>CM035803.1:26346796-26830235 GCA_020466265.1 Siphamia tubifer | reverse complement strand
CCATATATGGTGTTTTTTTTGTTCAGAAAAAGTACTGGTGGTAGGCAAATAACTCAAAAAGACAGTTCAGTAACTAATGTTCCTTCGTGCAGTCTGTTGGTTAAAGCTTCTGTCACATTGTGAATCTACGTGTATCCATCAGTTTGACAACGCTAGGTCATTACACCCTGCAGTTAGCTAGTTTAGTCACATGCTCGATTTTTTAATGTCAAACCACAAGAAGTCAGAATATCTAGCTTCCTCTCAGATCTGTTGAATTACAATATACTCCAGGGTGGTTACATAATTTTAGCCTCAATAATACTGTCGACCAAAGCTTTAAGTGAAGGAACTGACAAGTGTGAGCCATTTATTTCCAGTGATGCCAGTGAGGCTGACCTTATCTGATCCGTTCAAATACATCTGTTGATTATGTTAACAATGCATTTCATTAACGGTTGTGTTTGTTGTTCACTGTGTTGTGTTGACTTTCCACACAACACACCCAAGCCAGATGGCTACGCTGAAGAAATAATCAAATAATTATGTCATTTTGGGAAATAAAAGGTTCGACTGGAGCACTGACACTTTTACCCTCCGTTCCACCTCAGAGGTTTGTTCGACATCAAAACCCAGTGATCTGTGTGTGTGTGTGTGTGTGTGTGTGTACATGTTAAAAGCAAAACAAGGTCAACAGAGAGGCATCCCTACCTGGTTGCCAATCTATTCCTCATCTGACTCATTCCTCACAGCTGCCTCCAAATGACATTTCTGTTCTTCAGGTGTGTTTTCCCTCCCCTCTCACATCTGCAGGGCTGCTGTGTGGACACGAAGCCACTGATTGCCTGGCTGAGTTTGTGATGGAACGGGGGTGGGGTGGGGGGGGGACTGGATGGCTCTCTAAGGCCGAGCGGGGCTATAGGCTGCATACCAAATGGACACGCAGCATGCTCTTGAGAGCGATGAATAAGAGAGGAATGAATGCGTGGGAGGGAGGGAAACCCGCACATCACGGCACTACAAAGATCTGACGTTATCCAATGCAGCGGCTGAGTGGAGCCGTGCTACAGCAGCTCAGGGTGTCAATACTGTTAGATAATGATGGTTCATACACTGTGATAAATGGAGACTTCAGACACATTTGCTTAACTCTTGGTGTTCTCCTACAAAACAGTCACGTTTGAGACACTATTAGGGAGTGGATAATGTGAGGAGAATTGAGTGAGTGACAGACACTTTGCCAAGTCAGTGTGGCAGCAGCCATCACAGATACCCCTGACATAATATACACACACAATCTATGTGTACACACACATTTTGGTTCAGTCTTGCCAGATCTCGGAGGCGCAGACCTCTAATGCTCTGTGACTGCACTCCCCAGGGCTTTTTTCTGCTCTGCTGGTTGTGCTCTCTGCCTGTTCGCATGTACAGGATTCAGGGAATCCCTACATTCCCTGGTGTTTCTCCACCCTTATTTTACCATTTACTCCCCCTCCAGTCGTGCATGTGTGCACTGTATACAAAGCTCAACTATCATTAGCGAAGCATTACTCCTTCTCGAGTGATAAAACAGTCTCAGCAGATTCTGCATCTATTTCTTACATGAACCAAATGAACCAATTTAGAGAAGTGCTACCGTGACAAGTGATGCTGCAATATACTACGGAGAAAAGGTTCACTGTTAATGGACAGACACTGGCTGGTGAGACGTGTTATTTTTATAGAAAACAAACCTCATACACTCAGTAAACTTTACAGTGGCTGCACAGTCAAATTAAAAATTCACTTAGCGTAATGATTCATAATGACACTAATGATTATATATGAACTCATTGGTGTTATTTTTCCTCATTAGTACTGGAGGCTGTTTTAATTCATGTACAATCTTTAACTCAAAGAACTGATGTCTGCTAAAGAATATATGGCTGTTATAAACCATGAGCTGACTATCAAACTGTGGTTATTACTCTGTCAATAAGTATTCCTCTTGTCTGAGGGGCTGTTAAGAAACAAAATAACACTTAAGAAAATCTGCATATGAACTACGTTTCCACTTCATAAATAGCACAATAAGAATAAACCACAATGTAATAACCTAAAAAATGTTGCTGGGAGTGATGTGTCGTCATTATATTAAAAATTATTTAATCCTAAATGTCACAAAATGCTAATGAAGCTTGATGGAGAGGGTGGAAGTTGGCTTTTTGTTTGATAAATGTCTATAATCTGTAACCACTGAAGGCAGTTGTACCGTTCATTGCCTCTTATCAACCATGTGTCTGCACATTTGGGAAGAATCTAGTGTTACATCCTGATAACATCCTGATACAGGTTTTTCAGTTCATTATATAGTAATATATTACCATAATAGAAGAATGCACCACATGCGTAGGTGAGTTAAGAGTGTTTCTTCTTTTGCTACAGTGGAAACAAAGCCATCTGCATCCAGCACTATCATGACATAAAACAAACCACAAAACAAACTATTAATTACATATTAAATGCAGTGATTTTGGAAATCAATACAGGAAAAAAAAAAACCATCCCAAGATACTCACGTGTATGAATATTTTCTTACACCCCCTATACAAACCAGTTTGATCTGCAGTGAAGCCACTACTTCATTAAATCAATCAATTAAGAGATGTATTGAAATTAACATAACATTTATTTGGATTTAACTCTTTAATTACCATCATGACCCTAATGTTTAAGGCTGAAATAGTGAATCCTCTTAACTCCTGCTACCTGAGCCATCAAATCCTCCTACTGACAACGTTATCACCCGCTATAGATTTCTTTTATCTTAAACTTCAGATGGATTTCACACTTCACTTCATGTCCAATACCCTCCTCCTTCTTCAAGCAATAAGTGGCAGCATCAAACACCCGCAGCTAATCTGAGGAAAATCCACTCCTGAATTGAAATGAGGTCACTATGTTGCACCATCAGACCATCCAGCCTTCATACTCAACCCTGCAGATATCCCAGCGGAGGAGCTGCAGCCCCCCCAGCCCTGGGATGGAGACACTACTTAAGTGTCTGTCTGTCACCTTTTCAGAAACAGAGCATTTGGAGAACACCCCGAGACACCAGATCCAACCCCCTCACACAAGGTCATCACCTCATCAGCTGTTTAGTAGAACATGCACTGACTTAAAGAACAAAATCCACTGCTTTTAATGGTTGGTTTTCATGCTCCATCTAAACCCAGGAGATTCTGATGCGTGTCATTTTAAAGCTTTAACACCTTCAGTTTGTGAATGTGAACAAGTTAATAAAGGAAACACAGTCTCAAGTGGGTGAAGACTCATCTACAGGAGGAAATGCCGCTGTGAGGAACAAGAAAATGAGCTTTTTTACTGCATTGCACCTGCTGAAACGCGCCTAACTTTGGAAGGGAAGTGCGCTGTCTGGTTCCACGACCGCGCGGAATGATCCACGGAGGTCGTGGTCTGGCTGGAGTAGAGAGAACCCCCCCCCCCCCACTCACAAACAGGAAAGAAGAAACAAACGCATCACCGTGGATGTGGACAGACGCAGCGGCTGTCCTGTTTATTAACACCGGACTGTGCCGTGCCATATGCCAGAGGAAACCCGGGGGTTCGCGTGGGAGCGTCCACGGTTATGTCTTACCTGCTGACTGCGGTCCACGGACACGGGCACAAGCGGGCGGAGGAGGAAGTCCGGTCGGTCCTGTGCGTGACTGTCGGTGCACCTCGGCACCGTCTGACAGCAGAAATCCACGGCCTGGGTGTTCCCGACAGGAGGGGGCGTGGTGTGTGTGTGTGTGTGTGTGTGTGTGTGTGTGTGTGTGTGTGTGTGTGTGTGTGTGTGTGTGTGTGTGTGTGTGTGTGTGTGTGCGCGTGTATTTGTATTCCTATCTTTACGGGGACATTGATATGTTTACGGTCACAACATGGGGACCAAAATTCAGATCCTTCACGAGGGTTAAATATAAATACAGGTCCTCACTAGTAAAACAGAAACGATGTGGCCCTATAAATACATTCATTGTTTTTTTTTTCAGAAGTCCCCATAAAGCATGAGGGAAACAGGCACAAAGCAAAACATGTATTTTTCAAAGATGTCTTTACTTTTAAAAAAAATACGTTTTTATTTTTATGTATTTTTATTATTTATGTATTTTATTTATTGTTTAATGCTTTTTTAATTTTATTTTTAAATTATTATTATTATTATTATTATTATTATTATTATTATTATTATTATTATTATTATTATTATTATTATTATTATTATTATTATTATTATTATTATTATTATTATTATTACTAATAATAATAATAATAATAATAATAATAATAATAATAATAATAACAATAATAATAATAAAATAATTTGTTTATTTTTATTTATTTTCAAATTATTATTATTACTTTTTTATGTATTCATTCATTTTTTTTAATTAATTTAAAACATTTTTTTTATTATTTTATTTTTAAAAACTTGGTTCTCATGAGACATGGAAACGAGTGTGTGAGTGGGTTGGGTAGAGTGAAAGATAGAGACAGACAGACAGACAGACAGACAGACAGACAGACAGAAAGGGGTGTTCAAACAACCCTCTTGAACCAACAGGGTTATTTCCGACAATGCGACAGTTGTTTCTGCATAAACTCAGACTGCCGTGGAAAAATAAGTACATACAGGAAAAAGTAAATTGTGACAATAAATGAGATCATGTTCTAATATGTTTAACAGAAGTGAGCTTTAAATGCGTTGAGCAACAACAAACATATTCTCCTGAGATCCAGCAATGCATTTTTGTTCTCTGTAGAAGACCAAGGCTTGACAGATTTACATTAAAATGCTACAAAATGCAATGGGAATTCCATTAAAAAATATATTGATAAAATGCAAATAATTAAAAAAAAGTAGCTATCTGAAAAAACGGATAAATTAGGGAAATTTTAATTATTAACACAACTGTTTAATGTAAAAAATAATAATAAAAAACTTTCCTTGGTGGGAAATAAGCAAAATGTGTTTACCAGCTGAAATTAAAAAAGTGAAAAATGAATTTAAAAAATTTACAAATAAATACCCTATTATGCTATGAGGTCTGTTTGGAAGACTTAGACATGCACAGCATGGCTATATTTATAAATAATAATAATAAGAATAATAAGAATAAGAATAATAAGAATAAGAATAATAAGAATAAGAATGTGAAAACAATATTTCTTTGCAACATACTGCATATCAAATGTAGTTTTTCATATTCTGTTCTACTTTTCAAATGAAATTCAAAGGAAACTGTGTTTAATTTAATATTGTAAGTATTTCTTTCTTTTTTGTGCTCACAGGATGTACTGGAATAAATGGGCTAATGCTACTCTTGGGAAACTCTTTCTGCAGTTGGTCACCCAGATTATTTATATTGTGTTATCTAGTGATCTAAAACAGCAGGTTTCACAAAAACACATGTCCCCTGATGTGGGGTTGCCCTTTTCAGTGATGAATTTCACTTCACCTCCTGCTTTTCCCTGAATTATGTTTTGTAAAAACACTGTCATTGCATTCTACACATAATTTACACTGACTTAGTGGAATATATATATATATATATATACATATATATATATATATATATATATATATATATATATATATATATATATATATATATATATATATATATATATATATATATATATATATATATATATATATATATATATATATATATATATAAACATGATCCACTAATCCTATTAATAAATGTCAATCATTGGTGTGGAATACAGTTTGTCATCTTTTATGGTAATCAGATATGATCCATTTAGACGTTCAGAGGCTCTGTAGTTACCATGGAAACACTGTCATCTTCTACAACATTGATTCACCATTAAACACATGGAGTTGGATCAAGGACGGTGGATGGAGACAGTTATTTTATATTGAGTTAATGATAGATTTTACAGAGAAAAAGTTTTTTTTTCTTCAGTTAGTTTTTGATATAATGACCTTGGGATTTACTCTGAGCTTTAATGAACATCTTTATGGTTAGTGAATTAAATATAGGAACTTACCTGATGTTCACTTAAAATGTAAAATACAGAGCATAGAGGAAATAGTGATAAATCACTGAAGAAAGGTAAAAAAAAAATACAGAGAAAAAAAAATCATTTGGGATACCGCCACAAAAGTACCACTGGGTTTAATCAATACTTGTCGCGAGACACTTGAACATTTGTTCAATATTTAAGGAGAAAAGCACTTCCTTAAACTATTTCATTGTTTTACAAAAAAAAAACACATTTTACTATAAAGCGATGAAAATATTTTATGACACTTTTTATGATTCCTTATTGTGTTTGTTTCTTTATTTATTTTTATATAAGTTAGTTAGTATCTCTCCAATATTACACACATCGGGGGGAAAAACAATAATTAAACAATCGTTTCCAACTATTTGTCCTCATATCCCTGCAGATTTTTAACATGAACAGAACCTTTTCCGGTTGCAGTTCCTCTTTCAGCCACTAGGGGTCACACACAGGTCAGTGCTCAGCTCCAGTCCAGGAGGGACCGTCTTCTCAGCTCTCTTTGTCTTCAAACAGGAACAATAACTCCTCAGCTTCCACACCAGCGATAATAAAGAAAGTGGAAGACACCGGTAAACATGGAGGAATATAACACTGGAGATGAGGTATAGCTGTAAATAATCAACATTTGGTTTAATATAAAGTTGAATGAGCATTAGTTGACACTACAGAGGTGTCTGCTACTGTCTATTAATACAGCTCATCTGTTACCTAAAGACAAGCTAGCGGCTACTTTTCACAGGGTGTGGTCACAGTTATTATTTTATTATCATTATTCATATTTAAGATATTAAAGAGAATTACATGAATAGGAAAATGAATGGATGTACTGCTTCTGTAGAGACCACACATTTATAAATCAATCTAAAATTGATTCGATGTACATGAAACTAGAAGTATATAATGTATATGAGTACTGGTAAACATTAATTGTATGTTATATGGGCTTGGACAACGAAAGTGAACATCAGGGTTAATATTCGGAGTAAATTTTGGACACGGACACACTGAAAATCACTCTCAAGTCAATATCACTTTCACTTAAAACGGGATGTTTCAGTGAGATAATGAAACACACCCAGGACATGGCATGTTGAAACTGTCAAGAATTTAGTTTTGTTATTTTTTCATATAATAATAACAATAATTATTATTATTTTTATTATTATAGAAATTGTGTGAATGTTGTCTGAAACCCTTTTTCCATTATTGTGTATCACTAGTTTCTCAAACAGTTAATTTGTACCTGAATTAAAATTATATATATATATATATATATATATATATATAGTATATATATATATATATATATATATATATATATATATATATATATGAGAATACAGTGTAAATTAAGAACAGTAAACATTGTAAATGAATGTATACAACACTGAATGTAAACAGCAATGTGTCAATATATTCAAAATACTATAAAACTATAATGATTTTCAAAGTTATTATTTTTATTATTATTATTATTATTATTATTATTATTATTATTATTATTATTATTATTATTATTATTATTACAAAAACAGTACAAATGTGTGTGTTAAATGTAGTAAAAAAAATAAAAAATCACGTGGCCAAAAACTGATAATTGTATCAGTAATTTAATAAAATATTTGAGTACTCTTATGGTGCACCACAGTGGACAAACACCACTTACTTTCTGTTGCTCCTTTATGAATGTGAATAGGAAATCTATCTGATAAATACTGTAAATATTTCATTTTGCACCTAAATATACATTTCCATAATGAAGTTCTTTAATTATCTTACAGGTACTTTTTAATGCAGATGATGCCAGTGTCTCAGTTAAAGAGGTACATTCTCATTCCCACAACATGAATTCATGTATTTTTCCTGTGAGTGCTGTTATATGATTTAGCATGTGGTTTTGTCTCAGTGTATTGAAGGTGTCATTGGTGGAACAGATTACAACCAGAATAAAGTGAATCAATGGACTGCTAGTATAGTGGAGCACTCTCTGACTCACCTGGTGAAACAAGGACGGTCATTGAAGTATATAGGTAAACTAATGTTATGTCATATTCTAGTAGAACCTCTTAGAGCTGACGGTGATGATTAAATATATGACTGCTTGTTGATATTTTGCAGTGAACTGTACCATCATGCAAAAGAGTGGAGCAGGTCTCCACACAGCAAACTCCTGCTACTGGGACACTGCTACTGATGGTGAGGAACAAAGTTTTATTTCCTAACTTCTGTTTATTTCCAATTATTAGGTGTTATTTTCCACTAGTAACTTACTATATAAGCATAAATATCTCAGAGAGGACTAAACAGCACAGGCAAATGTAAAATTCATCCACGAACATAGAAAGAATAACATAAAATGAATAATAAATATTGTTGTTAACTTTTAACTGAGGAGAAATTACATCCACATGAATGGGTTCATTATTGTGTGACTCACAGCAATTGAAAAAAATTATATAAATGGTAACAAATGATCCTGTAATGAAAAGGTAGGAGACTGTAATTATCTTAACAAATGCAGGAAGAACTGTTTGTAGTAATGTCCCATTTGTCTTTTACATCTTCTGGTAATATTCTTAAATCCATTACTTGAGTTATAATCAGTCAATGTTAATTGAAAGTATTACCACTGAGCCTGTTAAGTCAATACTTGGTAAGTCCAACAGCACTTTTTTCCTATAAGAAAAATTATAAAGCTTCATTTTAACAAATATCACAATTTTTTCCACTTCTAAAGTCACTTCAAAATGCAGCTGAATTCATCAAAGATTACAATCTGTTTTAAAGTGAATCACAGAATAAAATCATTTTGTTAAAATGTCGAAGTCGACAAACACACAATTAAATAAGAGACTCAGACCATTTTCTTTGTTGAGGCATATGCTTCATGGAGGCAAATAATATAGTTAAGTCTGTGTTCAAGGTAAATGTGTTCTCAGAATAGCAGATACTGTTGGTATTTGTTGAGTTAATACCAAAATGTGGTGCAAATCTCACTTGAATAAGGTCATTGGAAATACATTTAATGGGCCAAATGTTGACATTTTCAATACTTTTCCCCTCATTGTACCACAATTTCTTTTCTTCAGAGACAATCCACATACAGTAGTTTAATGTTCATGTTTTTTATTGTTTCCTTCAGGCAGCTGCACAGTCAGGTGGGAGAACCGCACCATGTACTGTGTCGTCAGTGTCTTTGCCGTGGCTGTAGCGTAGCAGCACAGAGCTACTCCTTTAACATCATCACGTCTAAAACAGACAGAAGATGCTTTTGATGATACCCTTTGGCAGATGTTGAAGTACAAGTTGCTGATTTCTCCCCACGGCCATTAACACCACAACTGATGAGGAGTTTGAGTAGAGTGGTCGTTTGTGAGTGTGGATGAGATGAGTGTCGGTATCGCGGTCAGAGTACAAATCTGATGCAGTATCTAAAATTGTGTCCTTTAAAGGGCTGGAAGGGCCTTCGGTGAAGAATGGAGTTTTATCTCTGACCCTATTGTAACTAATAAACTTTTAGTGTCTGTCATTTGTTTTCTTCAGCATCATTCCTAATAATTAAACTGACTGAACCGTTGTAGATGAAATTGCTAACAGTGGTTGTAAATGTAATAATATCTATTCTAGTCTTTGTACTTGTCACTATTCTTTCTCCCTGGATTTTTGTTAATGTATTTGTTCAATAACTTCATTTGTTCCAATATGTACATTGCATTTTGATTAAATGTATTTGCTTATCTTGTTGGCTTTTTTTGAGTATTTGTATACACAGACATATTGTTTTGCATTTGCGGAATATGACCACTAGAGGGCAGCCTAGGATAGAATTAAATGAAAAATAAAACAATGGGAACAGTTTCCACATATAAATATAAATTTATTTTAATTTTTAAGTTGATTTTTTTTCTTTTAAACACTTTTCTATGTATGAGAATGATGTGTACAATACTTTTTCTTCATTTTTTTCTTGCTTTTTGTCTTATTTATACAAATATTAGGAGCATTCATGTGATACTTGAGGCTGTAATTCCTCTGCAGATATATTGCAAAAGGAGTTAGTGCAAAAACACTGACATTCTTTCACTCACACATCCACACATGATCATACATTAAAAGTTGAATAGAAGCAAAAATACATTGACACATGTTTGATTATCCATTTTTTGTGCACTCGGTATAGACACAGACAAGAAACTGACAGACATAACAAGCATGAATCAAGAAAAAAAAAATGCACATACATCCAAAACAACACATTGAACATCAGAACAGCTGCAGTTGAAGTGTAATAAACCAAAGCCACTTAAATCATCCTGTAAACATGCAGAAATGTGGAGAGTTCGTGCTTTACAATAACATGGTGATTGAACAGGCTCTGTTACATACAATGTGTGGAAATTCACATCTTATCGTTAAGCACAAATACACCACAGAAGCAGCACATAGTAATGATAAAGCTCTTATCAAGGAGTTAAAAAAAAGCGGATTGTTCGCAGCCATAAAAGTAAGGGGTTAAGAAAATCGTACAAAACAGACTGGCCCCCTGCAGAGTTACACATCACCCTCATCTGAGGCTTTACGCATGCACACACCTCCATGCCAAACAGGTTAAATACAATCAGGTTGAACACATGGCTCATTGTGATCAATAATGCAGCATATAAGTGAACACGGTCTTCATTAAATAAAGTTTGTGGCCACAGGTTTTTGATTTGTATCAAAGGCTGCAGTATGAGAAGTCAAGATGATGATGATGATGATGATGATGATGATGAGAGGGGAACACTTCCTCTGAAGTGTCAGCTGAAGCCAGATCGACATAGGCAAGGGAACACAATGCAGCCAGTATACAGCACAAGATAAGGACACATTTGCTTCATAGTGGAGTTAGAAAACATTTGATAACGTCTGCAATTAAGCCCAAGGAAATTAAAGGGTTGGTGTGAATGTTTTTAAATGGGGTTATATGAGGTAGTGATTTGCAGTCAGTGGATTATCAACAGTAGATATAGATGTCACTAGTGATCAACCAATGTGGATTTTTTTAGGCTGATAATGACTCCCCCCCCCCCACCATCAGCCTTAGCCGATGAGCGATACAGGCTGGCGATATTTCTAAGCTGATATTTGGAGCCAATACTGATTTTTTTTTCTCTGTCAAATGATAAATGTCAGAAAAATGTCTTTACTTACAATTAGGAAATAAGAATGGTAATATTTACCCAAATAAATATTACTACACCAAAAAAAAACAGCAGTATCTCCAAGAACACAGAGTTGCCGTGAACTTTGCCTGCCAGTAAATCAAGACAGGAAAAAAAAAAAAAAAAACACATATTGGCCAATGCAACAAACTGATACAATCAAAAAAACATAAAAATATCGACTCAATAGTCGAATCTATCATTAGATTAGATCACCAGTGTCTGAAACGTTTAGATGTCTCAGACACTGGTGTTTAATAAACATCTCCCAGATCTGGGAGACATTTATTGAGCTACCGTCCATCCCCTGACGAATCCATTAAGAGTTAATTGTATCCTGAAACCTTCACATGGACTGAGACACTTATTATTGTCATTGAATTAGTCTAATTAGCTGCGAGGTGCTTTTTAAAAGTCACCAAATATACTGAGAAAAATGTTAATTACTTTTGCCCTTGACTTTAGATGCAAGTACCTCATACAACCTCACTTCAAAAAAATGCAAACTAATCCTTTACGTGCAAACTCAGAAGGATCTATGCGGCACTTTAAGTTAACAGAGGGTATGGTAACTATACGTCCTCTGAATGGCACGTCAATCAGTTGGGATGCTTTACGCATTACAGGACACACTGTGGTCAATGTCGCCATTGATACTGCTGCCTAGATTATTGCAGATTTCATTGGGAATGTCATAGATGGTGTCATTAAGCATGTCAGAGGTGGTATCATTGGGCATGTCTTCAGTGGTGTCACTAGCTGTGTCAGGGGCTCTGTCACCGGGGGCCTCTTTCTGTGGAGTGGGACTCTGTGGATCCAGAACAGCTTGTCTGATCGGTCTGCTCTGTGGTGTAGTGGTGTTACACATCAGACAGAGAAGAGAAGAACAATCCCAAAGCCCCTGCGTCATACTGGAGGAGAACAACTTCCGACATGGGTGACAGAACTGGTAGAAAACCAGCATGAAGAATATGCCGATTGCGTAGGCGACCAGAAGCTGTAGCACCAACAGCGGTGCACAGATGAACTTGTAGAAGTCTGTTTTGTACACGTACCACAGCAGAAGCAGAGAGGCATTCTCCACAAAACGTAGCATGTAGTACACAGCCATGCGATACCAGTTCTGTGACTTATTGATGAGGTCTTGGTCGCTGAGTTTCACCTGCACGGCTGACCAGCAGAACATGTTGATGCCGGCGTAAAGGAAGGTGAGCAGACAAAGCACGATGGTGGTTCCTACCCTGGTGAGGGTTTTTTCAATGTTCTCAGGGAATGGCGAGTGGCTCAGCCAGAACAGGATCCAGGGGTAAAGGAAGAAAACAAGGAAGTTAAGCAGAACTACAGGAAGCACCCAAAGCTGTAAGACTGAGCTGAACAGAACCAGGACTACAACACGGGTGGCGATCTCAAAGCTCCGCCACAAAAAAATGCACAGATAAGCCATGGGGCCGAACGTCCACTTCATAGTCATCGTATTTGATCTTGATGGCGAGGATGTTGCAACGGAGTGCTCCATACACAATGGACAGGAGGGAGATGACCATTAATGTACCTGAAACACAGCCAGAGAAAGAATCCACACAGTTATGTGAAGAAGGAAGGAGACAACATCACATTTTATGGTTAAAAAGGCAGTCAATTATGAATGGCAAAACATAATAAAAAATAAGCAATTTTCCTTAAATACAAATAGCTGTGTAAAAAACATTGATTTGACTTGTGGTCATATTTTGCTAAACCTACATTTATTAGTCTTTAGTTGATTTATTTGTGTATTTGGACCCAATCTGTTCCACAAGCTTGAATTTTAACCCTCCAGGAGCACCAAAACTACATTTCTATACATTTTGGGCTAAAATTGGGTGGATTTCTACAATCCATTTTAATTAATTCTTAATTTGTCATGTTTTCTAAGTAGTCACAATATTTGCAGATGTAAGGTGAAGATTTATGACTAACATTTCTCTGAGTGCGACAGCAGCAGCAGTTGTAGAAAAAACTGAAAATATGTCCAAACTTTGAGGTGATTCCTGAAAATGTTCAGTTGTTGGTTGAATGGGACAGAGCAGCAGAGCCAAGGGGTGGGGCCTGAAGTGGCTCATTTGCATTTAAAGGGCCAGTGCTCAAAATGACTTTTCTGGGATCATAAGAAGAATTGAAGATGGACCCATGCGTAGCATTTAGAGTTTATGTAGACTACATGGAAAAGTTTTAAAATGTTTAATTACATTTTTAAAAAAGCAAAATATGACTGTAAAAAGTTAAAAGTGTCTGTTTCTACACAAAGCAGACATACAAAACAAGTGAAGTCTATTAAACCCAATAACAAATGAAAAAAAAAAATGTTATTTGCTATAAGAACATTTTCTCCTCAGGGCAAGTTTCCTTTCATGCATAATGTCAGGTACATTTTGTTTCTTTGCATTTTCTTCCCCCCTCCCCATTAAATAAACTATGTCAGGGCAGTACAATATTACCTGAGGATACTTTGCTTTGCTTCTATATTGTTCAACATGTTATTGTTCTATAACCTACAGGACAGTTTTGGTATATACAGTAATTTGCAGATACATTTTATAGATTATTCATTACATTCTAACCTTTATCAGATTTTTATTGGGTCTTAACTATTGTTTTGAATGTAATCTAGCAGTAAAGGCTCATACAGGGTGTACCCCGCCTTCACCCATTGTAGCCGAAGTCGGCCCCCACAGACCCCCGCGACCCTAGTTGACGATAAAGTGGGTTCAGATGACGAGACGGGACAAGCAGTAAAGGAGCTATTCTATTCTAATCTAAATATCTACTGTTACTGTAAAATAGAGCATCCAAACATTTGGTATGAAATCAGTTAATCTTATTTTCCAGCTTTAAAACAAACAATATTTACCACAAGCACCTGTCAGATCTTTAGTTAAAATATACAAAAAGATATAGAACAAAACAATTAAATTAAGAGTTCACAATGAGAATAATAATTACAACCAAAGCATGATAAGATGGTCAAAAAGGAGACTCAGATTCATTAAACATTTATGGATTTTCCTCGCCAACATAATAGAGCCTGTTCTCAGGAGTGCAATAAGGTTAGAAGCTCATTGATCCAGTATTCCCAAAAGCAATTCTTTAGATTCCCAGTTCTTAAGCAAATCAATTGTGTGTGTTTTTTTTTTCTTTTTACATCTTTACACCATTTTACACAAAACAGGATCACTCCTGTTTATTTTTTTGTGGCAACACAAAGGCCAATAATTCAGTGTTGTCTGATTTCAAGGCTGTCTTTGTGGAGCATTTTTAAAGGATAGTTCACTATTTTTCACATGAATTTATATAGTGAATTTATTACTCTGGTGCACCCGCAGTGACTCACCCCTGATAGTGTCCTGTGAGCCCAGTTCTGGTCACACAGGACACTGTTTTTGGTCAAAGAAAAAGTAGTCCCAGCAGATTTCCTGGGGTCAATAAAATAAAATGTGTTTCTTCTCAAAAAAAATATGTGTTTGAATGAGTGATTTATTTCCATAATAAAACTGTCATGGAAGAAAAACCCACACCTCGTAATTACTTGGATCTACTTTCTCTCAATAGCGATCAATGCGTGTTGTCACTGCTAACAGCTGTGTGCCTGCACATAGCAGCTGCAAACACTGACAAACAACTGATGAAAGTAGTTTGATAAGACAGAAATGTATATTTTAAAAAAAATTAACAGTAATATATATATATATATAAACATGTTTTAAAGTAAATTGTGTGTGCAAAATATAAACTAAAAAGTGCACTCTTTCATTGAAAAGAAACAATTAAAATAAATTGTTATTAATTAATAAATTAACCTTTCAACAAAAAATAATATTTATCTACTCAAACTAATGTTGAATAATATAAAATAGAAATGTTGTTAAAGTATTACTGCAGCTTAAAACAGGAGGATTGACAAAACTGTTATATGAATATATTTATTGCATTTTATATTACAGCTAAAACTGTATTTCCCAGTTTGTTGTGGTGGGAGCATTCACTAAATCTGTCCACAAATAGAAACACACGCTCCCACACACACTTAAAAACACCAAAACAGTTAACAAGTCTGACCGCAGATCTGCACCAACTGGCCGCCAGCATCTCGCTTCCATAGCCTTGGTATTAGAGAGGCAGTTACATAACACCACTTTGAGTCATGAAAACACTATCCTCCTATTGTCAATATGTCACTGAGCTGATCAGCCCACAGTGTAGTAGAGCTGAGGGAAGAGGATGGAGGACAGACTGCACAGACAATAGATGAACAAAAGAGACCAGGGGAAGAAATGGATGATATGATATTTATCAGAATGATTGAATAAAACATTAAAATGAAAAAGTACTTATTCTCAAATGAACCAATAATTCAAAATATATCCAAATATAAATTTGTATCCTCTTGGAAAATATTTTTTAGATCAGATCATGATCATCTCATTTGGAGATCAACAGCTAATGTTATGATACATTTTGTGAGAATATTTATCAAAATGTTTGTCTTTGGGATTATTTAATTACATTATCATACTTTGCTTGATTGACCAGTTTTGAAAATGAATCAATGAATGTTTTGATCCTTCACTTATTATCATTAATAATAATAATAAAAAACTTAAATAATAACAACATTATTTACAATATAAGTATTTAATATTATCTATTTATTTTATTATTATTATATTTATTATGTCTCTTGACTTTCAACAGATAGACTGAATAAACAAACAGATTGCCACATATAAAAGTTATAGAACTACTGTCATTCAAAAACAAAAACAAAAAATTCTTCACATCAGCTCATTTCAATAATTATCAGAGTAAATGTCAAATTAACCCATAAAGACCCAGTGGTACTTTTGTGGCAGTTCTCAAATTGTTTTTTTTCTCCTTATTTCTTTTTTTCTTAAAGGATTTATCACCATTTCTCTTCATATTATCGTCTTAGATATTTAAAAATAAATAAATAAATCAGTGTAAATCATGTATACTCTCCTTAGACCTGGACCCCCTCCTCCCTCTTACCTCTTCCGATAGACATGCCTTGTTGCAGGACGCAGATGTAGAGCTGCAGGGTGAGCTGAGGGGCGGACCCCAGGAAGGCCTGAATGACAGAGGTGCGGGCGAAGGCTGCTCGGTGTGTAAACAGTTTTCCCTCCGCCTGCCCCACCTGACGTTCTACTTCCTCAGAGTGGCCCCTGCGAGGCATCTGCTTCTTCCTGGTGATGCTGACATAAGGCTCCTCCACACGGCCCACGCTGCCGTAGATACAAAATGCCTCCAGACACCTACAGTCACAAACAGAAAGAAAACACATATTTATTTATCCTGAAATTAACCAAGAGGATCCCATGGAGATAGAATACGCCTTCTGTCACCAAGATATGCACAATAACGAGGAAACGAGGTTCCATGTCATAATATACACAAATAAATATATAATCAAAATACAAGTAATGTGTTAAAATTCACTGAAATGTTTCCCTGTTCTCTGGGTGCAAAAGCAATTCAGGATTATATTTGTTTAATTGTAGATGGATATATTTATATATGTATCTGATGTAATCAAAGAATGGATTTATATGATCTGACACGGACTTGACTCCCTGTTGAATATTTCGGAGT
The DNA here is from genome assembly GCA_020466265.1 of Siphamia tubifer. Lineage (NCBI taxonomy): Eukaryota > Metazoa > Chordata > Actinopteri > Kurtiformes > Apogonidae > Siphamia > Siphamia tubifer. Next base: position 26,813,331 of record CM035803.1, on the reverse strand, counting down.
ATGTCGATAATTTGTTTTAACTATGGCTGAATGATTTGAAAGAAAAAAATTAATGGCAATTTTTATGGCAGATATTTCAATTTAATTCATCATTTTCTTCTAATCAAGTTTCAGTGGTTCAGCAACATTTGCAAACATCACAGAAACTATAGCATTCAAAAAATAAATGCCATGATTTACTGACAGGTGGAGGAAAGAGGGGGAAAAAGGAAGAAAAAAAAAAGAAGGAAAAATGGGGAAAAAGCAAAGGGAAAAGGTGGAAAAAAGAAAAAGAAAAAATGAACTATGAGGAAAAAAGGGAGAAAAAGAAAACGATAAAAATGGAAGGCGTACATTTGGCCATATTTATCAGTTTAATTCTCACTATTTATATTTTCTAACTGAAATGTAACATTTTTAGAGATTTTTTTCCATTTGACAGAGAAAAAAATATCAGTTTTAGCTCCAAATATTGGTGGCATGTATTAGCTAAAGCTGATATAAAAAAAATTTAATTAAAAAATCCATATCAGCTGTAAAATAGTTGACAAAACAAAGTTAGGAGCACTGGAAAAACAACGCAGCTTTGACAATCCCAAAATAATCACAATTTTTGGTCCAAAATGATAGATTATTCAATCGTAGTTGTAACTAATTATACCCTGAAGTTCATTCTGAGTGCACGATGAGAAAGACATTTAGAACCATAAGAATTTTCTGTGATGATCTAGTGTTACAACTACTAGATTACTATGTCAGCAAACACCAGATCAATGATAGTCGTACAATATATTATTTGAGTATCATCGCTGTAATCTGTACACACACACACACACACACACACACACACAGGATGCTCATGTGAAGTACAACAGTCACTTTAACACATTCTAAAGCTTTGTTTTTTTATGTTTGATACACAAGTAAAACTCACAGATGTCATTTTTACCAGTAGATCTGTGAGTGGAATGAACACTCGAACATGTGATAGAAGTGACTGTCAGACACCCCATAGGAGAACCTCCTTTGGGATGAATGTGCCCCTCATACTCCTTTTTTAAGGGTAACCTAAAAAATGGCTGAAAACAACACAAACTTGCGAGCATGAAGGGTTTTATTTGTATTTTATTTAGGTTTTATTTGTATTTCATTCTGAATTTTATTTGTAATATATTCTGTATATTTGTAATTTATTCCATCTGTTTTGTTTGTTTTTGTTTTTTCTTCTCTCACCTATACTGCATGTTCTGTGTCTGTTGGTCCCATGTTATGTTAATGTTGTTAAGTGTTGTCCGTCTGTTTTTAGTTAATCCGGACAAAGTCGTAATGAGCTATTCCCATCACACTTCGTCCATCATCGTTCACAATTCACTAAAATTGATTCTCTTCACTGAATTCTCAACGGATTTAAATTCTGAGTGATTCATTAGATAGATCTAAGCATTAAGCACAAAACATATCACTTTGTCAAAATGTAAAATTGTAAACTATTTATTTACAACTTTATTTTTCCAGTCTGTCACTAAAATCACTTCTCCCTCAGATTTCAATTCTGATTGATTCATTAGAAAGTAATTGCCCCAATATTAGTTTCCGCCAACAACCTCCTGCGTATCATTTAACAGCTTTAACCACATTAATAGGTCATTACCCAGTTACCTACTTTTGTTCAGTCAGATGTTTCCCCAGTAGAGCTTTGGGGGCTTCCTATACCATTCACACTGTTTTGGCATTTGTTGATAAAAACACACAGTGGCATTGATTTTATGATCTGTTGAATGACTCCCTTTTGTTGATTGTGAGGTCCTGATGAGCACAGAGACATTGGGCCAATTTTTCTTGTTTGTGATTCTTTGTTGTTTATTTTTATCACAAGGGGACTGCCAATGCAAATTAGCCATTTGGTTACAATTGGGTGGATTTACAGATATGTTCATTAATGTTCATTGTCCCTCTTTACTAAATAAAATATACAATTTAATTAAATTACATTCTTCATCTATTCAATAAGAAAAATTAATCTGATATGATCATTTAAGGGTTTTTACACATGCAGAGTTCCTTATTTAGTGCATAACATACAGGTCACTTGCAGGAAACCAATCGCCATCATTCACTGTCCTTTTATCAGACACAGAACAAACACGGAAGACGATACTCTTACAAGTCATCACGAAACAAAACCTGGAAAAAGCAGTGAACAGGAGAAAACATGTGAAAAGGAAGGCCTGGTTAAACAGGAAAATGAGACTGACATTGACTTCCATTCATCCATTTTCTGAACCTGCTTTATCCTCACTAGGGTCCCTGGGGTCACTGGGGGCCTATCCCACCTACTTAAGGGTGAAGGCGGGGTACAACCTGGCCTGCCTGGCACAACAAACCCCCCCCCCCCACACACACACACACACACACATTTTACTTGATTTGCCCCACCTCTTACCATTATCTCTTACCATTGGTGACTGTCACCTTTGACCTACATTCACCAACATTTTATGGGATCTATTCTGGACCACCGTCCAATAGTTCTTGCATAAAAACCAAAAGTCAAAAACCAGCCAACCCCCCACCCACCCACACACACACACACACTTAACCTGATTTGCTCTATCTCTTATCACTGTGAAAACACATTTTGGTGACTGTGACCTTTGACCTACATTCGCCAACATTTAATGGGATCTATTCTGGACCATCTTGCACAGGGGTGTTCAACCCTGGTCCTCGAGAACTACTATCCTGCATGTTTTAGATGTACCTCCCCTTCCAACACACCTGATTCAAATGATACACCTCTCATCAAGCTCTGCAAATCAATGTTCAAAGAGGGAAACATCTAAAACATGCAGGACAGTAGCTCTCAAGGACCAGGATTGAGCACCCCTGATCTTGCACATTTTCTGAAAATGTAATGGAAATCGGTCGAGAAGTTTTTGTGGAAAGCTGCATGACAAACAAACCAACAGACAGACAGACAGACAAACAAACTGACTCAAAAACAATATCCCTCTCCTTTTTTGGAAAAGAATGATAAATGTAATAAAATGTGTTTATGAAGAGGGGAAAAACTTGAACAAAGTAGTTCTTAAATAAAGTGTTGAAATAAAAAAAATGTATTGCATGTCTTTTGTTCTAAATATTTAGGTCATCTAAAATAAAGTTATTGATTTAACCTATTTTTTTTTTTTTTTTTATTTACTGTATTGAGTGGATTTATACAGTACGGGTCAAAATGACCCACAACATAATCAATGTAATTAATTTTCAACATAATACAAGGGTTAAATATATCAGTACTGAGCCCTGTATTAAGTATTGAATGTGAGTACCATCTGTCAGCGATGAGAAAAAGACTGAAGGGGTTTTGTCAAGGGGTCAGAGGTTGAGGTGAAGCTGATCTGGCGAAGCAATGATGATGCACAGCCAATAAAATGAAAGTCAAGGGATTTAAAACACAGGGTTGAATAAGCACAGACATTTTATCACCAGTGTCATGCACAGTGAATGCATCACTGGTCTGATGAATAGAAGTGTTAAACCAAATGTGAAAGCAGCTGCTGAGAAATGATGCCCCATTCACAGACCAGGCAGTAAATATCAGTCCACAGTGATCAGCAAAAAGAACATTTTGTGTGATAAGGTCAATGAGTTTAAACCTTTTTTGGCCCATGGCCCCGTTTTAACATCAGGCATTTCTGATTTTGATTTTTTTTTTCATCATATATACTGTACTATGTTGCAAATAAACAGTAACTTTAGATGACAATTTTACTATTTTTTCTGGGGCAAAAAATTTACAATGAATCACACTGATTTTTTTTTTTCCATTTTATTTTCATCAAGCAAAAACTCAACTAATCAGATTAATGTAATATTTCCTATCCTACATTAAAAATTACAGTAAATATTTTGTTTTGTTTTATTTCCCTTCATATTTTTACAATTGTGTTGTTAAATATTGTTTTCTCATCTTTTACATATTAATATTCAAATGATTTTGTGAATAATACAGACTTTTCAACTGGTTTTGTAATTTAATATTGTTAATTCATCTGAATTTTTATGACTTCATATTGTTTTTGGATTTCCCCATTTGTAGGAGGTTGCAGTGTGACTGAATTAACATCACTTGACTTGTGAGTTGTACACAGGTCACCTGTTTAACGTCATGATGGAGAGCTTAAGTCTCTGCCCCTTCCGGGAGACTCATGGGGCTTGAGATCAGAAAGTAATAAATGGTATTCAATAGGAAATAAAATGTTAAAATCATATTTGGTTTGTCATGTGCCCTGAATCACACACATGTTGTACCTATTAAATGATATACATATTTGCTCCCCATCAAAAACAGGTGGTCTGTCTATGCCATCTCAAATATTTCTTATAAATCACTATCAGAGCATTTCAGAGCACTTGTCAAACGGAATCTGAAGTTAGCTTGACTCGCTCCATTCACTGTCATTCAAAGTTTTTGCAACATAAGCACCCATGGAGGGAAGTAGAAGGGTGTGACTTAGCCTCTCCATAAGGTCACACATGCTGATCAGTGCTGGATGATTTAACAAACAATTCCTCATGACTGCTGGATTTTAATTTAATTTAATTTTTTTAGTCTATATGGCTCTGTCTTGTCATCAACAAACACCCAAGTTTCACTTCTACTTTCTGCACAACCCCATATATTTGTTTTTTTATTGACAGTTTTGACTGACTCATTAGAGGCAGTAGAGTTGGACAGCTTAGGTGGAGTTTGTCGACACCAGATACTGGTTATAGATGCATTTCACAGACTGGAAAGTTGACTTATCATATGGAGAGAGTTTTCATTTCCCCAATAAAAAATAATGACATTGCAATTAAAAATAATACATTTAGAACCAAAAAATTGGATGTGAGAGCAAACGACAGTAAGTTGCAATCAAAAAGCACATGCTCATTTTGCTTAGAAATCAGTCCTCTTTGCTTACGAGTTAAAAACATTTACTTGTAAATCTCTCCTTTGTTTTTGTAACTTCAAACATTTTTTCTTACAAATTGAACAGCACGTAATGGGCAGGGCTTACGCTGATAGATGAGAGAAGAGTTCCTATTGGTGGGTTTTGTCCTGGTTCCAGCACATGCTCCAATTTTATAAACCACTTGTATGTTGTATTATGTTGCTGGGAAACAAGTTGATCATTTATTGCTCTTTATAATTGAAGTGCATCTCATAAGTAATGGTGTGTACTAAATAGCATCAGTTACAGCCTAAGAATGAGTGAGCGAGTGAGTCATTTTATTTTTATTAGTAGTATTTTTTGATTGACAAATAAAGAGACTAAATTCTCTCCATAAAATGAGGCCACTAAATTCTGTGGACCTGAATCATCTTGAAAGTAAAAGAGAAAGTAATTAAAGAACTGCAGGCATCAAGAGAGTGACTACTGCTCTGAAACTAAAGGCTTTGGGTGGGATGTTATGAATGTTGTTTTGCGCAGATGAAACAGCTCTGAGAAAAGGAAGTGTCGCTTTGCTGACGGCAGTCGAGTCGGACATTCCCCTTTCCCCCTCTCGGGTTGTGTTGTCAAAGATAAGAGGCCAATGACATGTGCTATTCTTAGATCTGCTCTTCACTAAAGGAAGATGCAGAAGTTGGTCCAGTAATCATTCAAGTGCACATTCAAATGGAAACGAGCCACTGACGGTCAGATCTACAGAGACCCTGCTGATGAATAAACATGCTGTGAAGGACATCTGTTCAACTGAGAAAATAGTGTTTGTCCACAAGTAATCAGAAATATGAGTGCAGAATTATTAGTCACTGCGTGTATATTTCTCAATAATTATTTTCATTATTACAATTTGACCTCTGGTGCACATTTTCATAAAAAAAAAAATAAAAGATAAAATTATCTTTACTTCCAAAAAATACATCCAGTTGCAATTTTATTTTATTTATATATTATTTTTTGAGCAAGATCAGATATACAACTATATCTGTAGGGAACACAACATGTCAAAAATTTTAATGGAAAATATAACATGTCCCATTTCCCAAAGGTGAAAAATCCTTTTAAAAAATGACAGAATCTGAGGGGGACAGAAAGATGATGAAACCTAACTTGTGTGAAAACTACATGTGTGCTAATGTGAGATAACAATTCAAAACCAAGAAGTATTTTTGTGGTGACTTTCAAATGTATTTTTCTATATCTTTAACCATTCTGTAATGATTTATTACAATAAGGGTTACAATAGTTGTTTTTTTTTTTTTATTATAGTTTAGTTTTAATTGGTTTTGACTTTTTGTTTAAATTTTCATCAGTTTTTAGAGCATGTTTCCAAGTTTTTATTAATTACTGTATTTTTTTCTCAATGCTTAGTTTTGGTTTTTTCATAGCTTTTATATTCCTTACTATTCTATTAAAAGACGTGCAAACATGAGGGATGGATTAACTGGGTCAGGTTGGGGTGGGTCATGACAACCAGCAGGAAACCAGATAGAAACACATGGAAACTAGCTTTTTGTTCATGATTATATCCTCTACATTTAGCCTTTTTCAGTGAAAATCTAGTATACATACATACACATACACTCAAATATATATTCTATGTATTTAATTTACTGATTATACAGGATGTTCATAACAGCTCAGAGTAAATTCAAAAGCTATTAGATCAAAACAAAGAAAAGCTGAATAAAAAGTGACATTTGAAGCAAAATAACTGAACATAAAACCAGTGATTCCATCTGCTGACATTTGCCAAACTCCAAGGATTTTACTGGTGAATCAATGTTAAAGAAAACTATAGTGTTTCCACATTCACTACGGAACCTCTGAACATCCAAAGGGGTCATATCTGATCACCATGAAACACTGACAATCTATATTTAACCTGAATTATTTCAGTGTATTGATAAAACATCTTACATAAGTATGTGTTTGGTTCCCAGTGTCTGTGTCTGTAATGTACAGTGAGTTCACAGATCTGACACAGTCCTGACTGTGTGTTGGCAAGTATTTGACAATATGACGTTAATCATAATAATAGGATCGTGATACGGTGTATCATAATACTGTATTTTTTGGTTCTTTTTTTTTTAATAAATTACATTTCACAGAGATTAAGGTTTACATCCTGCTCAAATGTTCATATTCAACTATGTGAACAGTCCCTGAATCCAACATCAGAACATTATTTTTGCATCATCATCTGCCTCTTTCAGACAGTAAAAGTGCTTTAGGAAGCCTGAGAGAACCATTATGTGACAAAACAGTGTAAAATGCACTTTTTAATGTTTTTACAACATTAAAAACATTATCTGTGTGTGAGGAGACCCTTAAATTGTGGCACAGTGGCAGAGCCTCATAGCAAGAAGACCTGGGTTTGATTCCCAGACCGTGCAGGCCTTTCTGTGTGGAGTTTGTATGTTTCTCTCCCTGTGTCAGGATGGGCTTCCTCTGGGTGCTCCCATCCCCCCCCCCATCACCCAAAAACATGTTTGTTGGGGTAAAATTCCTCCAGCCAGGTAACTGTCCATGAGCCATGAGCCTGGCTCCATGTCTGGAGATGGGTCCCAGGGCTGCCCCCACTGGTGGGGCAAGTTGGGTTAAATGCAGAGGAGAAATTTTGTTGGACAATTGTATGATGACAATAAAGTACTAACTATCTTAAATGATGAAAAAAAAATCCTTTCTCTTGATCCATTTCTTGTTGGTGGGGGGTGAATATGATCTGTTTTGGATTTTCTATGCTTCATACATCACATGTATAGATTCATTTGAATATCCCACCCTATCCCACCCCAGCAGCTCAGCTAACCCCACCTACTGGTCTCAGCGACCTCTGCTGAGACTCACAGATCCACCATTATCTGTAACAACAGTGTGTGTCTGGTGCATTAGAGTCTGAGCCCTGGTTGATCAGATGGACAGGTCTGTGACTGCCATTGTGACTGTGTTGTTGTGGCTTGTCCAGACGAACCAAACTCAGAAGAAAACAGGGGCTGTTAACGGACCAGGACCTGAAGGCACCAGGGCTGGAAAACTTAGCACTCGGTCCACTTTGATTCTCTCCAGTTGATTTTATTTCATCGGTGTCTTTGTCTCTTTTTCTCTGCTTCAACTTTTTCAGGTTCCATTGTTTTCTCTTCTTCCTCTTGGTAGCCTGTGGAAGAAAGGGGCGGAGCCAGCTGTGGCTCATTTGCATGAAAGCATAAGGCACTAAAACCAAGCATTTTCAAAAGGTCTGTTTCTCCAGGATGAAGAGGCTGTTGTATTTCTTCATCAATGTGGTATTTTGACCAAAGCATGTCACAGACAGGTCACTGAGACACCAGGGAACTGTGTTCACTTGTGGAAAATGGGTAGAAGCAGAAACAAAATAGAAAAACCACAAAATAATAATAATAAATACCTGAAATTATCAATACAGTACTTTTAAATATCAATACAATATTGTGACATCAATTTTCATGAAATATTGTGGATGTGATATTTTGTTACACCCCTAGTCCTCACCTTAATATACTCACACAGTGTGATGGTATTAACTCTGGTTGTGACACCTACCACTGAGTCTACACTGTAGATTAAAAAGGTGCACTGTATAATGGGATGTTCTCATCAGACTGTATTTGCCCTAAAACGTCAGGTCATCTGCTGCATGTGATTTTTTTCCTGAATGTAGACCTGGTCTCTTGCATTGGTCTCCTATGTTTGTTTATGTGGTGAAATGCAGTAGAGATCTACCTGCTGTCTTAATCAAACAGTAAAAATCACTTTCTGCTGCGTCTATGTTCGCTAACATTACCTCCTATGGTCAAGGCAGAGGGCTGAGGCAGACCAAGGCCCAGGTTTACTGGGGAAGGACCAGACCTATTAGGTTTATAGTGTGCAGTATTTAAAACTTCCACCACTGGAGTGCATCAGTCCCATTATGGTACTCCAACTGGGTTTAATGTGGGTGATTTAATGTCATTTTTAGACAGAGCAGTTATGAACAAACCACTCTTCTTGGCCTTGTGTCAGACCATACCTGAGGGTGATCAAACTCTGGTAAGACACTCATTAGAACCCACTCTGAGCAACTTAATTACCAATGGACGCTGTGTGGGAATGTGGAACACATTGATAAACTGAGGTCATATTGATCTTTTCTTTCCGAACTAAATGACACACATATAGGCTTTTCACTGCACCACCAGAGATGAATGCATGTATTCAACCGGAGACAAAAGGCCACAGAAAACGAAAACAACAGCATGTGCGCAACGCATTCATCACAGCATCCATAAGCGGCTTATGGACAAGGCAGACCAGACATGTTTGAACCAATAAATAATAACAGCATCTGTGATGAATAACAAACAGTTCCTCAGCTGATAAGGCGCGGGTGGGAGTGGGTAGTGTGTGAGTGTGTGTGTGTGTGTGTGTGTGTGTGTGTGGGGGGGGTGATCTGAGGAGGCGAAGACACAAATAAACCCAACAGGCTGACCTGACGATGGGTCCGAGCTGCAGGATGTGCAGCAGCAGGATGAGCGGTCGGTCCCTGCTGAGGTCCCGGTGGATGAAAGTGAGGGTCAGCTGCACCAGAACCGACGGCACGAGCGTGAACAGCAGAGTGAGCCCCTGCCAGATTTGGTCTCCGGCGGACCGGTACGTGGAGCTGAGGTACAGGGCTGCAGTGGTCTCGGCTGTAAACAGAGACACCGACACAAAGATGGAACTTGGGAGTCGCATCCTCAATCACTCCGCCATTTGGGGATGAATGCGGACCGGTGCTGTTGGGCTCAGGGTCCGCACATCCATACCACCGAGCGGACGGACGGGATGGCGTTGTGTCGAACGCACGCCACCGCCACCGCCGCTGCTGCAGCTCATCTGTAGGTTGTGACAGACTGAATGTGTTTTCCTGGTGTGAGTCTGCGGGGGGCGCAAGAGGAACTGCGCTCTCTAGTGCGCATATGCGCAGTTGGAGTCTCCTGCCACTAAATAGAACAGTCTGCAGGTTGTGATGTAATTACAGGTCAGGGTGGACACTGGAGGTAAAAGAATACCCCCATATTAAAGTCAATATGAAAGAATGAGTGGAGTTTGTGGGTGGGAGGTGTTAAGAAAGAAAGAAAGACAGACAGACATACAGACAGACAGATAGACAGACAGACAGACATACAGACAGACAGATAGACAGACAGACAGACAGACAGACAGACAGACAGACAGATAGACAGATAGATAGATAGACAGATAGATAGATAGATAGATAGATAGATAGATAGATAGATAGATAGATAGATAGATAGATAGATAGATAGATAGATAGATAGATAGATAGATAGATAGATAGCTGATTTCCCCGATCTCTTATCATTGCAATACACATATTTTGTGACCTTGACCTTTGACCTACATTCAAGAAAATGTAAGTGAATCTACCCTGGACCATCTTGTACTTTTCTCCATCATTAGCCTCCTCATATTATTTAAGAGGACATTAAATACACCTTATTGGACAGTCACAAACACTGCCTCTCATACAGAACACCTCCAAGACCAAAAAATGGGGGTTGATTTCAAAGTTCTCAATTTGGAACAATATGGAGTGTCTCGTCCCTGAGTTCAGATGTTCTATTGAAAGGAATACAGACAGCTTTTCTCAGATCCTCTGACAACTGCTTAAAGATTCTGTTCATAGTTTTCCAGTCAGTTGTAACCAGAGCACTCATCTGTTTTGGGATCTTCTTGGTAGGCAGCAGCAGACATAAGGATTAAATAAATGTTTAGATAAATGATAAAAAAAAAAAAAAAAAAAAAAAAAAAGCTGCTTGTGTTTTTGGTGAAAAGCCGAACACACAAGGGCTGTGGGGGAGAGATGCACACTGATGAAGGGAGAAAATCCTCTCCATTCTATCCTGATAAACCAGAAAAGCAGATGCAATGTGTTTTTTTCACCTTCACTTCCATCTCTAGAACAACTCAGTCTGGTCAGTCATATACTGATGTTACTTGTTCATCCATTATGTTTGGATTTGAGATTCTTGAAATGATGGAGAAGTGACTTTTACTCCCAGGCATCAATAAAGATAATCTATATCTGAATGTATTAAGTGCAAATAAAATATACTCATTCTCCACCTTTCCTTTCCTTTCCTTTCCTTTCCTTTCCTTTCCTTTCCTTTCCTTTCCTTTCCTTTCCTTTCCTTTCCTTTCCTTTCCTTTCCTTTCCTTTCCTATTTACTTTTTTTTTATCCTAAATCACTTCTCTAGAGTAATTCTGACATATTATTACAATATTCATATATTTGGCTTTAAAATCAGTTTCATATGCTGTTGTCAAAGTATGAATGTAAAGGTTAACATAATAAACCAATTAAAATGATGTATGATTGATGTAGGGAAAGGTCAATCTTCTCATCTCAAAACATCTGATGTATAAAATATATGATTTATTATTGTCAGTGTTCAGGGGTTTGTTGTAAAATTAAAAAAAAAAAAAGTATAATAAGAAAACACATGTGTGTTGCATTTTTTATTTGAACGTAGACACTTTATTAAGAACAATAATAATTTGTTGCAAACACCTTAGATTGTAACTCAGCACACAAATGCACAGCTTAAAAATGTCCCACAACAGGCACAAATAGCACTGGGAAACTGCTTTGGTTTGATATTATCGACAGGTTTTCTTTCTATCTTTCTTTCTTTTCTTTTTTTTTACCGACTTGAGCCACATATACAAAACTATCCAAAGCATTTTCTGTTTCCTCCTTTTATTCTGAAAGATATAATCATATCCTAATGCTATAAATTGTTCTGTAAGGCCTCATTATAACATCAGTATAAAGAAATCTGCCAATAGCTGTATTTTATATATTTGGTTAGCAAAAAGCTGCATTTGAACCAGAGGGCAATTGGAAGGTCAATGAGAGTCTCACATAGATACGGCTGTTTATTATAAGTGTTAACATACTCAAGACATTTAAAAGGTCGTCATATCTAACACAGTTTGAGACACCAACAGTTTTCTTACTGCTACACCTCAGTTCACACAGGTGGGTTAGTCATATTGAACAGTGCAAACAAAGTGAGACTATTAACAAGACAATAAACAACCACTTTCATCATCATCTCTACTCATTTTTGGATTTTGTAAGTTTATAATGAAAATCCCTCAGTGATGGTTAACGTCTCTTATACAGTTGTTAACTACATATTAAACTGACCAGAGGTGGAAAGTAACAAACTAAAAGTACTTCATTACTGTACTTAAGTAGATTTTTTTAGGTATCCGTACTTTAGTTGAGGATTTATTTTTGTGGTAACTTTTTACTCCCTACATTTTTGCATAAATATCTGTACTTTATACTCTTTACATTCTCAGAATAGACTCATTAGTTTTTCAAACTAAACAGATGTGACAGTAAAATAAGTCAGTGGAGGAGAGAAACTGTGACTTTATATATTATTATTATTATTATTATTATTATTATTATTATTATTATTATTATTATTATTATTATTATTATTATTATTATTATTATTATTATTATTATTTCACAATTTTAATATTCTATCTCACAATTTTTACTTTTTCTCTTAAAATTATGCTTTTTTTTTTATCTCATTTGTAATTTTTTTAAAAATCTCATGACTTTTTATCTCAATTGTGACTTTTCCCCCCATTTTTCTTAAATTTCCTGTCCATACCCACAAAACTGAGTACAGTGACTCTATCACACACATTAACACACTTTTGAAGGCTTTACTTTAGATACTTTTAAAACTTTTCAGATTTTTCTTGGTTAAATAAGTATTATTGTATTCATGGCAAAAAAAAAAATGTTTTACTTTTCACTTTTGTACTTTATTACAATTGTGAAATTGTACCTTTTTTTTTACTTTTACTTAAGTAAAGGAGCTGAATCAGTACTTCTACTTTTACCAGAGTATTTTTTCACACCAGTAGCTGTACTTCTACTCAAGTACAGAATGTGAGTACTTTAAACACCTCTGAAACTGACAACATCAATTTCATCAATCAACTTGTCTAAATACATAAACTGTGATTGGACTAACAGGCTGTATGTGATGTAGAGCTGGTGAAGTGGTAGAAAACATTTAAAGGCATTATGTGACACTTGTTTTTCTTTTCTCAGTTTTTTTGTTGTAGGACTTGGTGTGATTGCCATGTAATTTAACTGTTGGTGTTGAATGTGCAACAGTGTTTGTGACCTGAGAGCATCACCTAGGTAGCGTAATCTGCAATTTTCACTCAGTAGGACTTCCAAAACTCCCAACAGAAGGAATTTAGTGCAAATAACTACACTGTAAATTGAAATGGACAATATTACAGTAAGTGGAATGACTCTAGTAAAGCCTGGAAGCTGTACTTTTATAACAAACACAAAACAAGACCACTTTCTACTACAACTGTACTCACATGTGTATTTTTTCCCATAAATCCCAAACAAATACCATCCATCCCTCTTTTGATATTGTAATCGCAGTTTAAATCCAGGTTTTTGATTATTACATTTCTGCCAATCCAGCTCTGGGGAGGTTTTGGAGGGAAGGAATGATGCCTGTTCAGATGAGTAAATAGCAGAAATGTCAGTAAATTCACACAAAGACACTAAACAGAGGGAACTCAGACTGATCCGGCTGCAGGAGGTCGACCATGAAGCAAATGGTCCCTGACAGGCCTTCAAACAGACTGTAGACACTGGTGACTGAGCGTGAGCCTGCTTTAAACTCCTCTGTGAAAATGAACTCTGCAAACCTTTTGGATGGAGAGAAGAAAAGTCAAAGGATGGTAAATAAACTGCAGAGAAAACAGGCGTCACATCACATCACAAAGTCAAGTCCTCCAAAGGGTGCATGTGAAACATTTATTCTGTACTTGAGTGTTTTCATTTTAGTACAGGATTTACCACAATAGTTCCCCTTAATAAGAAAATATTAGTTGGAAGTATTTAAAAAGAACAACATGTTACATTTGAGTTAGTAGTACTATTTCTGAAACGTTGAGTATTCACAACTTAATATATTTAATTATTCTGAACATTAGGGTTTTACATTAAACACATAGGACACACCTAAGATATATCTAAATAAATAAATATTAAAAATAGCATTAAAAAAATAGAGTCATGGTGTAAAACATCCTACTGAAGCCACAAAGCTTTGAGCAAATGATCTGATTTGTTACCTCTGGGCGCGGTAGATGTATTTAGAGTTGCCTGTGAGACGATAAAGCAGGAGGAAGACATAAGCACTGCCTGCAACTCCATGACAAATACCAGGTCCTTTCTTCAGCAGACCCTTCTGCCAAACCAACTCCCCACTGCGAATACAGGTGTCCAGATACTGGGGCTTCTTATTGATCAAGTAGGCTTTTGCAAAAAGATACGCAACGCCTGAATGAAAACAGGACAATGTTAATGCTCTAAACAGAAGAAACTATGGGTAGGTGATGTGGACATGAAAATATTATTTAAATGTTTTTAGTCATCATTCTGATCTACAATTTTCTATCTTTCTTTTTTTTGGAAATACATTGACTCGAAACAGCAGGTGAGTTTCTTCATTTAAACTATGTTATATTTAGTCATATGTAGCAACAAGTGCTACATGAGCAGATATTTAATAAAAACATGTAAATAGCATTTTTTTTGTCATGAAAACAGAGATTTTTTAAAAACACTGAACTCCAAATTAAAGATTTCTAGACACTATGGTTTGTGTGTATTTGCGACAGCCCATTTTGTACATATCTGGTAGTACTGTGTGTAATGAATCTGCAAGTGAAATATCAAATCCAGGTTCTTTACATCAGTGTATGACCTAGAGGACAGTATAGGATTTTCAGCACAACTTCACTTTTTTACTTTAACTTATACTTTCTCAACATATTGGGCCCAAAAATACACAAAAAAACCCAACAAATCTATATTGAAAAATAGACAGTTTATTATAATAAAAACTACAAACTGTCATATCCCTACTCACTGTCTCTTTTTCCCTTCACTCTTTCCATTCTGCATCCTGTCACCTTTCACCTTAATTATTTCCCCTGGTCTTCGCACACCTGTCCTCATCACTTCTCCGTATTTAAGTCCTTTCCTTTGCTTTCTCCTTTGTCAGTTCACCCCACACCCCACCCCCACCGGATCGTGGTCCCCGTTTGGGATATTTGACTATTTAGTTTAGTGTGTGAGTTTGTTTGAATGACTTATGGTCTTATTCTTGTTTCTGGACTTTCCGTTAGAGCTAAGAATAAAGAGCCTGTGTGAAGCTGTTTGCGTCCACATTTGGGTCCTTTCCACTACACCCCTAACACAAACATGCTCAATATGCAAATATTGGATAATTACTGCATGTATTTATGTTTCAGATTAAACCAGTTCTTTAGCTCTAACTGATGCAGTGAGGAGCTACTCATTTATTAAACAACTAGCAGTTGAATAGACAGCATAAAGACTGGATGGTTAATGTGGTCTGATGAGTCTAGATTGATTCTGTTCCAGAGTGATAGAAGCATCGGGATGAAGAGAGAGGAGGATGAAGTGATTACCCAACATGCTTAGGGCCCACAGTACTAGCCTGTGTGGGTAGTGTTATAATCTGCTTCAGTTGCTTGTTGTTATTAGACTGTAATTAACAGTCAAAACCTGCATTAAAAATATTTTATTTCATAGTGTTCTTATGTTGCATTTTAAATACATGTTTCTTTGCTTCAAAACCTAAACACATGTTGTCCAACTGAGTGGATATTTTTGTAACTTCATAAAAATGTGTTCCGTTCTGGTCCGTTCTCTTCTATTCTATTTTGTTGTGTTCCATTCCGTTCTCTATTCTATTCTATTCTATTCTATTCTATTCTATTCTATTCTATTCTATTCTATTCTGTTCTGTTCTGTTCTGTTCTGTTCTGTTCTGTTCTGTTCTGTTCTGTTCTATTCTATTCTATTCTATTCTATTCTATGAACACAGATGATCATACCTGGGGCTCCATGACACCAGTGAACAAGTTCATTCTCTCTCTCAATCATGGCTCCCAGCTCCGGAGGCCAGTTACAGTTCTGCTCTTGATTCATGAGGAAATCCACGCTCTGCCACACCAGGTCCTTCTCAGTCCCGCTGAGCATGTCCTGGTAGCTCAGCAGCATCTGCAGCACTGATGAAAGGCCATGGGCAGCACCTGAAGGGAGGGAGGATGGGGGAGTGGGATGCACGTGCCCACCAAAGCAGACATGCAGTGAAGCACCATGCCAGGCACAAACAAACAAACAAACACAACCCAAAGCAAACAGGCAGAACATTCACTAAAGGACGACTTTTCTCAACCTGTCATCTAAACTGCAGCGTACTTTACATATTTGACAGCCATGTTTCAAAAGTAAATGTTTTGTTTTTTTAACACTGGTTAAGACGTGTCAATTCAACAGTGCTTATGGTTAAACATGACATTTATATTAGCTGAACATCTGTCAAGTACATAAGCAGCTGCAAATGACTTCCCTTCTAAAAACATTTCAAGACCACTCTGTTGGGAACTAGGACTGAAAATTATATATTAATTGATGAAAAAATAAGCCATGAATAATTCCTAAATTCCTAAACAATTTAAAATTAAGGCGAGGCAATTTGTATTTATACGTGTACATGTATTGTTTCTGAATAAGGTGGAAAAATAATATAAATACAAAACTACATGCTACAAAATACAAAATCTAACTTGTTCTGTGTAATATTCATTGTGAATGCTGCATGTTTCTCCAATCATTACTTAACAGTGGTGCTTTGTATTATTCATTGTTGTTGCTGTAGATACGTACATATGCAGCATAAAGCTCTGACAAAGGCAAAAAAAAAATCATCATTTAAATCATGTTTTATTTGGAAGAAAAAATACAATCCATAAATCAAGCATAACACTCACCCTTATCACCCATGCCTTATCAACATAATCTAAAATCATCTTAAATCCAAAATATAAGGTTTAGAGCTGGTCAAACTTCAATTGTTTCATGATATTGACTCAAGTGTTTATATACAACAGAGTATCAAAAGACTATTCTATATATAAAAAAAAAAGTTTTTTATTAAGTTTGTATTAAGTCTTCTCTCTGTAAATTGTGTGCTATGTTCAATAATAATATATATAATACTAATGGTATTATCATAATATAAAACTACAAATTGTGATAAAAAGGTCATTTCTGCCATGCCTCTTGAAATAAGTTTTTTTTTTTTTATTTTATTTTAACACCAAGGATTTGAATAATAACCACCCCTAATACATTTTCAAAGACTGGATGAAGTATGTGATTATTGGTTGTCTAATCCCTGAGAGTGATCAGATTGAACACATGCTGTAAATAAAGCTGAGACAGTACAGTAGTCTTTAAGCAGACTTCCTAAATAATGCTACTGGATCCATGCAGGGTAAAGCCAGTTCTCTGACACAGAGAAACCAGTGTCTGTATTCAATACCCTTTGTATATGTCAAGCAATTCTAATGAGAAACCTTGTGGAGGGATGTTTTTAGTATAGGCAAACTGTCACACATGCAGCAGCACCCCTAAAGTGTATCCACATTAACATCAGTAGAGCTCCAGTTCTGTACAGTATGTCAGTCAGTGTCAGGTTTTTCCACCTCCTCCACATCCTCTAAGTAACTCTTGTATCCATGCAACGATGCTTACTATGAACTCTGTGTTGGTCTGATAGTTACTGAGGAGCTCCAACACTGACGACTCTCTTCATCCGATGCAATCAAGGAAAGGAGAGTTAGCTTTACACATGTTAACACACCAGTCTTTCATGAGTAAAAGATCTTTAAGGACTTGACAGTTTAGACCAGAGGGGTCAAACTCATTTTTAGTTCAGGGGACAAATTCAGCTAAATTTGATGTGAATTGGGTCAAATCAGTGAAATAATAACATAATAATACATAAATAATGTAAACTACAAAAATGTCTCTATATTTTAGAGTGAAAAAAGTAAAATTAACTCATTAAAATGTTAACATTGACAGTCTTTTCAAACAATGTCAATAATATGCAAGAAATAAAAGAATAAGTCTAATTTTAACAATATTATGCTTCCACATGTTCATCATAACTTACAAATCATAGTGGATCAAAGACAAATACACAAAATATTTAATATCATGCAGATTTTTCTTAAAATTGCACTGACTTCTCTTGAAACACTTCGGGTTCTTCATATTTATTCAAGATTATTCAAATATTTTGTGAAATTATACTTTGTTGTGTGTAAATATGTGAAAATTACATTTACAAAGAGAAACAATTGAGTTTCATTTATAGATTATTATGATAGAATTTTACTGGTCTGACTCACTTCAGATTGAATTGGTCTGAATGTGGAACCTGAACTAAAACCATTATTAACATCTTAATATCTATTTTTGCATTTCACAAATTCATCCCAAGGGCTGGAATGGACCCTTTGGTGGGCCTTATGTTTGACACCTGTTGTTTAGACAGTCAATGATATTATTTTCACTGGATGGGAAAAGATCCTCTTATAGTCAGATATAGCAGTAAACCTGAAAGACTGTTTGATACTAAAATGATCATTCCCTACATTATCAGAATAAATTGACTCAGCTCAAACTTATTTTTCTTACCCAGGTACTCTGTTCCATAGTACGAGTACATGAGGGGAAAAGGCTTCCTCTTCCTTCTGGCATACTGTTTTCCTGATTCGATGATGGCCTGGCAAATTGATTTGATTTGATCTTTGCTCAGAATCTGCAGGAAAAAAATGCATAAAAACAGACTGTGGGTACTTTCATAGTCAATTATTTTAGAAGAATAGCTGTGAAAATTAACTCTTGGTTGTGTAAAGTAAAATAGACTCATGTACAGTAGTAGTGTTTTACAAATATACAGGATACTGGTGTGTACATTAACAATCCTGTTGGGTCTCCACAGCAGCAGTTGAAAATGTGTTGAATTTTTGTACCTGGAGTTTTTAGACAGAAATGGCAAGTAAATATTAAAACATTTAAAATATGGCTAGAAATAATAGATTTATTGTAAAGTATAAGTGCTTATTGAAATTGGTGTCAGTAATATCAAAACATCACTAAACCTCAGGTTTACATTTTTGATCCTGAGTGAAGAAAAAGATTGATAACTTACAAGAAAGAAAGAAAGAAAGAAAGAAAGAAAGAAAGAAAGAAAGAAAGAAAGAAAGAAAGAAAGAAAGAAAGAAAGAAAGAAAGAAAGAAAGAAAGAAAGAAAGAAAGAAAGAAAGAACCTTCATTTGAACAACTACACTTGCAGAACTCCTAATTCCATATGTTCTTCTCAATATTGTTAAGAGAACAACGCAACATGTTGATTTATATGATGTCATTGGAGAATTAAAACTGAATAACTCAGATCCTGAAACAAAAATAAACCAAAATTTAAAGCATTGAGTTTTTGTTGCCTCTGAGTATATATTGATGACATCCTGATTGGTCTAACTGAAAGTGTTACAACTACCCCTGTGTTCCAACTGTCCCCGGCCTCCCCTACTTGGTACAATGACAATACAGATATTCTGATATGGACAAACACATGTGGAGTCACCATGGAAAACAAACCCACATGGGACCCTTCTATACAGCCCAAACGTGACCCTTCTGGGGCCCACATGGACATGCTGGTGGGATAATGCAGTAGTTGAGTGGAAGCAGCCCACTCATTGGCATTCCACGTGTGTGTGTGTGTGTGTGTGTGTGTGTGTGTGTGTGTGTGTGTGTGTCTGTGTGTGTGTCTCACCTCTATGCCCAGCTTCTGTTTGAGGACCAGAGCCGCGCACAGGTATCCAGACCGTCCCACAAACAGCTCATCCGAGCCGCACTCCAGAAAATTGATGGGCGCACACACCTCCCACAGGTTACGAAATTTAGTCAGCGGCTTCACAAAATCAGCCAAACCCATGGATTTATAGATCATAGATGCCACGGCGTAGATGCCCGCACCGCCGAGCAGAAAGGCTGCCCTCATATTCATGTCTGGCTCCGCGTCCACGGATCTGACCGACACATCTATGATCTGCTTGGCCGCCTTCAGGTACGCGTCCCGGTGCTCGGAGAACAGAGGACACTCGCTGACATGATACAGCATGTAAGCCACCCCGGCCGGCCCATCGTACAGCCCTCCGTCGCAGTCGTTGATGTCGAGGGGAACCTTCTTTAGGATTTTGTCCACAGTGGCGGACACGGCAGGAACGATGACCTGGGCGCTCTGGCCTGGGAGCAAGGCACCTTTGTAGTCAGAGAAACGGTTGGCAAAACAGCGGGTGTTTTCCATCACCGATGAAAAGAAGACATAAGGCTCAGACCCGCACTAAAACCATAGACAGCCTGAGTGGAAGTCTGCTCAAGGTATCCAAGGAGGAGAGGAGACACACACTGTGAGTGTTCATCCAATCACATCTGCTCACAGCTGATTGGGTGTCAGTCTGCAGTCCACAGAGATGATGGCTCAGCATCACTATGGCCTCATGGGACCACAGTGACCTGCACTATTTTTAAGTGACCTCTTTTACTACTTTCAGGCTATTTTTATTCAAAATCATTTGCAAAGTAGATTAAAAAAACAGCGCTAATTGTGAGTCAGTTCCCAAATTAATTTTACTTTAAAATGTAAACTTTTTTCAGTGACGTATCACTATTTATTATAATATTATTCTATACATTTTTCACTTTTCACTGTAAATCATGTAAATGTAAATCTTTTGCATATTTTATGTATTTTTTATTTATATTTTATATGTATTTTATGTATTATGTACATCAACCTGCCAAAGGGACTACAGGTGGAAATTAAATGCTAAAACCTGGTACAGGCATCTCTCCTTCAGTGGTTAATGTTTATATGTACACTGTCACTTAAATAAAGAAGAAATTCAAAAAATATATATTTTCACGGGTCAAGGATTTTTTTTAAATGGTCATTTCCACTGTGCACTTTTAATGACATTTTGTTCCTCAGTGTGTGACAACAGTGCAAAATCAATATCAATTAAAACTGCAAGCAGTCTCAAAGGCCTTCACCATCCCTGGCGACCACCTCCCCCACGTGACGTCCGAGTCAAATTTCAGCCCAATCGGTGTTCGTATGCCCGATCTACAGCCATTTTAGTAAGGCGATTTTGTTGAAGGTGCTATAGAGCAAAATAACAATTTAATGTGACAAACAGGTGTAGACCTGGGAGACAGACATCGGAGTCATATTTCAGCCAAATCAGTGTTCGAATGTGCAAACTACAGCCATTTTAATAAAAGTACATTTCTAGGGGGCGCTATAGTACAAATTCAGAATGTCTTTAGCTAAATGGATGTAGACCTGGGAGATAGACGTCTGTGTCAAATTTCAGCCAAATTGGTGTTCATATGTCCGAGCTAAAGCAATTTATGTAGTGGCAATTTTTCCCGAAAACTTTGCGACAGAGTAGCACAAAAACGATGCAACTTTTCAAAGTAAATTGGATAAATTTCGATGTTCCACTTGTCTAGATCGTGTTCACCGATTTTGAGCTAATTTGGCCCAACGGCCAAAGAGGAGATAGATAAATTCCAATGACAGCGAAAATGGCGACTCAAAATTTAAAAAAATTCAATCCAGGATGGCGGACTTCCTGTTGGTTTATGGGTGTGGCCATCATTAGGTTCTTTGTTCTTCATCATATACCAAACACATGTACCGATTTTCATAGCTCTAATATTACTAAGGCTTACGAACTATTTCACCTTTTCTAGGGGCAGCCATTGTAGTAACAGTACACTTCAAGGGGGCGCTATTGTACAAAACCAGAATGTCTTTAGCTAAATGGATGTAGACCTGGAAGACAGACGTCTGTGTCAAATTTCAGCCAAATCGGTGTTCGAATGTCCGAGCTGAAGAAATTTATGTAGTGGCAATTTTTCCCGAAAACTTTGAAAACTTTGCGACAGAGTAGCACAAAAACGATGCAACTTTTCAAAGTAAATTGGATAAATTTCGATGTTCCACTTGTCTAAATCGTGTTCACCGATTTTGAGCTAATTTGGCCCAACGGCCAAGGAGGAGATAGATAAATTCCAATGACAGCGAAAACGACGACTGAAATTAAAAAAAAAAAATTCTATCCAAGATGGCGGACTTCCTGTTGGTTTATGGGCGTGGTCATCATAAGGTTTTTTGTTCTTCATCATATGACAAACATGTGTACCAATTTTCATAGGTCTAACTTCACTAGGGCGTCATCTGACCTAATACAAACTATTTCACCTTTTCTAGGGGGCGCTGTAGACATTTCTTTACTGACTTTTATGAAACCTGTAAATACTTGTAGTTTTTCACACTTCTGATGTGTGTGCAAAATTTGGTGAGTTTTCGTGCATGTTCAGGGGGTCAAATTAGAGCTCAAAGGGCTTAATCAGAACAAACTGCAAGCAGTATCTATAGGCCCAAGGCCTAAAAATAAATGGTGCATGGGTAGTACTGGAGTAAATATTTTTTTCCACCACAGATTCACTTTTTAACAGAGGTGGAAGTAACTAAGTAGAAGTACTTCCTTTACTGTACTTAAGTAGATTGTTTAGGTATCTGTACTTTACTTGAGTATTTATTTTTCTGACAACTTTTTACTTTTATCCCTATATTTTTGTATAAATATCTGTACTTTATACACTTTACATTTTCAGAATAGACTCATCACTTTTTCAGACTAGACAAATGTGACAATATGAATAATAAGTCATAAATCATTAAATCAGAAATTGTTACTATATCATCACAATTTTAACTTTTTATCTCATAATTATCCATTTCTTATCTCTTTTTTTTTTTTAAATCTCCTATTTATTAATTAAGAATTTTTCCAAAATGTCCTGTCCATACTGAATTCCATGACCCAATAAAACACATTTTCTACACAGGAACTCACTTTTAAAGTTTTTATTACCTCCGCCAAGAAGGTATTAAATTCGGGTCAGTTTGTCTGTCTGTCTGTTTGTCTGTCTCTCAGCAGGATTACGCAAAAAGTAAGGATTTTGATGAAACTTTCAGGAATGATAGATAACGGGTCAAGAAAGAACCCATTAGATTTTTAGCAATGAAGGTCAAAGGTCAAGGCCACACTAAAGGTCAACATCTAAAACACATCTGCGGTGGTAATATCTCAGGATTCAGACAAGACAGAATCTTGCATTTTTTGCATTCACATCGTCTCACCTTTGGACATCATATGGGTCAATCACATCATGTTTTGACGTCATATGAAACCATATCAAGCCTTGGCAGAGGTCTGCTGTCCCTGACTGCCTTGTTATTTTTTTTCTGTTTTTCCTGGTGAAATATTACTTCATCCATAGGACAAAAAAGCAGTTTTACTTTTTACTTTATTACAATTGGAAAGATGTACTTTTTTTACTTTTACTTTAGTAAAGGAGTTGAAGCAGTACTTCTACTTCAGCAGAGTATTTTTTCACACCAGTAGCTGTACTTCTACTATTTTCTACGAGTACTTTGACCATCTTTGGTTTTTAATTTAGGAAGAGGATAGGAATATCCTCCTCCTGTCCTTGGCTTTTGTCTTAAATTTCCATTCATCACTTCTGTCGTTCCCTTGTTTTATTATTTGCCGAGTCACTACAACAAGGACTAATTAGGGAGCCTCTGATTTTTATTTATTTTATTTTTTTTCAGTTAATATTATTGCCACCAGGTGGCGACAGCAGCTGTAGATAGTCAGCTGCTGTCCATGGTGCTGAAAATGATATACAAAGATAGATATGGATTATATAATAAGATTAGATCATTGCAGTAACTATGAATTATTGATTAAATATCTATAGATGTACTTAAACAACGAGTGCATAAAGGATGTGTGATGCTTTGACTCAATAAAACATTTGACCTTTTCTTCTTTCAACTGATTTGCACATTTAAGGACACACATATTCCCAGACATCATTTATCATTTGGCTTTGTTACATTTTGTCACGCTATGTGCCATTTCCATTATAACTAATGTGCCTATATAAGTCAAATTCATGCAAGAGAAGTTTTTAATCAAATTGTAAACTTTTTTTTCCCATTTCAATTTAAGAAAAGTTTTGAAAGAAAAGATTGTGAATGTCATGGAGATATGGATACTGACACAAATGTCAATTTATTGATTACACCTAATGAGATTTTTAGCCAAAATTTTAATTGTGATAATGGCTTAATCACAGGAGGTTGCATTTTGTCCATATTGAAAAAGCAGTCAACATAATGAGAATCATATTTAGACTGTACCCCTGTTTATGTATTCAGATCAAAGCCCAATTCAAGTAAAAGTACACTTTGTTCTCCATCTTTTAGGGAAAAAGGCAAAAAATGACACACATTTGGGGGTAGCATTGCAAACTGCACACAGTAATTTTCTTCTCTGAAAAAAATTAAGCAATGTGCCCAAAGTTGAAGAGCAGCAGCTTTGAATATTAAAATAGTTCATGCTCTGATTCTCCTCTTTTTCTTAATCTGCTGCCTTGATGACAGAAAATTCAATTTGCATTTATATTAGTACTAATATTTGTTCCAGATGTGCAATCTGATTATGGTCTGTATAGTTCATCCACTGTGATGTGAGATAAAAAATATGAACAGGTTAGATGAGGTTAGGTTAATATAAGGTATAGATGACTGACAGACAGAAGAGTCTCTCCACGAAGAAAAAGCCAATAAATATTTTTGCTTTATTATTTAGGATTAGTAAAGAAGTCGTGTAGATATTCACTTTTCATTTCAAGGGAAGATGGCCAGTTCTTCCAGTGTACATTTGAAAGAAAGAAAGAAAGAAAGAAAGAAAGAAAGAAAGAAAGAAAGAAAGAAAGAAAGAAAGAAAGAAAGAAAGAAAGAAAGAAAGAAAGAAAGAAAGAAAGAAAGAAAGAAAGAAAGAAAGAAAGAAATGTCACTGTTGTTGCCTATAATCAGGAGCATTAGATTTAAATTACGAAAAAAGTCACGTTTTTTATATTACATCAATTGTCTTGCATTGTCGAATCATGAAAACACACACAGTCAAGTGTACATGGGGATTCTAAGTTGTGTTAATGCAGCTGGAAAAAAAGAGTTTGTCCACTTTGGACACACCATCATCCTACACCCCACGTAGATGTCAAAACTGGAACTCAGCTGTTGGTAAAGCCTTTTTGTTCAAAAAAGTTAACCAAGGAAGTTAGTTATTCACTTTATGTTCACAATTAATTTCCAGTTAACACATAAAAAACTATATATAGTAAACCATGCGTAACTAGAAAACCACTCGGTGGGCGCAAACTCCACCCAAGGCAGACCAGCCCTCAGAAATCACCGAATTGAAGGTTGAATTGAACCAAATGGAAGAGCCAAGGTTTCACTTTCACACCTGAAAGACCACCCACACTGATCACTACCAAACCTTTATCACTTGTCCCAGTATTAACAACACATGAGCTCTTTCTAAAGTGGTCTAGAAACTGGTTGTTTTGTTCCAACTGATCCAACACGCATCTGTACTGTGCATTATTATGCCTTTTCTCTGTTTAATAACTGCAGAAACACGACTCTCAACAGGTGTTTGAACCATCTAAAAAGTTATTTAGGGGGAAAAAAGGCCTGCAGGTTGTTTGTTTTTTTCATCTAAAAAAATGTCAACAAAATCGAACTAAAACCCAACCCGTGCTATTATAATGTAATCGATCGAGTGTTTCCTAAAGAAATATTTTGACGTAACAGACGTCATGCTTGAAAGTTGCCAAATGTAATAGCGCAGGGCTCATTTTGGATTTACTGTTGGTAGCGTGGCGTGTTGTTACGCTGCCCCTCTATATATACACACTACACACACTCAATATATACACACACTCTATATACACACACTACACACACTCAATATATACACACACTATATATACACACACTCAATATATACACACACTATATATATACACACACTCTATATATACACACACTCAATATATACACACACTATATATATACACACACTCTATATATACACACACTCTAAATATACACACACTCTATATATACACACACTACACACACTCAATATATACACACACTATATATACACACACTCAATATATACACACACTCTATATATACACACACTACACACACTCAATATATACACACACTATATATACACACACTCAATATATACACACACTCTATATATACACACACTCTATATATACACACACTACACACACTCAATATATACACACACTATATATACACACACTCAATATATACACACACTCTATATATACACACACTACACACACTCAATATATACACACACTATATATATACACACTATATATATACACACACTCTATATATACACACACTCTATATATACACACACTACACACACTCAATATATACACACACTATATATATACACACACTACACACACTCAATATATACACACACTATATATACACACACTCAATATATACACACACTCTATATATACACACACTACACACACTCAATATATACACACACTCTATATATACACACACTACACACACTCAATATATACACACACTATATATACACACACTCAATATATACACACACTCTATATATACACACACTCTATATATACACACACTACACACACTCAATATATACACACACTATATATATACACACACTCAATATATACACACACTCTATATATACACACACTACACACACTCAATATATACACACACTATATATATACACACACTCTCTATATACACACACTCTATATATACACACACTCTATATATACACACACTCTACATATACACACACTACACACACTCAATATATACACACACTATATATACACACACTCAATATATACACACACTATATATATACACACACTCTATATATACACATACTCTATATATACACACACTCTATATATACACACACTCTATATATACACACACTCTATATATACACACACTACACACACTCAATATATACACACACTCAATATATACACACACTCTATATATACACACACTCAATATATACACACACTCTATATATACACACACTCTATATATACACACACTCAATATATACACACACTCTATATATACACACACTCAATATATACACACACTCTATATATACACACACTCTATATATACACACACTATATATACACACACTCAATATATACACACACTCTATATATACACACACTCTATATATACACACACTCTATATATACACACACTCAATATATACACATATTGTTTATCTGCTCAGGATGCCTGCCCCCCCCCCCCCCCCCCCCCAACACACACACACACACACACACACACACACACACCTCCTCCCTTTCGATTATGCGGGGCACGTGCTGAATTTGCGGAATGCATGAATTGTGCTTCAAACGCTGTACGCCCACACACTCTGCGGGACGGTTGGTCATCTTAGTTGAAAGCTTTGACAGGTTATAGTCGATGTGAACACTTTTGGTTCTCCTTCAGTGCGTAAAATGACGCACGCCACAGGGTGAGGTTGTAGAGTTTCTAAAGCCACAGACATCATCCCACATCACAGTGTCTTATTAAAGCTCTTTACACTACTATGTCTTTGGAGGCTTCTGTCGTGTTCAGCTCAGAGGACAGCAGGTTTGTGAATGTCTCCTGGGACTCATCTGGAGAACAGCATCACCACATCTGGCTCCCTGGCATCGGCATCGCGGCTGTTTACGGGATCATCATCATCGTGGGTCTCGTGGGAAATATTACTTTACTGAAGACATGTCTGTTGGTGAAGACTATGCGGACTGTGCCCAACTTGTTCCTGTCCAGTTTAGCTCTGGGGGACCTGCTGCTGCTGTTGACCTGTGCACCCGTGGACGCCAGCCGCTACTTGGTGGATGAGTGGCTGTTTGGACGCGTGGGCTGTAAACTCATCCCGTTCATCCAGTTGACCTCCGTGGGAGTCTCTGTTTTCACCCTCACTGCTCTGTCCGCAGACAGGTAGGCTGCTTAAAACAGTTGGACACATAGTCATTTGGTTTAGTCCAAAATAGAAATACAGTTTAAAATATGGTTTAACTGCTTCTAAAGACTTTTAAAAAAATATATATATATTGTTTATGACACTGAAGATGATGGCATACACTGAAGTTCAATTAGTTGTCATAATTTGTTTTCATAATTTACTTACATTTAACATAATGACTTATGAAATTTAAACTTATCTTCATGACTTTTTCACATTACACCTCGAGGTTGTAAAAATCCACTTCAGTGAAATGTAAATGTGTTTCACCATAACTTAACAATGTGATTTTTAAAATACTAACTGGGTCGACAAGTGATTAGTGGTTCAATCAACTTTCATAACTTAAAGGTGAGACAATGAAAACATAGTGAAATCAACTTGATGAACTTCAATATCTGAGATTAAACAATGGTTTAATTCAAGTTAAATTAACTCACACTTTCAAGGCAGCTGATGAACTTTCATTTATAAATTGAACCACCTTGATTTTTTTTCTCCACAGTGTACAGGCAGCACACCCATGATATAGTCTCAAATTGACACCAAAAGGTATAAATTCACAGCTCTAGAAAAATATTCCACAACCACGAACAAATAAATTACACTGTTTATTCTTGATATCGTGAACATTGGTGGACATGAGTGGTCTCTACATATTGTTCCTGAAATAGAATAGACTAGAATAGAATAAAATAGAATAGAATAGATGATAGATATGTTTATTGTCATTGTACAATAACTGCAGAATGAAACTGAGCTTGCCCAGTGCCACAAAATAAAAATAAAAAAATTCTTAGCAACAAATAGCAATATATAAGACATCACTGAAACAATTGAATATCCACTAAGAACAAACATCCAATAAAATCACACATCTAATAACAGCAAACATCCAGTATGTTGAGTCAATTGGTAAAATCAGTAAATCACTAAAACATCCATTAAAAAAAATACATTTAAGACCCTTTGCACACACTTTTTTGCTGGTGACTTTTCATGTGATAGTAAGATAGTGCTTCCTCCTTTCAGAATTTGACAGATTGACTCCATTTGACATTAGCAACAGACATGCAGTACTTTATTTTTTCAGTCTGGAAAACAAGTCAATAAATATATACACAATTTAACAATCTGTCCCCACATTTATAAACTCACATACATTTATTAAACAAAAAAACTTGTAATATTTCAGTATAACTTCCTGAACTCATATCAAAGGACAGGCATTGCCATATAACTGTAACATCCCATGATGGAAATCTGTGACTTACAGTTCTGGGATATAGAAATGTAATTAATTTGACTTGAAATTGTGCCTCTGTCAATGCTGACTTTTCACTTTGATTTACAAATCATGTCTCTGATTTCTAATCCTGACCTTTTCAGTCCAGGAAAAAAAAATTATCTTCTGCTTCTGTCTTTTTATGTCTTCTGATTTTAATCCCAAATTAATTTTCTCTGTGGCAGCCTTTAATCGAAAGAGAGATAAACCCTGAAGGCTTTTGGTTGCAATAAGAAATGGAGTCTTTCTCAGTACAAATTACAGATCAGGAACCCTGTACATTTGCTTCATTTATATAGAAACTATAATAACTAGACAATGTATTATGTAAATATACTCTCCCAATAAGGAGACATATTATCATTCCAGATTGACATATTGTCTTTATTTAGGTACAAGGCGATTGTGACACCCCTGGATATCCAACGGTCCAGTGTTACGCTCAGTATCTGTCTGCGTGCAGCTGCCATCTGGCTTGTGTCTGTGACTCTGGCCATTCCTGAAGCTGTCTTCTCTGACCTGCACACCTACACCACCAGTGACACCAATGAGACATTTGTAACCTGTGGACCCTACCCCCACGCTGGGGAGCTTCACCCAAAAATCCACTCCACAGCCTCCTTCCTGATCTTCTACATCATCCCACTCCTCATCATATCCGTCTACTACTTCTTCATTGCACGCAGTCTGTTCAGGAGCTCTTATGATATTCCAGCTGAAGGACACCTACACATGCAGAAACAGGTCTGAGTAGAGCTGCAACAAACTATATTATACACAACAAGCACGCTGTTCATCAGAAAGTAGTTCACTGAAGACACTTGAAACTAAAGCAGTTATATAATAACTTCAAATATTAACGGTCATCATTTTTCTTTCTATTTAACCTTTGAGTAATTTTTCACAATATATTTATTTTATGCATTTGGCTTCTGTTCATTATCTTTATAGTTTATAGAAAAGGAACATAGGTTTGATATGACTCCCTGATGAAGGCTATGATGCCAAAATGCATCGGGGTTTTTATATGATTTTTATAGGTTTTTGTAAACAAGCCATTTTAATAAAGGCTTTTTAATTTTCACTTAAAAGAGAGTGACTTGGAATTTTTTCTTTTTTGTCTTGCTATTTTCCCATCCAATAGAGCACCTCTAATTATTATTGCTTATTTTCAGTCCAGGTAGCGCTCCTTAAGCAAACTTTTATAGGTTTGATATGGTTTAAATCACATGACCCTCAGTTTCACAGATGGATTTAAAGGCTTGTTTTAATGTTTGTACAAGTGTGTGAAGACTGTTGAGCTGCATTTTGTAATAAACCTCCAAAATGTAATAACTTTTTCATTTCATTTTGTAATAAAGCTGCATTTTGTAATAAACATCCCCAAAGCATTTTGTAATACATCTTACCACATTATGTATGTAATAATGTATTCCATTTTGCAGCAGCAGGGCACTTTGGTGGTGTTACATTAAAACTCAAGGAGCTGTTTGGGAAACATTCCAAGTGGTTTATGTCTTGGCTGGTAATTAGACATATTAGACACGGACAATTTCAAATTACATATATATTTTGGAAATAGAAATGCAGCAAAATGTATTACAAAATGCGTTGTGGCAGTTTATTACAAAATTAAATGAAAAAAATTATTACATTTTGGAGGTTTATTACAAAATGCAGCTCAACAGTCTTCATACACTTCTACAAACATTAAAACCAGCCTTTAAATCCATCTGTGAAACTGAGGGTCATGTGATTTAAACCATATCAAACTGATGTTCCTTTTCTATAAACTTTTGAAGATAATGACATAGATGAATGAAGATGAAGATGATCAGAAATATGTTGCAAACTGTTGATTATTTTAAAAGATTCCTTGTCTTCTTTTCTTTAGATTAAGTCCAGGAAGCGTCTGGCCAAGACTGTGCTGGTGTTCGTTGGGTTGTTTGCCGTCTGTTGGCTGCCCAGTCATGTGATCTACCTGTACCGCTCATACCACTATGACCAGGTGGACACGTCCCTCGGCCACTTCATCACCAGTGTATTTGCTCGTATCTTGGCTTTCACCAACTCCTGTGTAAACCCGTTTGCCCTCTACCTGATGAGCAAAAGCTTCAGTAAACACTTCAACCAGCAGCTCCTGTGCTGCCCTTCCCAACCACGGCTGCACAGTCAGAATAGTACAGCCACAAACATGACCTCAGTCTGAAAGGCTGTTGTGTCTGTAGTGAAAATGAGCACCATGTAGATCCTCAGCTGCAGGGAGAAACAGCAGGGTATTCAATTTCACTGAAGAGTAAATCTAATTTAAAAAAAAAAAAAAAAAAAAAGGATAATCCCTTGTAATTTAATTTTAAGCCTTATGAATATTGCTTTTTATTATTAGTGGAAATAATTCAAAGAAAGTTCTAAAAGTTAAGTAATAGGTAATGTAAATCTTAATTCCTCTGAGTGAAAAATGTATTTGTGCAAGTTTCAGATACATAATGAAAATTGGCTTTTATTATTAATCATTATAACTGCTCCAAAAGTATTTTAAATAATAAAATAAAAGAAAGACAAATGAACAACAGTCACAATAATATAACAATGAAGGGCCTTAATTTGCCTGGTAAAAATTAGATGTAGGGAAAAAAAATAATAATAATCTGAACATTGAAAACAGTGACTTTTATTAGTGACCGTAGAAAAAGATGCCATTTTTAGTAAAAATAAAAAAATAAATAAATCAGGAAACTAATAAATTCTCAGACTCAGGACGATTTCAGGATTCTGTAAATCAAATACAGATGATAACAAAAAAAAATCATACAAGGGACACAGATAGAAAAACTCTCCATCTTTGGGGATTAAATATTAAAGAATAAGAGACGTACACATCAGTGATAGATGACTGTGATGCAAAAAAACCACCTGATGAGGTGTTTTTTGGCTGTATGAGGATGTGTGTCGAATATGAAGTTGTATAAATGAACATGTTCTTATTAAATATAGTGACTTAGTTTATGTGTTTATTGGATCTTTACTTGTCTGTTGTTAATAAGTAATGGTATTGCTTTACTTGCTTATTGAATTAAATTTTTAACCGTTTTAATTTATGTCATAGAGGAAAAGAAGACACCATCATGTTCCATTTACTTTCAGGTGATCGTTTCCCATAATGTAATTATACACTGGTTAAACAATAAAGTTGAACTATTCTGTGCTCATTAATCCACTGTACATGAACAGAAAATACCAACATTTAAGGTGTTAAGTGTATATATCCTGTGGAGGTGATTTTGTAAAATGTTGGTCAATCTTGAAATACTTTGTACATTTTGTTGGTGACCGGTTTTTGTTTTACTGTGTAAAGACTGAATGGACAAAATCTTGGAAGTGAATTCCCCATATTCCTACTGGGACTTTTACCTTTGATGTTTAGTTCACAATAAAGACACATGTTAAGGACACTTTTTTGATCACAAAGAAAACAAGCATTCAGAGAATGACTAATCTCACCCCTATTTTGTGCCAATCTCAAGTTTCTATGACAACAAATTCTTGAATTAGAACCAATAATGTGATTTTTACCCTTGTGCTAAATGTGACATTGACCTTTGGCCTTTACTCAAATGGATAATTGCATCTGATACGCATTAGCGATATGTATATGCCCAAGTAATTTCATGGTAATATCTCAAGTATTCATTGAGTTATAGCATGATATGTCTCTGTGGACACACACACAGTGATTATATATATATACACATACATACATACATATATACATACGTACATATATAGTTTTGATTATAAAGTATGTGTTCTTCATCAATACATTACATAAAAAATGATGTGAAATTATAAATAACAGTTGAAAATAGCAATTGTGTCTTGTAGTTTTCTTGATATTTGGCCACATATATTTGATATGTGTTTTCTGATACAATCTGTTTAATAATTATAGAAGTTCCAGTACACTGTGAATATGAAAACTATAGAAAGAAACTACCAGAGGGATGTGTGCCCTGTATATATCCTCCTAGGATCCACTAGTGCATTTTTATTTCCTATAAGGGACAAGGATTTCACAGCTTTATTGTAAGAACACAATACACTGTTAACTGCATAGAGCATTCCATAAAAATTCCAAAAATGCATCTGAAAATACTGTTGCATTGTTTCCAATAAAGGCAATTATGTCTGCAGAATATGAACATTAATAAAAAGAGCCTTTATGTTTTTCTCAACAGTTTTAATTATACTAAACATTTCTTCTGTAGTAGAACATGTTTTATTTTACATTTGCAGAAATCTTACTTCCATCAGACTGGAAATGTTGAAAAACATAATAAAATACAATTCACTATAAAACTATACAAGTTACATACAGTATGTTTGTGTGTTATTGGTATTAGGTGATATGAGAAAAATGTCTGCTATTTAAAAAAATAAAAATATTTGAAATTGTTCTGCAAAGTAGTGACTGTAAAGGTAAAACACATGAAGGTAAAGTGACGAGTGGAGGTAAGGACTGGACATGTCACTGGTACAGAAGGAAGTCTGTGATACTGTGAGGGAGGAAGAGGCTGGACACTTTGTGGAGACGTTCCCTCCCCAGACTCCGACGAATACAAAGGCGACACAGCTGAGATAATGAACAAGGACCTGCACAGATTAATAAGAGCAACAACTGAAGCTTTATATCCTACACAAATTTAAAAAAAAAATCTACACATTATTTTTATATTTGCTGCAATACCTTTTTTCTGGAGTGTGGTTCTCGCCACACTATTTGGCATTGCAACGTCTAGAGGAGTCTTTCCTTCTGCATTTCTATAACTTCCATCAGCCCCAAAGTCCAGCAGAAGATTGACTATGTCTGAGCCTCCACCTCGAACTGCAGCGTGTAGAGGAGTGTCCTGTTCACATCCAAGGCGAACATCTGCTCCTGCATGTCAAGACAAAATTAAATATTAAATACTCACTTTATTTTCACCTTCTAATTCCCAGGAGAATGAACATTTCTGATTTTTTTTTTTTTATTAAAAAAATATCTAGATTGAAAACAGCATAACACTGATGCATTTTTTTTTTTAAAGATATGTCTTCATTTCTTTTCTCTGAATGTCCTTGGCTTTGTCTTTCTTTCTTTTTTTAAGATAAAGTTGTGGAAGTCTTGTGCAAAAATATGGACAAAAACATGACTCAATCTCAGGAGGTTAATGAAACACATTAAATAATCATACATAACAAGTAAACTTCAATAACTGTAGCAGTAGCATAGATCCAAATAGTACCATATATAATTGTAAAACATATATAGCACCATCTTTCTACACAATGACTTATTAAGTAAATTTTTCTGATAATACTTACAGTATGTACTATTGCTTACATAAGTGTTTGAATTCAAACTTTTACCACTGATGGAGTGTTGTCATAATGTGCTTTTTGTACTTTTACTCAAATAAAAGATCTGAACTCTTTTCCAACCATTCTGTGCAAATGATGTAGATTCGTACCTGAATGCAGCAGCAGCTCTACGCAGGATGCAGCCTGGGTCATGCAGGCTGAATATAGGGGTGTCCCCAAAACAGGCAACTCCATGTCAATGTGAACCCCATATGATAGAAGCAACTGTAGACAGTCTCTGTGATCTGATAAGAAACAGTGACAGTGTTCAGGGTTATGGTGATTTAAAGTGTCAAAATATCACTGGATAAACATTGATGTAATCATTGATAAGGACGTTATGTTTCTGCCAAAGTTTGTTTGTCTGTCTGTCTTTTAGTTAGCAAGATAACTCAAAAAGTTATGGACGGATCTTGATAAAAATTTCATTACGTGTTGAAGGTGTCACAAGGAACAAATGATTAGATTTAGGTGATGATCCAGAAGAGATCCTGGATTCTGGATCACTTTGAGAGTTTACACTGCAGTAAATGAAGAATAAACACTTCATGAAATTTTCATCAAAATTAGTCCATAACTTTTTGAGTTACCTTGCCTACTAACAGACAGACAAACAAACAAACTCTGGCAAAAACATAACCCTAACCCTTGGTAATAATAATAATCCAAATTATACACACACACAGACACACACACACACACATATATATATATATATATATATATATATATATATATATATATATATATATATATATATATATATAAATAGTATATACCACTTTGCCCCTTTATCACCTGTGATGTGAACACCACACACAAAGTGGAGTTCTACACTCTATTACTGCTTGAGTGACTCAGATTGAGGTGTTTCATTTTAATATGAGAGGTTATGATGACTGTACTTTATTCTGCTTTTGATTGTTGATAATTTGATGCATCTATATAGATATCATCTAGGTATCATTCAATTGCAAGTAGGGGCCCCAGAACAGTATCTTGCATGAGGCCCTCACAAAGCTAAAAATAGCTCTAGTCGTTGCAGACCACTGTTCGCAGAAGTAAAAGGGGAGTGGGGTCTGATCTGCTCTACAAGTGCTTTTCTAGTTATGAATGTGTTTTGCAAGTTCTATGGAATATGGTTTTGGAAAAGAAAAGAAATGCATGATAGGTTCATTTTTGTTTTTAAAAGTTCTGCTCTTTTCTCACTCTTATTTTTTCAATCCGTGTCCATGCAGCTTTCATATTTATTTTTACAATATAACAACCCCCCCCCCCCCATATATTTCACCATAAAATGTTTTGATTGTGAAAACAGGTGGTCTTTTCTCAGATGGTTATCACAGGGTTGTAACTCCAGTCAAATCACTTCTCTGCTCATGTACATACCTTTCTTTGAAGCCTCATGAATAGCTGATGCCAGATGGTATGTGGTGTGAATGGAGGTACTGTACTGCAAGATCAACTCCACACAAGCCACGCTCCCACTGCTGCAGGAGTTAAACAGAGGAGTGGCGCCATCTGTTGACACCATGTCAACCTATGGAGGAAAGTGAGAAAAGATGTAATTATGTAAAAACTACTGGGAAGTTCCTTTGCATTGTCTGTTCATTAAAAAAAAAGCAGTTGAATGACTTGTATGACACAATGGTTATTGTCAATAAATATATTCTGTGGGTAAAAAAAACCAACAACAACAAAAACACAGTTGATATCTGATGTCCTGGGGTTTTAATTGTGATAAAGGAGCAATTACATGGGTGTAAAGCAGTGTGTTATCAATAATGAATTCAACTCATAAATTCTGAAAAAAAAAAAACCTCCAGTGAAGAAAATTCCTGCTTTTAACAATCATGACTTACAATCAATTTTACATCTGGAAAAAAATTAATGAATCACTATTTTAATTAATTGAATAATCCACTGCTCCAAAACATAATGCAATTTATTTCACTGTAACATTTTTGTTACAGATTTTAAAATCCACATCTCTGAATGTATGTTATCTGAATTATATGAAAACTTTATTACAAACATTCTATATTAGAGCTAATACACACACACACACACACACACACACACACACACACACACACACACACACACCTGTTGAGTCATACCATTAGATTTTTAGTCCATCTTCATCAATCTATTTATGTGTACAGGGTGTCTTCAGATATTTAAAACGTCTCAAAAATCAAGGACTTAATTATGCTTAAAATGTATCATTAATCCTTAAATCAGTCCCTCACAGAGCTTTAAACCTCCAGAGAATCAATAAATGACATTGTTCTACTTGTTTTACGCATCTTTTTAAACAATTTGTAATTATGAGAATATTTAGTCTTAAGTATTTTATCATAACAGAGATAAGAATGAATGACATCTCTGTTATTCATTCATAGGTAGAGGGAATTTAGGAGCTTTAACAGGTGAAATTGAAGTATATTCTTATTTAGACTGGACCAGGGTTAAGACTAATTCAAGGGCATTATTATGAGGCTCTCTACTGTTCTGTGGTCATTGTGAATGGAAAAACACATTAAAAAAATGTATTTAAAAATGGTAAATATGACTTTTTGGAACCCCCAGATACCCTGTAATATTACTAATACTTAGTGTATGTCAGCTGTAAAGAAAGAAAGAAAGAAAGAAAGAAAGAAAGAAAGAAAGAAAGAAAGAAAGAAAGAAAGAAAGAAAGAAAGAAAGAAAGAAAGAAAGAAAGAAAGAAAGAAAGAAAGAAAGAAAGAAAGAAAGAAAGAAAGAAAGAAAAATAATTTCGCCAAATGTTTCAGATTTTCCATCCACAAAAATGACTCTGCATGACTTTTCCAAAGGTTTTGATGATGTATTTGCTTTCATTACTTTTGCTGGTGTTTCATGCAGATAGAAGCCACAATGATACAAATTAATCATAACTATAGTATGTGTTTTTCCCCTATATCACATTAATCTCAGAATCAAACATAGCTGTGTGATTAATAGATTTAAAGTTAAATGAATAATAGGACAAAAATAAATCAACAGTTTGCTGACTCCTAGTCCTTAAAGTATTTTATTCATGAGGTCTTTGTATTTTAAGTATGTTTATAAGATCAAGTAGTGTTCTTACATTTGCTCCTTTCTCCAGCAGGAACTTGGCACAAGCATAGTGACCCCCCAGGCAGGCCTCATGGAGAGGGGACACATTGTCCAGGGTGATAATGTCTACATGGAAACCCTGCAGGTTGGATCACAGACATTACTGTTAGGATTATAAAAACATCATCAGGTTTATTGTACATGAATGAACCCAAAATCATCTTAATTTTACCTGATTAATGAGGTTCCTGAGGTGGAGCAGTCTGCCTTGGTAAGCTGCATCATGGAGAGGGGATCTGTCTGAACATGAGTCTGGGGGAAACATTGGAATAAATGCTTAAATATTATGTAGATTTATTCACAATTTTGAAGTTTTAATGATTCTAGGTTTTTATTATTTGTTTTTATTTTGTGATATCTGCCTTTGTTACTATGCAGCCCCTATAACTGCTCTTGTGGATAATGATTTTATAGTTTATGACTGAGGGGCCTTGACAATAAACACACAACAGATGAGTATTAACCTCTGCCCAACTTCATATTGAAACAACCCCACGTGTGTGTGTGTGTGTGTCATTATCTGGTTTCAGGTTTACTTCAAAC
Source organism: Siphamia tubifer (assembly GCA_020466265.1). Lineage (NCBI taxonomy): Eukaryota > Metazoa > Chordata > Actinopteri > Kurtiformes > Apogonidae > Siphamia > Siphamia tubifer. The sequence continues at coordinate 26,774,915 of CM035803.1, read as the reverse complement.
ATCAACCTGTCTGTACAATAATAAAACATCCATGAAGAGAGAGATTCATCTTTACCAAACACACTCCAATATTATATGTGAAGAAACAAATAAACTACATTACAAAAAATTTGTCCCTTGAAATATACAAAACCAAGCCACCCTGACTGGAATATTTATGCTTTGACCTTGTATGTAGCAAAGCTTTTGTAATAATTCCTTTCTAGTCGGTGCCTTCTCTCTTTCATTTATTTTATCTTAACTGCTGGTCCGTTCCATCCTTGGCGCTTTCTTACCATTGTTTGTTAGTATTTGCTATCATTTACTATGTGAATATATGTCACTTTTTTTTACCATTGTTGATATTGTAATATACTATAATTTAATTCTGATCATTTAGATAGTTATAATGTGTATCTGTTTTCCTAATCTGTTTTACTATGTATAATTTATATTATTAGGATTCAAACAGAAGTTACTTTATCATTAAGGAAGCAAAAAGCAATGTGTTATGTTGTATAATGTGAGAAGGGGATGGGATATAATAATAAGTTTTCTTCTTCCCACTCCTTTTTGAGCAGTACATACAGTATTGAACTTATTTTGTTATCATTAGTGTACATGGCAATTGCTCTCTCTTGATTATCTTTATTTATTGATGTATTTGATCCACCATTCATTTCTTGTAAACAAAAAGTGCTTAATTGTTTTTGCTTTTTCCTGCTCAAAAAAACCAAATAAATGACTGAGTGAATATTTCTTACTGACTTAAAATATTTACTCACTAATTACTATTAATTTTTAGTAACAAATATGATGCAATCGTGTGATCCTTGAACAAATCTCACATAAATAAGTTGAATTATCGCAAAAAAACAAACTTACCAGACATTAGTGGGTTACATGCCAGGCCCCTGTAGAAGTGTAAGGGTTGCTCTGAGTCACAAGATAATTCTGTGTAAACGTCACCCATGATGACAATTCTACAACAAACGTCTACACAACTATCCTGGATTTTCAGCAGACAAACAGACATGAAGTCAGTTATCCTCCCCATTTTATCTAGGTTCTTGGCCACCACCTCCCCCATAGTAGCACCTCCCACATTCTCACATCCCAGTGCATGAAAATCCATGACAATGCATGCATGACAAAGGTGGTTATGATGGGCCTGAACACCAGGAGTTCAAACACTGAAATGAATGCATGCATGCAGGTAAAAGAAGAGAGATAAAGGTAAAATAACAAGGTGTTCATGTTTGTGCAGAAAAACAAACCATTATAGGTGGATGCTCTGATCACATATGTTCAGGTATAGTACAGAATAGAGTGCTCAGTATAGTTAATGCATTCTTCTTATTGGCTGTGTCTACATAAGCAAGTTTTTTCAAACAGGTTTGCTGGGTTTTCTCACAGACATGAAAATACTGAGCCTCCAACACTATTTGACTGCCCACTCTTAGCCTTGAAAAGCCATGCATCTCCTCCCTATCACCTTTTGTTTTACAGTGACTCTGTGTTGTGTCTGACTCTCCTCATTCCAGACATCCAGTCTTTGTTAAAGAAGAGCCATTAAGTGCTCGTTCAACCCTAACAAGTTTGGAGCAGTAGAGCATCATCACAAAGTAACTAACTGGATTTTTTTCTTCCACTCCATTTATCTCAATGTTTTAGTGAATTTTCACATGAAGTTTTCAGCCCCTTCCTGTTCTTTGAAATCCGTGTATTAAATATTTGTGATAAATAAAATCAGTGAAGTGTTGCTTTATGGAAAACATACACATTTCCCTCCGTTTTGAAGTTGATTTACACTTAAAACACTTTTGGATTAGATAGAAAATGCACTGTCACAAAGATGAAAATTTTTTTCTAAGCTCATCAATAGTAAATCTATACAAAGTCATATAAGTTTCTCATGGAGCAATATTTGAATGAACAGTGTGATCTTATAGAAGGTGATGCAATACTGAAGATCAAACTACATATGAGTGCATTAAGAAGATAAAATATACTCATTTTAAAGCATTTAAATGATGGGTGATGATGATTAACACTGACCAGTGTTACAGTATATTATTGCAAAAAGTTGCTCATTAACTTAACTTTCTAAATTATTGGACTCCTTTCTGTGTGCTTCTCTACACTATTTCATCCAAACTATAAAAAGAAACAAAACTATATTGACATTTCTTACTATTTACATATTTGTATATATGTATATCTATGTACACCAGAAGCCAATAAAATCTATCATAACATTCATTTTCAACAGACTATTGGTACTGGTTAGTTACTATGATGTATACTACAGAACATTAGAACCATAGGAAATATAGTCAGTATACATTTAATCCACACAGGAATATTTTAGATAATCAGACACAGTCATCAGCTTCTGAATTTTATTTTTACTGTTTGTAAGTTCAGTCTTTGTGTGTTTTTGAGTTTTAAAATGGACTTTCCTTCCCTATATTTTAACATTAATATTTTAAAGCACTGATGTCAGATAGATGAAGGACTCATAAAGATGAACATAAGTCAGTGTTTGCTGTACAGTATATGAAATTATTGTTTATTTAGAAAATATGTACACTGTATATTGGCTAAAATAGAAGAAAACACAAAAAAGAGGTGAACTCTATTTTATTGGTTTCATGATCACCAAACAAAAAATTTAGACAATATGAATAAACCAACATGAAAGTATTACAAAATGCATATAATTCGCCAACATTTGTTATTGTTGGGAAATTCCACAATCACTTACAGAAACTCCAAAGACTTTGTATAAACATTTAACATTTCAGAAAAAAATGTAAATCATAAAATACAGGAGTGATGTTAATGCTTTAAAAGGAAACAACATTTTATAGTGAAATGCAGTTTCACAATAGAACTTCAACTCAGAAAACATGAATAAAATGTGGAAATACATGTACAGTGCTGTTTCCTGGTGTTACATGTAGAGCTAAACTGCCCTTTAATCTCTCTTCTGTGCAACATAGAGCTGAAACCAGGAGTAAATTATGTCACTGTCAAAAATGAAAGGCAAGAAACATTCAAATACTTTATAAATCCACAATAAATTAAATATTTCTAGCATTCCCACAGGATGAGTGTGTGCAGCAATTTCTGTTGTATAATTCAGAGTACTGGAAAATTAATTTAAAAAACTGTAGGTTATAGTTTCCTTTGGCTGTTGTACAATTACTGCATGCTCCAAAAAAGTGCTTTTCAAAGCTCCACTGAGGTGGAATTTTTTTTTTCCATTTCTTCAAGGTCCCTTTTGGTCAGCAATGTAAACAATATTTGTGAAAACTATGAACCCATTGACTTTAATTAAAATATTGTTAGTTTGAACTATCAAAAATAAATATACCATATGAGAAGTTGAAAATTAAACAGAGATGTGGAGTGTTCATTACAAAGAGCTTTGTGGTCTAGATGATCTCCTCCTGGTACTGGCAGCATGTGTTTCTTCTTTACTGTTGGGTGTCTGGAGCCACAATCCACAAGGACCTGTGGCATCAACAGCAACGTCCATGACCTGATCTGGTATCAGCCACTGCAGCAGCAGCAGGAAGAGGAAGTCTAAAACAGCTACAAATGCAAAAATGGAGCCTGCCACGGGCCCACAGTGGGCCCTCAGCCTCCGCAGCCTTCTGTCCAAGGGCAGCACCTCCTCTCCAGCAACGCGGTCGTAGACCTGAGAGATAAGGTTCAATTAGCTGAACAGTCAGAACGTTCACAGGAATAAAAACAGAATAGGGCACAGTGTCCTTTGTAGCTCATAAATAACAGCTTGGGAGTCCTAAAACTGATATTACCATTTCTAAATTATGCCTACAAAAAAAGAGAGAGACTATTGATATTTATTGTTTTAAAAGACTAGATTTCATGTCTACATTTATACTTCTTGTCTTACACTTTACTTGCCCAAGAGAGTAGTGGTTTATATCTGAACCTTAATAAGTATAGGTTTTAAGAATTATTTATTCTTATTCACTCACAATATTAAACCATTTGTAGTTGACAGATAATTTTGACTACCTGCCTCAAAGACTTGAGAATTTACTGTGTGACTGTAATCATTTCGCTCTACATAATTAGACGTCCCTTCTTATTAATATCCCACAATTCTACACTGATTTTTTTTTTTTACTATGATAATATTAATCAAGTGAAAACAACAACTTTTGATATGCTGAAAAAGACGACACTTAAAGTTCATGAAATTACAGTAATATATATATATATATATATATATATATATATATATATATATATTACTGTAATTTCATGAACTTTAAGTGTTTCCTTGAGTATTTGGATTACAGTATATTTGAAAATTAAATATTAGTCATATTAAGAAAACAACCTCAAATATCAAATAATCTTTATAGTGCTCAGTACATGTAGAATATACCTTTTCTGTCCGCTCTGCAACATTTCTCCAGGTGTAAAGGTTTTGTACACGTGCATGAATAGAAGCAGGTGAAGGAACAGAACCTGAACGCTGCTGGGCAATAACCGTTTCCAGACCAGCACACAACGACCGCACAGTGGGCTCACATAGAGTGATCAGGTCTTCAGGCAACACCTCGGGAATGCCTCCTACACGAGTGCTGACCACCTTAGAGATAAAAGAAATGACATACACAGAATTCAAACATGTTTCAGTATAAATCAGCCTGGATAATGAGTAGCTAGTTTCCTACTGAGATACATGCTGTTAATCTAAACTTGCTGATGCTGGCTAACCTTGGCAGAAATGCATGTAAATATGTGACTAACTTGACCTATATTCCTTTTCCCTGCAATTGAACAGTGACTGAAGGTTCCCTAAATGTCTGAAAATAAGCGCATTCCCACAGAGTAGTTCTAGGAACAAAAAAGTTCTTAGAACTACATAGTTCCTGGGGAACCTTCGGGTTTGCATTCTGACAGGGCAGTAGGAACCATGGGAGGGGTTAATGTGACGCTAACGTCCACCACAGTGATGTATTCTTTAAGCACTAAATTCAACAATTAGTAGAAGACAGTGCTACTATAAAGTAGAATAGAGAATGAGGAGGTCACAGTGTTTATGTTCTGTATCACAGGAATGTTAATTGTGGTCAAATACAGTGTCTAATGTCAAAAAAGGAGGAGTTTACAGAGAAAGTTAGAAGATGAAGAATCCAGTGGCAGATGTATGTTAATGTCATAGCTTTAACGAACATCTTTATTAACCCAAAAACAAAATCACGTCATTGGTCTGTTTATTTATTACTTTCTCTGTATTTTTTCCAACAAACAGCTGACACTACACAGGCGGTTTTAAAGATAGCAGTACTGCAAGATGAGGAAATGCAGAAATAGGCATGGTCCTTGAGTATAATATTTTAAACAGATTGTGTTGTTGTAAATGGTCCTGATGTAGAAGAATTCTCCCCTTCTTTTTCCTTGACCTCAATGGAAAATGTCATGAGATCAAGGTAAAAAAAAATAGGATAGGAGCAAATTATTATTATGTTTTTTACTTTTCCGGTGTACCAGATCAGAGTAGGAATGGAAACAAACCTGCAGTCCACAGCTGGCTCCCTCTACAATGGCCATGCAGAAAGCTTCTGTCAGAGATGTGTTGAGGAAGATGTGACCCTGCACCAGAACTCCACGTACATCTTTGTGCTCTAAAGCTCCCAGTAGACGAACCCTACGAGGACCCAGAATAGTACAGTTAACAAAGTTCACACGACACAGCAAACATGGTTTTAATCTGAATGTAACTGTAACAAATTACTGTGACAAATAATGTGGTTAAGACTCAGTTATTTAAAGCACACACACACACACACACACACACACACACATATATATATATATATTCGGGTTGCGGTCAGTCAGTTCGTTTGTCGTTTGAGATAAACATTAAAATGAACTTAATGTCTGTGAAGGTGACATACAACGTCGTCAGTATCCTACAGTATTGAGGGAGCAAGAGAGAAAGTCAAGTGAAGCTTAGTAAATATAGAAACAAAAAAGTTAAAGTTTGGGACACATTCATTGAGCTTTTTAAAGATGATGAACAGCTCCCAGTTTTCTTTTCCGTGGAAACCAGGTTATGGGAATGAGCTCAATGGGTTTATTTAACTATCACAATCCCTTTCTGCCTAGAGAAAAAATTTTACAAAGAAAGTTCTGACTTCCTATGTAGAATATAATCTCTGTCAAAATCATGTATTCTTTTGGAAAAGCTGCTATCTACTGTATGTGTATGCATGCGTACCTGTACCTAGGTGTGATTGTATGGATGCTAATGTGAATGCTTGTGTGGGTGTGGTGCATGACAGTGACTGCATAGGAGTGGTTGGTGTTGAATATGTAGGTATGCAAGTTTTGGGTGGGTGTGGAGGGGGAATGTGGGCGAGGATGTTGTTGGGTCCCCTATCTATAAGCGCATTTCCTTTTTTGAGGTTCCCTTTCATGTACATCTGTTGTCTTGCTAATGTATAGTATATTTGAATTTCTGTGTACAAATAAAATATCTGAAACCTGAAGCATTAGTACCTGTCATGGAGCTGGTATTTCTCTCTCACTTCCTCTAAAACAATTCTCTTCGGTCCTTCACCTCCAATGAGAAAATGTAAATCCGGATGCTTGATGCATAGTTCTGGAATTATTCCACCAAGAAGATCAATTCCTAAATTGAAATGAGAATCAATAGTTAAGACAACTGTGGCAATTCAGTACTTCACCTGAAAATTTCCATTTTATTCAACTACATCAAAGAGACAAATACATCTTTGTTTTTGGACTATACACTACACTTTTCAGAACTGGTGTCCACTTAATACTGTGTATCTCAACTTGTGATACACTGAATGATGAAGTGTTTCTTTGTAGGTGACTTTTTATTTTCATCTATGAAGTCTAGGAGTATGAGGACTGCAAAGACAACACTATGGATTAAAAGTAGTGCAACATGCACAGCAATAAAATGCAACCTACACATCAAAGTAGCAATAAAATTAGTATAAACATATCTATTAGAAAAACATTATCAGAGACCATTTCACTCTTATTCCTTAAGTACAGTACTCTGAAATACTTAATCAAGCAAGGCGTTGAAATGAAGAACTTGTAGTTCTCTAGTGGAGCATTTTCTGTGTGCTGTCACTGAACAGAAGTGCTAAAAAGTCTCATAAAATAATCTTAATATAATCTAGTAAAATACTTTTAAAACACTAACACCAATTATAGTATATATGTTGTACAATAATGTTACTTATACCTTTGCGATAGACAAGGCGACTGATTACAACAATAGTGATCCTGTCATCATGGCGTTGGGAGGGGTCAGGAGTGAAGTCTGTTGGGTCAACAGCATTGGGGATAACAGACACTATCTCTGGGTTGAGTGTTGCACGGAGTACCGTATTCTCCTTACTGGTGTATGAAACACATACAATGTGGTTGGTATCACACAGTGACACAGTCAGAAGCTTGTTGGTCAGCACAGAGCTGACATCAGCAAAGCCAAAGAGTGAGTGGTCAGTGAACACCTGTAAATAATAAAACATTTAGATTCATGTAATGCGAAAGGGTAACACAACAGGCCTTCTTTGGTTTTACAGTTAGGTAAGAAAAAAGTAATAGTGGTTGAAAATAGATAAAAACATGAAATGTTTTGCCATGAAGTCCAATGACATATTATGAGATTTTAACAGAAGATTCACTGTGTGTTCCATACCGTATTAAGGCCCATGGTCTTAGCGTGGAACAGTGCATCATGGGCCATGGCAGAGAATGAGCTGTGTGCATGCACCACTGTGATACGTTCCCTAATGAACACACAGCGCAGCAGTGGGAGACTGTGGAAGCAGGTGGTAGCTGTGGACTGATTATACATCACTTGCAGGGGCAGGTAGTAGACCTTCAGTCCATTCGTTAGATACCGGATACTTTTCCTCCTGCCATAGGCATGCGTGATGATTATCACCTTGTGTCCTTTTTCAATCAGGCACTGGGACAGCTGATAAATGTGGCTTTCTACTCCTCCCATGTTGGGATAGAAAAAGTCAGAGACCATACAGATGTTGTGCTTTTGAGCAGAGACCTCAGCAGGAGTTCCAGATTTAGTTTGTGATGATCCATTTAAAACTCGCCCTCTCCTTCGTGGGCCCATTGTGGGTGTCCTGTGGGACTGTGAACTTCAGTAGAGCTGAAATGAAAATTTTAAATAAAATTAAATAATAGTATCATTTTACACTACAACATGACTGTGAATTAGTAAACCAGAACTGTAAATTAATTGTAAACAGTTTCTATCTAAATGTTTTGTCAACAACTGTCCCAACTGACTTCAGTGCCTATATAGACAAAGACCCTAAAGCAGGGGTGGGAAATTAATTTAGCTATAGGGCCAAATGCAAATCTTTGACAGTTATTATGGGCTGGATCAATTTACCTGCACCTCTGCTTAAAATGTACCTCTATTAAAACAGTAAATGAAACAATGCAATAATACAATGAAGATGTAGATCAAAGAATATAACTATTTAATTAATATTTACATTTTTTTTTTTTTGAAAATGTGCAACACTAGCTATGCATTTCCTTTTCCCCCTCCATGTTAACTTTACATGAAAAAATATCAATGTAGCTTTGTTTGTTTGCATATCTAAATCGCTTTCTGTCTTCAGTGAAGGAGTGTAGTCTCCTGTAATTAAAACCAAAGGTGATGCAGTGAAGTATTGCATGTGTGACTTTTTTGGAAGATATTTTCTTAACCTTTGGGTGGCAAACTATGAAAGCATTTTGGTGATAAATTAATTCATTTAATTACATTTATTCTGTTTTTTCTTTGTGTGTGTGTGTGTGTGTGTGTGTGGGGGGGGGGGGGGTTAACAGCAGGAATATTCTTTGATACACCTAACAGCTGATTGACAGAATAATTAACTATGAAAATAACTGGTAGTTAGTTCCATTGTCCAAAATAATAATTTTCAACAAGCTTCAACCAAGCACAAAACCAAATAAAAATCAACTTCTGTCGTGTTAAATTCATATCTAAGACATTTATAATGTTCATCACTCAGATGATAGATTTCAGACTTTTTAAGGACCTGCAAAAACATATATAACATTTCCATTCCTCGTCTTTATCTGTAGCACATATTTTCCTTTGAAATCTTAACATTAGTAGTGCCATTAGTCTTTAGTAATGCTGTCATAAAACATTAATTCCATTAAACCAGTCTCGATTTGCCACTGACTGTATACTGCACTGTACTCACTGTGTTGGCGACAGTAGCGATAGCTTTAGTTGGAGTGATTTCCGAAGATAAACTTCAAACTACAACCCGCAATTCATCCTTGTTTTCTTTAGCTTTATTCATCATTAGTATCGTGCTAACTTAACATGTTTAATCACAAATGTGTTTGACTTGGATACGTTGAAAAATAAATCATATATTTGTTGAATTAAATTCTGCTCATTTTGGCAAGTCAGCCACCAGCAGCACATCCGGGTTCTTCTTCTTCTTCGTCGTTTGTTGTTTTAAATCATGTTGACAATCAGCCCAGGATGTGCATTACCGCCACCTTCTGCTCCGGAGCGTGAACTGTAGCTTCAATCCTATGTGAAAACACAGAAAGACAGAAATTTAGCATTATCTAAATGCAAAAATGGAAATAACATAACAATAAGTATGTTTTCATGAGCGAATAATCATGTGAAATGTGAACTGTTGAGTTATTTTGTTAGCTTAGTGTGGTTCATTTCTACAGAAGTGGCAAAGTCTCATTTGTGTTTTTGTCCTGCCCTGTTTTATCTCTGTGTTTCTACTTTAGCTCAAAATAGACTAATTGTATTTATTTATTTCTGTACAAAAGCTGCCAAGATAACCTGGTAGAGCCTGTTGTGTCATATAACATGTCCACTATGGTCCAATTCTTGGTTCAGGTCACATTATTCTCACCTTTTTTCCCCCATTCTTTTTTTCATTCTATATTTTGGTGTGACCGCCTGCTTTTTGCCACCACTCCAAAACCCCACAAACTGGTTCTGAACCTCCAGTCTGCACACGGAACCTTCATCCCACCCATCAGCCGTGATGCCATGACATGATGGTCGTGTACCCAGCAACCCTGCCTCCAGTGAAATACTGTTCTCATAATAAAACACTTAAAAACATATTTCTGTTTCTGAATTTTGCACTTGGGTCCATTTTGTTTCTGAACTCGTATCAATGGAGCTAATACATATAAATATTTCATGTTACATAATACAATACTAGCATAGGCTAATCATGACATAATTAATCTCCATATGCCATCAACTCTCTCGAGCAGTGTTTCTTAATCTGTGGGGCAGGCACTCCAGGGGGTGGGTTAAGGCTTGCCACAAGTGGGCATGGGATCCCTCCTGGGTGTTTTTTTTTTCTTCTTCAGGTTAGAACATGTAGAACTAATATGTTCACAATGAAACACTGTGCTCTTGTCAACAAAAGGATTATCATGTTGTAGACAAACACTTTATGTTTGGAGACTGGAAAAGGATTGGGCTGAAGATGAAAATAGTGCAAAGTTTCTTGCACAGTTTGCAGTTTAATATTCTGAGATGTGCAAGTAAATGGACTCCTTGCAGCCATTGATATCATTGATTGTTTTTGTTAGTAAAATGTTTGTCATTTTAAAAGTAGTAAGTTTTGTCATAGTTGTAAGATAATTGCTCATTTCTTTTATTGGGAAAAATATTATCTGACAAGGTAGTTTCGTTGGCTTTATTTGTACTGCTCAAGAAAAAATAGGAGTGGTTTTTAAATTGAACAGCAAATTATTCAAGGAAAAGCAAAAAGTATTGTTAAGATTAATGTTTCTTTCAATAAATGTCAATGTTAGGGTTGGGGTACACCTAGACAATTTTTTGTCCTCCAAAGGGGGCTGACAGAAAAAGATTGAGAACCACAGCTCTAGAGTGACTTGAAAATGTTGTCATTGACTTATTTATCTTTTGTGTTAATGTTGTTCATGCTGTTTAAAGATACACATCTGGTGATTTCCAGCTTTATTCTCACATATCTAGTGGTATCTCTCCTGCCAGGACCAGTCAGGCTGAGACAGGTTCCACCGGAGTTAACCTTCTGCCCCAGGCAGGTGTTATTTCCTGCTCTTGGCTACATTTCCAAGTTCTACTTCAATTTAACTGTTTTAGATCACAATTTTCTACATCAGTAAAAATACAATGTACATAGGAAACATACAAATAATCATGTATTAAAGGACACTTCTATTGGCCACTTGTTTGCTAAACTTAACTGTATCTCATATTTGAATTACAAACACAAGAAAACAATTAAATCAGAAAATAAAATGAACAAAGTGGAAATAATTTAAATTGATTTCACTACAATGTATAGCTCCCTTTTCAATGATAGCAACTAAAGTCATCGCTGTCATGGGGGGTGAGGTGGAGAGAGATATTTGAGTAAATATTGAAAGGATGTTGAAATGTGTTGAAAGGAGAACAGTATTGTAATACAAAAACAGACCTGGGGTAGATCAGCCAGAGTTCATGGGGATGAAAGGAAATCCAGATTATAGCAAACAGAGATCTGACAACATGCCAGTGTTATGGTGATGACAGTTCTGAATGATCTCGCAGCAACAACTGCAAGCTTCACTGATCATCTGCTGATTAATTTGCAAAGACTCTGAAAGTTGTCCATATACTTGGACCAATTTTCTTTTCAGTTACTTTCCTTTTTATTCACATTAATAAACATCAATAATCACCTTTGACCTCAAGCAATGATTACATAGAGTTGTCATACAAAAATAAATCACATTTTCACAATCATTTAATGAGAAAAGGTAAAAAATATTTCATTCCAGTTTTATGGGATGGAATTTTATGGGTTAAATTTTATCATACCAAACAGAATTTTGGTATGTCACACTATACTACTCACAATACACATAATCAAAAACATAAAAAAAAGAAATTCACAGAAAGACACACATTCACTAAATGGCATCATGAGCAACAATAATGAAAGCACATATAAAAGTTAAGTCCATTGTTCATAAGATTACAACATTTACTCACTGGTATTCATAAAGTAAAAAAAAGAGAAAAAACACTGAGAGGGAGTGTCTATATGTTGAAATATTCATCTTACAATGACAAAAAATGAAACAAATCTCATGTTAAGTTAGTAAATACTTAGATGGACCACTGCAATGCAAATATAAAAGCAATAAAAGAACAATTATGATGATTCACCAAATTCTGTTTATATTCTCAAGGCAAATCGTATTAAAGCCAGATTAGAAAAAATATTAAGGTTTCAGTGCACAAGAGCTGTCATCGGAAAAACATGGTTGACTCTTATAATATTATAATGCCAACAACTACTCCTTGGCTCAGTTTACAGGCTGCAGAAAAAAAATCCCTGTGATAGACGATCTGGGGCCGTACAGGACAATTTATTTATCGAGAGTTAAGGTGTTAAATATGGTGGCCGCTCCTTTATCACAGGGGTTACATTCTAAAAAATAACCTGCAATAGGCACAATAAGAATTGTTGTCTGTAGTTTTTACAATTATTAGTGTTTTAAGGCTGTAAAACCATTCATCACACACTTTATACACTTTTCTCAAACATGCATTAACACTTTCTCACATTTCTCTCTTGTTTAAACTCTCAGTATTATCTTCCTCTGTCTTTTGGGTGTGAGCACAGGTTCTTTAGTTGGTGCAGAACGTTTTCTTGACATTGTGGGTTTTGTTGGGGAGAAAACTGTCAAATATACAGCATTATAGAGTCACAAAGGTAGCGATAGAATATTTACGTACATTTGGAAAAAGCTGAACGCCTTCAACTCTGTACAGGAGACAGTGATTGTCAATGGTCTACAGTCCCTTAGCCAATCAAGATGCAGAACACAATGTGCGTTCAATTGCACACAAAAAAAAAAAATCTGCAAACCAGTGAGGCCACAAGAAGTGAATGACATAATAGTAAGGGAACACTGTACATGACTGCATACTGCAAACACAGATGACTGTTCTTGGAGGCTCCAAACAAGCAAGAATTCAGCTCATCTCCAATTATTGGTTTTCCCCTGTGTTTGTGACTCCTGCATTTTGAATTCCACCCAAACCCATTGTCACAAATAACTCAATGAGTGGCATGAGGACAGGATTTAACCTGCCTGTGCATGGCTTGTTGACTCATATATCGCAGCTCAACTTTGACAATCCAGTAAAAACCCCCAAGTCCCATCCAAGCCTCTAACCATTTGCTACATCAAGTGAAGTGTTCTCTCACATCACAGCAAGTGTTCTACCATATTTGGACCTGCTGTCTTCCATGTCTTTACCAGCTTCAATGCTCAGCTCCCAGTCTCTGACACCCAGTCTGTAACCTTTGACCCCCTTTTTCTATTAAGGTGTCTATCCTTAGTGTTTAAGTTTAACTTGTTTTGGTTTAGATTAATGGTAACATTTTGAAGAGTTTCGACATTGTTTATTACTTTTGTTTTTTGTAAAATAGTAATCCAGCACTCAGTAGTTTGTTTTTTGCTGTGTCCTTAGTTGTTTTTTTTATACTTATTGATTCAGTATTCTTGTTTTTGTGCTGCACCTTCAGTTATCTTTAGTTGTATTTTGATATTCCTACTATCGATTATTGTAGTGCCCATATTCTAGGGTGATTATTTGTTTTTTGTTCTAAATATTTATTTTTTTTCATATTGTACCTTTTCTGTTCAGCTGGTCATTTGTCTGAGACTTCGTACCAGAATCGCGACAATTACATCATATTGCTGAAATAAACTATTATTAAAGCTACTTGGAATGTAATCAAAGAGTTGACTGATCAGCACAGCTTTCAGATGTTGCCAACATGTATTGTTAAAAAATGCAAGAGTTGAGAATGTGCAAGATATTGCAAATGAATCGAACATTTTTTTTAGTTAATGTGGGCCCAAAAGACTTGCAACAGATCCAGGGGGCAACTGATGTATATATATATAATATATAATCAAATGTCAATGTTTCTTTGTGCTGTGTGTGAGAGTGATGTGCTAGAGGTGGTCAGGAAATCTAAGAATAAAAGGTCCACAGGTATGATATTGACATGTCACTGATTAAACCTGAGTCATTGCATAATTAATTAAACCTTTGATTTACATCTGCAATAGATCTTTTGTAACAGGAACATTTCCAGATAGTCAAGGCTTATTAGGGAAGTTCTGATAAAGGATTGTGCAAATATATACACAAGTACAAAATTTGATACAGAGGTGTTTTTTAACATGCTGAGTCCAAATCTGCGGGAGCTAAAGCCAATTTCTAATGGTGCTGCCATGTTGGATGATTCAAAATGGCCGACAGCAAAAAGTAATTTTTTTTAAGGAGCTGATGAAAAGTGATACAAATTGCAGTTTTCGAGCATCAGATATTTAAAATCTGTAATAATTTGTACAAGAGTTGTACAAATTATTGAGCTCTGGAGTATATGGAAGATGCAAATCATTACTTGGTAATTCTGCTGGCTGAGGTACAGAAGTATCTGTGGAGTCCAACTTGATAGTAGGAAATTTAATGCCTAAGTCATTCCAAGACAAGTGGTTCGTGTCACTGATGGCTGTTCCATGAAATTAATTGAGAGAAGATTCCCTGACTGTGAATATCTAACTTGTCTACATAGAATAGAGGTGGGTAATTCCAGGTCCATCAAGTCAAAGTCCTGCCATCCTGCCTGGATCTACAGCGGGAGGTGGGTCCCATGGCTGCCCACTGGTCCCCAATCACATCAAAGAAAGGACGGAGAGGACACATTTCTCTATAAACTCCAAACACAAACTGTACAATAACAAATACAGTACTTTAAAAAATATATATACATGACATGATCTTGACTTGATGGACCTAGAATTACCCACCTCTGACATGGAATGTCACAATGACCCCACTTCTTATGTTTGTAGGCAGCACAACTCCATCAGTGGAGAATTATTTGATCACTGCTTGTGCCATAGAATGTTTCACTTCCATAAAACAGGCAAAAATTGAGTAGGGGTACAAAAATAGTAAAATGATAGTAAAATGAATATATGTTGCCAAATGCATTTAAAAAATAAATATATATCACTTTTCCTGACAACTCCATTAATTAACGATATTTGTTGTTATATCAGTAATAGCCATCTTAAATCAATCCAAATCTCTGGTTTTGTTACGACTCCTGTCACAAAATACAGATTGTGGATAACCAAAGAAAGGCCATTCATTCATTCATTCACTCATTCACTCATTCATTCATTCATATACATACAAGACAACCACTCGGAGA
Source organism: Siphamia tubifer (assembly GCA_020466265.1). Classification (NCBI taxonomy): domain Eukaryota; kingdom Metazoa; phylum Chordata; class Actinopteri; order Kurtiformes; family Apogonidae; genus Siphamia; species Siphamia tubifer. Next base: position 26,759,592 of record CM035803.1, on the reverse strand, counting down.
ACACCAGTATTATATATTGAGTTTTATAACTCAATATATAAACTCCACACTCAAAACTGGCCCTATCTCCCAATAATAAAGAATCCTTAAAAAAAAAAAAATCCTGCATTCAGACGGTGATCTGGATCCCCCTCAAAATATAATCACTTGATGCTTTTATCATTGTGGACATTCTGTGGACATTTTGTCAAACTCTGTCGATAACTTTTTGAATTATGCTCCTAAAAGACAGATGGATGGACAGACAAACTAACAAATCCTGATGATTACCACTGGTGGAGGTAAAAATCTTCATTCCTCAGTCTTCGCTTGATCAAGGCCTGAAACAAATGCAAAGGACATAGATGAGCAAATTCCTCTGAGAGATAACCTAATATTTACACCTACATACACATATTGAACATCACCTTTTTAATTCACAGGGCCACATTTACCAGCACAGACACTCATTTGGCTTTAAATGACTGTCAGTACAGAGCCACAGTGCAAACTTAGACAGGCTACTAATAACTAAATATTAGTTATTAGTAGTCTAACTAACTCCTAATAACTAAATAACCAATTCTAATTGTATTTGTAGAATTACCCTTCCCTTTCCTTGAGAGTATTTAACATGAGACATCCCATGTGATTTACTGACATTTGGAGGTGTTCATTTACTGCTAAGCAATCATTATCAGACACACCCACACAGACATACATACACACACACATATATATATATATATATATATATTTCAATGCAATACCCGATCCACCACCGATCACGGGTGGTTCTACTTTGAGGTTTAATTTTATTAGGTATAGATTTAAGGATATTTTTTCAATCATCCATATTTGAAACAATAGAAATAACAATAACTACAGTATCGGTCTCAGCATTTAATGACTTAATTCCAAAGTTATGTTCAGTTATATCCACAATAGTTCCCCTTAATAAAAAAATATTAATTGGAAGTAGCTACTTAAAAAGAATAACATGTTACTGCAACTTAATATATTTGAGTTAGTAGTGCTAGTTCTGAAACTTTGAGTATTCACAACTTAATATATTTAATTATTATGAACATTCGGGTTTACAGTGTGAAGTGGGCAAGTCATCTTCCACCACCCTTGGGGTGCCGGTGGTAGATTTGGATTAAGACAAAGGAATGCATTATCAGTCCAGATCCATTACAAAACATTTCATTAAATTCACATTTTACTGGCATTGTTGGTTATTGTTGAGAGTAGACTGACAAATCAAATCAGCAAGAAAATGAAGATGTTTAACATTCACATAAAGTCATGAGGTTTTGTGCCAAAAAAAAACAACAGATCTGTAATTTCTTCTGTGAAATATGCTTTTCCTGTATTTTATTATTATTCATTCTGATTGGAATAACTCTGATATGCCTTTGCAAATAGGCTGGAAACAAGGATTGAAAGTATTTCAGACACTATTTAGAGTAAGTTACATTTGTTTCCAGTTCTACTGCAGGAAATTTGCTCTTCTGCTACATCTCCTTGATCTGTGGGGGAAAAATGTGATTGTGCATAAAACTTAAACTTGATTTTATCACATTAGTGCAACAAGCTTTCTGTGTGTTGTTAAAAGAATATATGTGCCCTAATCAGGTGAGTATTTGAGAATTGTGGATGTGTGCCAATTTGTCTAGGTCTTGGTATAGCAGTGTGGGTTGTTCTTGACATTGTGCTCCAGTAAATCTGAATGATAATAAATCCATAGTATTATGACACTCAACACCTACCGTCATGTTCTACGAGCACCACAAAACCACAAATAATCCAGCTGCCATCACAAAGGGAATGATTATAAAGTATCTGCTTCTTCCTTGGATTTCTTGGAGAATTTGATCCTTACCTGTGTAAAAGACAAAGACAGAATTATTATAAACTATGTGATGGGAGGGATCACCTATTGTGTCAGGGAGCTTTGGCCAGTGGTGCTTCTCTGGACTAAAATAACATTGCATGGCATGTACTGGCACAGCAACAAAAATAACATTAATACATCTACTCCTAGGGTGTTGCACAGACAGAATTCTGGGGGTAAGGCACGTACCTGTCAATGTATCATGAAACCAACCTCTTTTTGACATATTCAAAACATAGGAGCAAGGGTGTGCTTTTTAGTCCATTTACAACATTTCCATAATTTTCTAAACATTTCCAAAGGTGGTTGGGTTTTTCTTTCTAAAGTTGATTAAAAAGAGATGTTACATAGCTATGTGAACGTAAAGCACATACATCTTCAGTTATGAAGTTTGTCATTTACAGTTAATATTTAAAAGCTGCAAGCAGCATGCTCTACCCGTGGTCTTCGTCCCATGACACCACCTATTACACATCATGATGAACCACTGCGAGGTGTAAAAGAAAAAAATATCTGAATTTTATTTATCCTTTTAACAAAGACTTTTATTTTGAAAATTCTACTCTCTGTGTGTTTTTATTTATTTATAATTTATTTTTGCTCTAATAATAGTTTGGAATTTTTCATTATTCATTTCATTATAGTTTTATTTAGTTTTGACTTTTTTTTGTCTAATTATAAATTTTTTGTATTAATTTTTCAAAATAGGGCTACTTAGTTTTGATAAACTTTTTTCCCATATGTTTTATTTTCCTTGCCATCGTATTTACATAAATCCCATATCTGCTACTTTCTCCCAAACTTTAGTTTCCATGTTTCCAGGAGACAACTCCAATCAACAGTGGTGGGCTGTGAAGTTCCATATGGTGCCACCAGTTAAAATTGCTCGACCAAAACAAATGAGTTTCATATCAATCTGACATTAACAAAGATGAAAACAAAGGAAATTTTATTTATAACTTTTATATGTTTTAGTTATTTTATCAGCACAGTAGTTTTGGTTAATTAACAGTGTTTCTTTTTAATTATAGTTCTTATTCATTCCATGGAAGCCTGTTTCTGCCACTTGAAAAAATTTTTTTTATTAATTGCGAGATAGTATCTCACAATTCTGAAATACTATCTTGCAATTGTAAGATACTAACTTACAATTTTAAGTTACTATCTTGCAACTCTGACTCATGGATGAACTCTGCTACCTTGACAAAATCTATTTTATTTCACCTGCACCACCTGGTTTCTTGCCAAAAATCTTTGTAAAGTGCACAGGCTTATTTCAATGTCATGCTCCTCATGTAATAGAATCCGAATCTCACTGTTTGTGAAACCATGCCGAAAATAGCTTTCAGTGATCAAATCCATCTTGAATGACCATGGAAATATGGGCTAGAAGGAAATGCATTTCATAATGTAAATTATCTCAGAATTGCGGGATAGTAATTGTGAGACAATCGACCAATTCTAATTTCTCCCTTAACCCTCAATCTCAAAATGCACGCTCCTGTGAAGTGTAAGTGCTGTCCCAACAGACCTTTTTTACAAAAAGCGGACATACGTCAGAGGAGCATTACCAAACTTCCCATTAAATATCAAGACAGTAGAAAGCCGGTAATATTGAGAGAGTCTTTTCAACTTCCTGAAGAAATTTGCCAATTTTAACATTTGCAGATGTTAGAAGAATCGTGGAGGAAAATGGACTAACAAAAAAAAAACTATAAAGGCTACATTTTTCTGTGAGGAAAAAGTATCAAAGTAAGGAGAGATCACTGCTAGCACTGATCAGTTCAGTGCTCCTGAACTGATGACTATGTCCACAAATCATTAGTTTGTCCACTTATACCTAGGACTAGGGTTATAGGGTTATGTATGGATAGTATAGAGGACATCGACTATTTCACTATTATCAATTTGTTCTGTCTATGGTTCAAGTCAATGTGTCATTACCATAATGTTAACGTTAGCCAAATGCTATCATAATCCGTTCACATTTTTCTCTGGCAGTGTGTGTTTATGTTGGCATTTGCTTGTCATAGTATCAAATGTAGTAGACGGGCAGGTTTTTGTGAGGGCTAGATGCTACCCATTGCTAAGAAAAAAAGAGGCGCCTCACGAACTACAAGTTTGATCAGTGTTCATTCATTTACTGTGACTTGCTGCCGTTGCAGTAACTACTGTTTACTGGCTGCACTATTTCAACTCTTTCCTTACAATGCTACTGCTGTTTACTGCTGACACTGATGTACTGGCATTTAAAGGCTAAAGATTCTAACTACAGTTGCAGTCGAACATTACTTATATTCACCATAACTTTCAAAACCATGGTGATTTCTTTTATCTCAACTCATACCGACGTTAACAGCTGCTGTTTTTGACACCGTTCATATACTGGCTCCTTTTTCCTGTAGGAATAGAATCATTCCAAGAAAAATGCTGGGGACAGACTCTGGTTTCAACTGGCAAACAGTCCCCAAGATGTAGTGTTCTGATGTGAAGTGTCTGCTGCAGACCTAAGTGCTCCTTTTTTAAATTATAAAACTCGGCTGTTTATCCCGCTGAATTGCTGGGAGCCATTTTCGTCTAGTTTCGCCGTTAACAGGGAAGGAGTGGAACGAAATATAAGACTGCTTCTGGACATTATAATAACATCCTGGTACGTTGCAATATACCAAAATTTTGGTGGTTGCTGTCATCTTTGCCATTTAAGTGCGGAGATAGGGTTACGCTCCTGTGACGTATGTCTGGTGCAAAATGTGAAAAAGGTCCATTCTAAGAACGTTTAAGTTGAGGGCCAAGTTTGAGGGATGTTTGTCCTCAATACTGAGATTCTCTGGCACCACCCGTGGGAGCAAGGGTTACCCAGAATGCAGTATTTTCTTTGTTAATAGAGATATAAAAATTACGAAAATCACATTATCTTTGTTTAGGTCCATTTTATGGATTATGTACCTCATTGTTGCATAACATGTATTTTTTATTTTACGATCTTTTGTCAATAGCGACTGGTGTGGACAAGCTAGCTATCGTTTAAGCTAGCTAACATTACAAAAGCAGTAATTTTTCGGTGGTAATGTAGTTGTTTTATCAAGATAACAGCCTATATAACATGCTTGTGCTGATAATGATATATAATGAGCGGGCTAATGTCATCTCCCGTAGCCACAGAGTTATCTAATGATAGTTATAGCTGGTGTTTACCTTTCATTGAGCCGTGGTATGTGGTGACAGTTGAATATGGTTGTGTTATTTATACAGATTACTGTATTTGTTTGATAGCTCTAACTGACTAATGCACAGATTTTCAACAACAATTTCAAAAATGTGGACCTGATGGACGAGTCGATAATAGCTGTGTTTGTGGCTTATGATTAAACAGGCAGGGTTAACAGTGCAAACATTAAGAAAGATAATAAAGTTGTATTTCATTTCAGAGGCTACAGAGAAAACGTTTGTTAAAGTGGTGGAAACGGGCTTCCATACATTTCAGTTAACAGATTTTTTTTTCAATTTTAGCCCTAATTTTCATTAATGATACTAACCTTGTGACAACATTTGATCCTTCAACATGACTAAAACCCTGACGTGAAGATGACCAACCTTGTCCGCTGACATTGTTGTGTGATGCATCACTCAGTCACTGCACTGAGTGATGCGTCACTTGTCGACCTTGGAGCTCAGCCCAAATGCTAAGATTTGACTTCACAGTAAAAAGTGTGATGTTGCTTTTGTCCATAGAACCAGCCATGTCTCAACAGGTAGTCAAAGATCTCTCCATGATTAAAAGCATTCTTAACCCTTTGATGCATGACATATGAGAACATTAGCCAAGTTTTTTTTCCTAAGTGTTTTTATTCCTATTTAGGTCTGACAAAAGCAATGTAATTGAAATCTTTTTAATGAACCTCTTTATTATGGAATTACGAAAATGTCTACTCAGCTACATATGTTTAACCTTTGAAGCAAAGAAACATGTATTTTAAACACAATATCAGAACACTATGAAATAAAAAAAAAATTGTTTTTGTTAAAGAAGACTGTTAATTACAGTCTTATAACAACAAGCAATTGATTTACAGGTAAACATGTTAGTACAGATCAGGTATTAACAACAGACCAGTTACAGTAATGGTATGAACTGACTGATATGGAACTAAAACAACAAAACCCATGAATATATAAGAGAACAACTGTAGAATAACTGTCCACTGTAGTAACCAGTATGCATCAAAGGGTTAATAGTGCACATCTGGCTGACTTGGAAGTGCAACAACCTGACATAACACAAGAGTAGGAGGCCAAGAAATATTATCCAGCATTTGATGAAAAGTGAGAAAAATAAGACGCTGCTAGACCCTCACACTTAAAGGTGTCATTCCATTTTCTACACTCTTTTTGGAATCTGATGGGTCACCCTGACTTAACAACACATGCTGCCTTTGACAGTGGTTTGTCACCTCCACTGGCTGCATACTGCATTCACAGAAAACAACAAGAGGAGCGAGGGACCCAGAAAAAGCCGGTCCATCTGATGCCAGATGGACTTTAGCGTCACTCACGTGGGGTTAAGTCCGTCCTCCATTGCAACAAATCTGAAGTAGCATTAGCATTAGCATCTACAAGAGAAGATGGCGCCACAGTAACTGCTGCACAAACTTGAAAAATTGTGGATCAAATTGGTTCATGTGCTCTCTTTGGAAATAAAGCCTGTTTTTTTCCCTGCCCGGCACAAAACCTAGCTGGATACTACTCTGGTAAAGGTAAACACATACATAGAGCGAGAGGGGAGGGCGGAGTGTTCCTTCACCCATTCTGAGCCAATAAGAGACGCCTCGTCACTGCATCATGGGCATGTATACGGAAGTACCGGTAAACTCTGTTGTTCGACCTCAGTTTTTTGGTCATTTTTTCTACCGTGCAAAAACAGCTGGAAACAAAGCAATCCAGATGTTTTTTTTTTTAAATAGAACCAACACACAATGTATTCAATATCAATGGAGAACACAGCAATGTTAATTAAATAATGATGAAATGACACCTTTAACAATGTCAGTCCCCATCATTTCCAACACATTGAGTATATTACGACCTGGAAACACAACACAAATGTTAATAAAGATATTTACCAACACTGCAGCTCTCTGTAAATTTATTTTCTATGCCATCAGTCTTGACATAACATTTGGGATTCGATATGTTAGTCACCAGCTTGCTGTGGAACGTTTTGCTGCCATTCACTCCGTCCAGGGTAGGTGTGTGAGTTATGGTAGTTTCAGAAGAATTTGTAAGCTGTTGTCCATCTGATGACCACTGAATCTTGGCTTCCTGGTCATATCCATTTACAGTACAATTAAAAATCTTCTCATTTGGACTGATGACCGTTTCAGCTGTCTGGCAAATGTGGAAGTGAGCTGAAAAAGAAGCCTCAAGTTAAAATAATGACAAGATATTACATTGGAAATCAACTGGCATACATTGTGAATTACTGACTCACCAACTACAGTGAGATTTACGGGGAAATCCTTGTATGTTTCACCAATGTGACAAATGCATTTGTATTTCCCCCGATCCTCCTTTCTGACATGGGTTAGAAAAAGAGAACAGTTGCCTTCCAGTAACACTCTGGCTCGATCTTTGTAGTTTTCCTTGAAGTTTGACTCATTGTTTTCATTCTTGAACAGAATAAAGTCTTCATTAAATTGCCATTTAATTGGTTTAGTTATATTTCGGTCTGAACAGGAGCATGGAAGAAGGACACTCTCTCCCAAGATGCCTGTCACCTGCTCATCACCTAGAGGAGAAAACAAATCAGCAAAGCTTTCAGACTACGGTTTCTCTGTGACCCATTTTTCTTTTTTACTATTTTCCCTGTTTTGTTTTTGAAGATAATTTTCCTATTATTAATCAAAAACCTCTGAGCTACTCATGTTCACATAAATTATATTGTTTTGTATATTTATGAATAACTTTCAACTTTATTTATCATTAGAATGGAAATTCAGTGTAATAGCAGAATATGTCATAACTGCGCCCAGTAGTCTATATTCTCTATTTTATGTGTTGTGTATTTTTTTTTGTTATGCATTTCGGTTTATTTTTAGTGCCTTTCACCATATTTTTAGTGTTGGTTTTTTTGTGTGGTTTAGTGTCTTTTATTGTATTTTTAGAGCAGTTTAGTCTATGTTTGGATCTAATGGTTCTAATACCATGGATATATATATATATATATATATATATATATATATATATATATATATATATATATATATATATATATATATATATATATATATATATATATATATATATATATATATAAAACACCAAGTCCTTTCAATGAATCTTTCTGAAAATGAATATGCATATGTTAAAACTATTATCCATGACTGATAAACAGCTATGATATGTCAATGGATCAGTATTTCTCAAGTTTAAACAGCAATGTTAACTTTTGACCAGTTACTTACAATATTGATATTTAGTATATTTATATTTAGGTTTTTAATACAATACAATGTCATTATCTAATATACTGATAATAGACTGTTGGTCATAAATTGAAATACATTTGTTTTGATACACATTCTTCTTTTTATTCCTTTCAATCACTTTTGACTTCATGCAATGAGGTCAAAGTTACATTCTATCTATCAAGAATAAACCACGTTGTCATCATTTCATTACAAGATGCACAAATATCTTATAGCAACTTTATGGGCAGCACCATAAATAAAGTAGTGTCACATTTTTCACACACTTTAGTTTTGCCACACCTTCTTTGTACACTGTCAATAGTGTACAGAAATAACGTAAAACGAATAACGCTGAGCATTTAACTCTTTAAAATCTATAGAAGTGTATGGATTTATCACAGTCTGATATCTGATAACACAAAAATAATAAGTTGAACGTTTTTAGGTATTTAGTTTTGAATGACCTCAAATATTTGCCAAATAGAAATTCTTGTGTTGATTCTCTGAATGAAAGTATTTTATCATGTGATATCTACGCATATAACAGATAGGAATGTAATGAGGGACACCTCTACTATCATTTACCTTATTTGACAGGAGAGGACAGAAGCTATTTCTTACCTGACACAGTCACAACCAATAAAACGCCCAATAATGCAATCATGTTGCACTCGGAGATTAATAGATCTGCGATCCTTAATTCATCTGTATAGCCATTTACTGCAGAATTATTATCATGATCTATTAATGCACTGATTAAATAAACCCCTGCTCGATCAGTGAGTTAAAGCACCCTCAGCAGATCCTCTCACATGTTTCTCTCCTCGCTGAGCAAAAGTGAAACTTGGCTCTTATGTTTGGTTTATCTAACTACGTATTTCCGCCTGTGTCTCATAGGCTAACTGGCTCATAAGGTCGTAGTTTTAAAAAAAAAAGTTTAACGAGAATAAAGTAAGAGAATAAAGGCATTATATCATGAAAAGAAAGGGGTAGTTTAAAAATATCTCATTATTTAAGGAGAATAAAGTCGTTATATTTAGGGAATAAATTCGACTCATGGGATAATACTGCTCAAAAATATTATTATTATTATTATTATTATTATTATTATTATTATTATTATTATTATTATTATTATTATTATTATTATTATTATTATTATTATTATTATTATTATTATTATTATTATTATTATTATTATTATTATTTCGGTTTTTTGTTGTTTTTTAAGAAAGCATCTGCTTCAGACATTAAACGTGCTGAATCTTACATACTTTATTAAGATGAATCAGAAAACAAATTACAAAAGTTCTGGTTAGCTCATGTTTTTAATATATATGATAGCATGTTATTCCAGATATATGGTTGTTTATGTACATATATACAATGGATTTATAAATATTCTACTGGAAAGAACCTGTAAAGTAAATGGATCATAATGTGCAGACAGTGTTTTGAAGTAGATCTGGTAGGTCATTGTTGACTTTATTCTCAAAATATAATGATTTTATTCTCATGGTGACAAGCATTTTTTTCTCTTATGTTTACAAACAGTAAAACTAAAACCGCTTCTCTTGTAGAACTGCAATATAAGTCAATGAAGTCAATTACTCTCCATTCAAGTTATTTAATGGCCAAACAAATAATAATACCTAATAATGATTTTGAACTTTTTAGGTTGGTTTCATTCATAACCCTCAAAGACTTCCACAGCTGCCTTAGATATTAAACAGATGTACTGCACTAAAATGTTTATATTTTTATATATTATATGTGTTTATATATATTGGTTAACCGTTTTGGTACGCATGCTGCCTATTTAACACTCCTAATTTTGATTTGTTTATAAATAAATATATAAATGAATGAATGAATGAATCACTGCAAACTGTTGCAAATATAACAGTAACAGTAATAGTCCTGCTTCAGAGTGAAGACCACCCACTTAATTTACATATATAACATTTCATATAGACTACAACATTTCCAGTGACAAATAAATAGATGTGGAAATACAAACAAGAAAAAAATCAGGAAATATATATATATATGAAATCAGAAACATATAAATAAATAAATATATCATTTTTACATGCACACTACACATAAATATGTGATTACTTATTCATTCATTTATTCAGCAATGTGTGCATTTATTGATATATTCACGTATTTAATTATGTATTATACATTTATTCCTGTATTTCCAATTCTATTATTTTTTTGTCCCTCATAGACTAGGAACGTGGACACACACGGTCCGCTCCCCCCGCCCCCATCCGATCCAAACATCCAGGCTCACACCGCCACCCGTCTGGAGCTAACAGGGAGGGATCATCGGGATAGGGTTAGGAGCGCTTTAGCCCGTCGTGTCGATATAATCCCGCACCATTTAACGTTTCTTTTCCAGCGAACAAAAATCGTGATCATAACGGGGGATCTGATCGGGACACCCGGAGGACGGAATGGGGGAGCACACGGCGTTTCTGCTGTTACTGGCGGCGACCTTGACGCTTTCATCCGAGGTTAGTACAACGGAGAAATCTCAGCCCCGGGGAGCATGTTGGAGAGTTGTGCTTCGGTGGGGTTCAGCTGCGGAGTGAAGCTCTCCGACAGGCATCATACTGACTCCTGCGGACACCACTTTATTAATAACCACTGCGTTGAAACGTCAATTAGCTAAAAATGTAAATATAAGCAATAATAGCAATTAAGCTAGCGTCCATCTGTAGACATAACGGCCATGTAACGATCTGACACAGCTACCAAAGATAACACTATTACTGGGCTTTCCTACTAGTCATGATTATTAAATTAGTATTTTTCTTTATTGTTTTCAGCATAATGTTGTTCCCCTGTGTCTAAATATGTACATAGACTTGGGTGTACACATGTAAAATTAGCAGACCACTAATGTTAGTAATGCTACCGCGGCCTACCGTTAGATGTCAGTGATTGACAGCTTGCCATGTTGGACGTGTTTTTGTTTGCCTCGTGACTTTACTCAATTTTAGTACATATTTATATGCCGCACGCTGTTATATAAGTGTTAAACTTTTTTTCTTATTGATCTTGGTATTACTTTTAAGTTCATTCCTTTAAGGCTAACGGTCACCAGTACATTGAATCGGGCCTGGAGAGCTAATGTCAGCTACGTGTTGTAGAAAATTAAGCGAAACGCATTGACATGACAAACACTGACCGGTGTGGGTTAACAGAACATACGAAGCTATGAGTCTAACCTGTGTATAAATTTGACACACGCACACACACACAAAGGGATATGTGATGCAATATAAAGAGTTCAATATAGATGTAGCTAACGTGAAGTGTTGAATACTGCTGCGTCGACCTGGCCCAGTTGGTTCAGTGTTGCAGGCAGCTGCAGGGTGGTGGTGGTGGTGGTGGTGATAATGCTGAGGAGAATGGAAAAAGGATGCAGCCTTTTTAGTTTGACATAAGCAAGATGGCGCCTATACTTAGCTGCTGCGTTGGACCAGAAAGAACTACACAACACAGGAGCAGCTGGAAATAAATCGAGGGCTTAAAGCTGCCTATATGAACACTGCATTTATTCTTCTAATGATGCATTCAGAAGGTGCTTAGTATAATAACACACCTACCATTGCTTTGCCCACCTCTGCCCTTGCATGGTGCAGAGGAAATCATATTTCCAAATGAAATGTGCACATCAAATAATTTCATTTAACATTCATATGATACATGGAGCAAATGTATCATATGATTATACGAGTGATTGTCATGTGATATTATAGTTGGACTATTCTAATGGGATTCATCTATATATATATATATTAAAAGGGTGGTTCACACATTTGTATCTTTGATGTACTACTTCATATAATATATAGAATTTTTTTGATCTGATCTGATCTGTTACATGGTAGGTCTGTACTTGTACTCTGTAGTCATTTCAGATGGAGTTACATAAGCTTGGCAGCTTCAATACTTTACTTTGAACACATTTATGCACTACTATGTCTTGGCGTCTGGTGTCACACAGTTATGACAGTTATAACTGTTTTGATGTAAGTTCAAGCCAAACTGGTTACAACAGTTTAATCATATACTAATGTGCACGTAAGTAATGTGTCGTGCCAGTACCACATATTTCCATGAACTGTGGTTTGTATGAATCACAACAGAGAAAACATGTAGTGACAGTTTATCAAATTAGGTATGTCAAGTGGCACATGAGAAGGCAACATAATCCGAAGACGAATGTGGTAAGTAATAAAGAATTAATGACATATTATACTCTTGAAAACATGTTTTAGCATGGAACAGCAGTGCAATCTGGCATCCCATTCCACTGGATGTGTTGTTAACTTGATGTTGGTACATGTCATTGCTGATCACTGCAGTTTGACAGGTTTTGTTTTACAGTTTTGTTCAAAGTGAATGAAAAGTGATATCCTACAGCAGAGAAGCCTGTCATGAAATAAGTAGAATCACATAATATAACTAAAGGATAGCATCATGCAGTGGGATGTTAACATATGGACGGGGTTGTTTCTGAAGAAAGAACAATGAGCTGTTAAATCCTTCCTCACAGGAGATTAATAATCTGCAGAATTTGACAAGCAAACACAGCGAGTCTGAATTAGTCATTTAAAGATTGGCAGCAGATGGCTTGGTGGCTAGCATATTCAGTTTTCACCAATAACTGCCAGAAAAGAAGAGGACCCTGAAGGCGTAACACACTGAGACTTCCACCAATTGTTTCCTTGAACACAAAGGAAGGAAATACTGTAAATTCAAGTGGACAGTAAAAGGCCAAACTAGGTTAGCTGAAAAAGATTTTCTTTCACTTTACCTTACTCACACTTGGATTTCATTTCCCCTCCCCTTTTTGTCTTATTTTGATTATGCATGTCCTTAAGTATGAATCAAATAAAATAGTATCAACAAAGATGTGTATATAATCTATAATAGGCTTAGGCTGCAGCAAAGCTTAGTTCTCCGGATTAAAGGATAAAAGGGATAAAACATGGTATCTTGCCTGGATTAGTCTGAAATAAAATGTTACTGTATTTATTTATTTACAAATACAGTGATATTACACTAGAGTCTAACAAAGCTTTAGTCTTCATAGTTCATTAATATTAATATGGAGACAGATGTAAGCAGAGGATTAAATTAAAGACTAGAGAAGAGTAGGATAAACTCAGAGGTAGTCCATATAAATAAGATGAAGATATTTGAGGTTAACACTGCGACAGCTGAACTCATGGGGGGGCAGAAATTGAAAATACACAGCTTCCTTCTGCAGCTCTCTCCTTCAAATCACAAGTATAATATGACTATCTATTGATGCATGGTCATCATCTCTGTTTTTACCTTTTTTCTGTTTTAATTCAATTCAATTAAATTTTATTTATAAAGCCCTAAATCACAACAAAGTCGTCTCAGAGGGCTTTACAAAAACACAATCAACTACAGAAATACATGAAAAGTCCCAGGCATCCCCTGTCCTTAGACCCTCCTTCTCGGCAAGAAAAAACTTCAAAACCCAGTGGGAAAAAGAAGAAATCTTGAGGAGAACCACATTGAAGGAGAGATCCACTCCCATGGACGGACAGGCTATAGATGAATGTCCATGTATAAATGCAGGAAGGGGGGCTGGTCCAGACAGGCAGGGGCGGTGGTCCGGGGTCACAGGTCGGCACAGGCGAGATACTGCAGATCCTGTCGTCCATGGCTCCCGTGCAGACACTGTCAGGAGAGCCACCACTCCCCCCACTCCCCTCTGTTTTTGTTAACTGGTACTTTTGAGGGTGCTGTTTTCAATATCATTGTACCAAGTGACAATAACCATGAAGGTCTAATCTAATCGAATCTATGGTAGATGACCTGATGCTGTTTAATGCTGTTATAGAAAGTGAAAGCACTTTTCCATGTTTCAGTGTTGAAATAGAGCCATAGAGTCAGGTCCAGGTTGGATTAATGGATTCTGTCAGTGAATGGAAAATACAGTCATGTATTTAATTCCACTACACCAGTGATTAACCCAAAACCTACAAAATAGATGTAGAAGTCTTGTATCTTCCTAGACCACTTAATTTCCAATATACTGAAATGTGTTTAATTCTATTTTTATTCTCAGACATGATCAGCAAACTATGAAGCACTGCATCTCTAAATTATCTTGAAATTGTTTGAAAAATAAAAACGTCAAACAAAAACTTAATTGTTGTCTTCTCATGCTCATTATCTATCCAGGTGCCTGCCGATGACTCTGTAGGTTTGCTCACTGAGCCTCAGGTGGCCATGTTCTGTGGGAAGCTCAACATGCACATCGATGTGCAGAGTGGTAAATGGGAGTCTGACCCCTCTGGCACTAAGAGCTGCATTGGAACCAAGGAGGGCATCTTGCAATACTGCCAAGAGGTATGTTTTTTCAATCATTATTTCTGCAAGAAAAAGATTTTGAAAATATTTATAGGAGAAATAGTGATTACATTCATAGTCAAAAGGAAGGGAAGGCCAGGAGACAAAGAAAAATGAAGACAAGCAAAACAAAGAAGGTGTGTCAACAGGTACTACAAGTGAGGGTGGGACTACAGAAACAGAGAAACTGAAAAGGATGGGAAACAAGAAAATACTAAGTAAATTAGTGTGAAAGCAATCGAAATGTCTCTCACACTTGTCCAGGTGTACCCAGAGTTGCAGATCACAAATGTTGTCGAGGCCAACCAGCCCACCAGCATCCAGAACTGGTGTAAGAAAGGCCGCAAGCAGTGTCGTAGTCACACACACATTGTGGTCCCATACCGCTGCCTGGGTAAGAACTTGCATGCATGTTGGTGTGTCTTAGCGAGGAAATGATAAGTGTTTGGTTTGTGAATGTTATCAACATGCGTAAAATACAATTATTTTAATGCTGCAGTTGGGGAGTTTGTGAGTGATGCCCTGCTTGTTCCTGACAAGTGTAAATTCCTGCACCAAGAGCGTATGGATCAGTGTGAGAGCCACTTGCACTGGCATACTGTGGCCAAAGAGGTGAGACGAGTCCACAAGGCAGCATTTCATCTCACACTTTAACCTAGAATCTTATTCCATTGTTACATCTCTACTGCATGACTAATTTATAATGTTCCCTACTCTGTCAACCTTCATGATCAGTCTGATGTCATTTGTATGTTTTGATCATCATTTATCTTCACTGTTTGTTAAATATGCAGCCACATTTGGCTTATATCATACCACCATATTAATTTTTCCTTTATTACGATAGTTAACTGTTGATCAGGGCTACAATGTCAGTACAGAGCCCCAGTCCATACTTGGATTTATCACAAAGCTTCTTTGATTTGGTAAAATGTTGTGATTTCAATTTGTTTGGTGTACTGCATGGCACTGGTCTTGATGGTTTAGGACATACTGTTCATCATGTCATCATCAAGACAATTCGGTTTCGGCAAGTATAATTGTGGACCTCTTTCACTAATCAGTAAATGACAGCATTAAGTTTCATAATCACTCAATTCAGTACAACATGAAAATAAATGTACATGTCTTCTAAATAATAAATACATGCAGTAACATCTATAAAATTTACTCTGTAGATCTTGAAATTTGGTATCAAATAATGAATATTGAAATATCTAGAGCCATAACTGGACAAAAGCTTAGTATGCCACTCTAGAAGTGAATTTAGCTCTAGGTCCCAAAATTTTGCCTGAAGATAAATAACAAAAATGTTTTGAGACTTAACTAAAGCCAGTACTATATAATGAACAAGCATCATAATTATGAGTGTCAAAAGACAAAAAAAAAAAGCTGTGGAAAGTTTTGATTAATTGCTGTTTTGTAAAATTAGTCCTGTGGAGACCGTTCCATGAATCTTCACGAATACGGGATCCTGCTGCCATGTGGTATTGACCGTTTCCGAGGAGTGGAGTTTGTCTGCTGTCCAGCTAAGGCTGAGCGTCAGGCCGATAGTGCAGAGCTGGATGGGGAGGAGTCGGATGTCTGGTGGGGTGGAGCTGAAACCGAGTACTCTGACAACGGGTATCGTCAGGCGCATTAATCAGCATTGATCCAGTTTTACGCTACTCACACTTGTTACTCTGTTACCTAAACTGACCGCTGTTTCCGCAGCATGTCTCGTCAGGCGGACACAGAGCCCGCTGTCGCCGAGGACGATGAAGACGAGGATGAGGATGTAGAGACTTTTGAGAGGGATGAGAACATGGATGGTAACGAGGAAGAAGAGGAAGAAGATGAGGATGATATAATCGATGATCGTTATAGTGATGAGCGTAATAATAACATCGCCATGACAACCACAACAACCACCACTACTGAATCAGTTGAAGAAGTCGTTCGAGGTAAGAATTCAAGATGTACATTTTACTTATCTTTACTTATTACTTTCCATTGTCTTCCTGGAAAGAAAAAATAATTTGTCATTTGTTGTGACAGATCATTTGGTCATGTCACCCAGCCCTCATGTGTTTTATTATTTGCTTCATTGTTGCAACTTTGATGGTTTATTTAAAATCAAACATTTTTGCTGTCATTTTCATTGCATACATTTTTTTTCCTGTGTACGTATCTCAGCTGTTTGTTGGGCACGTGCTGACTCAGGCCCATGTGATGCCATGCTGGAGCGTTGGTATTTCATGCCTAAGAAGGGCCGATGTGCTCCCTTCTTGTTTGGGGGCTGTGGGGGCAACAGGAATAACTTTGATTCAGAGGAGTACTGCCTAGCTGTCTGCAGCAGCTCGTGTAAGTCCGAGACCTGGAGATGTCCGTCAAGTACCCAGGCCTGAATACTGTCCTCAGGCAACTGAAGAATGTCTGTTTCATTCACTCTTTCTCCTTTTCATGAATGACTAATGACTCTTAACCATAAAAAGCACTTATACATGGATTTAGATGATCTCATAGTTTTGTGTTGAGTATTTAGGAGTATGTTAGATTACAAATGAAAAGTGAAAAAAAAACTTGGGTTCTCCTTTCTCCTCTTCTGTAGAAAGCAAATGTTTGTCAAATTTATGGCAAAATTGAAGCAAAGATAGACTAGTTTTCTTAAAGGAGACCTATTATACTCAGTTTTAACTATCATTATGTGAGTTTTAAGTACGTACAGAGTAGCTTTGCATGATTTCCAGCTCAAAAAACGTCATAGTTATCTCATACCAGCGTACACAAAAGTCCCAATCCAAGCCGATTTCTGCCTCTTCCTGAAATGGTCTGTTTTGCCTTCTGGCCAATTTCACTGTTCTCTGATCCAGCTCAGTGGGGGGGGGGGTGTACACATGCGGGGCTTACTACCCCACATGTGTATTTGTTTACTGTGTGATACCAGTAAGCGCAGTGGTTAGCACTCATGCCTCACAGCAAGAAGGTACCTGTTTCAATTCCAGCACCAGACCTTTCTGTGTGGAGTTTGTATGTTCTCCTCATGTCTGCGTGAGTTTTCTCTGGGTACTCTGGTTTCCTCCCACCATTTAAAGACATGCACTGATAGGGCAGGTCTCCCTTGAAAAGGAGATCATTGATCTCCATGGGACACACCTCGGTAAATAAAGGTTAAATTTCTAAAAAATAACTAAATATAAATTTCTCTGGTGCACCGCTCTCACTTTCAATGAAGCATGTTAACATTTTGGTGCTTTGTGTTATGTTACAGCACTATAAACATGTCCAACTTTGATGTGCATCCATATGTGTTAGGACCCCGAGTCTAACCCTGACAATGAAAGACAAGATGAAAATCCACCAAAGTTCAAGAGAATGTTGTATGGTTGGGACATCTTTTGGAAAAGAAAACAGTTGATATTTTCCTTCACAATTGAAAAAAACAACGATGGACTGTTTTGGGAGGCATCTTCTTCTTTAGGTTGGACATGTAATGCTAACGCTAAATGTTAGGGTGGGTGGGCATGTTTGGGGACAGTTCCACGCTGTTGGAGCATTTGTCCCAATTGGACTCTTCAACCTGATGTCAGCTTTTGTACACGTCTCACAACAAGCTATTTAGAGTGGCAGGAAACCATGTTGCAGGATTTCAGCATAAACACTATAGTTCATGTTTTCGACATCCAACAATCTAACATTGTATGTATTTAGAAAAACACTGATCGTCATAATAGGTCTCCTTTAATGTCACACAAAGTTAATGGTTGTCAGAAGTACACCAGTCACTGATGATGGAAAATTCTTAAGTGTCTTAATTTGTAATTCCATTGTACAATACTATCTTAAAGAGGCAGTCATTTGTGTCATGTCATGCACGAGTTAAATATTTGTGGTCTCTATTATCAGGATCAGTGTTGTGGAATGATTAATTAAATGTATTGATGTTATCTGACCCACAAT
This sequence comes from Siphamia tubifer, assembly GCA_020466265.1. Taxonomy (NCBI): domain Eukaryota; kingdom Metazoa; phylum Chordata; class Actinopteri; order Kurtiformes; family Apogonidae; genus Siphamia; species Siphamia tubifer. The sequence continues at coordinate 26,740,899 of CM035803.1, read as the reverse complement.
ATTACAAATAGACACTGTACATTTAGCCCTTGAAGTTGGTGTGTTAGAAACAGAAGAATGGGCAACAGTAAGGATCTGAGCAGTAGTTTAACAGGAATAAGTTGTGATGATCACATCACTGGGTCAGAGCATCTCAAGATCATGTTCATTCATGTTTAGTACCGACAAACAGTAGTCGAAAGAACAACAACCAGGTCACACCCAATGGAACATCTATGGGAGCAAAACATTAGTACCATAAGTCTAATATTATGTAGCTTCCACTTTTTGCCACAAAAACCGTTCTGGCCTGAGGCCTGAACTCCACTAAACCTTTAAATGTGTTCTGTGGTATCTGGACCAAGACATTAGTGGTAAATCATATTGAAAACATTAAAGCTGCAAGAGCTGAAACCAGAGAAAATGACAGAATTTGAAAGCACACACCTTCCTTTTACAGCTCTCTCTTCTCCATTCAAATTAAAAGACTAAATATAAATACAGATGCACCTATCTTGATAACCTGCAACTTCAAATGATGGAAAGCAACACTGAGAACTGCTCTGAGGAATAAATTGATTTGTTTGATATATATATAGTTTTAGGACTCAGTCTTATATATATACTATTATATATTATTTAGTAATCTGTACTTCCAAACACTGATTGTACTTGTTTTTTTTCCATGAAGAATAAAGACAGGTTTATGTAAATAGGGTCTGTCTTCAAACAGAAACATGTCATGTAAATCCAAATAATTGAATAACATTCCATAATTTTCCCATTCGTAACACTAACTCATCCTTGTTACAGCATGTGAGCAAGGCAGCGTCACTGTACGCCTGCATGTATTTGTATATGTGTGTGTTTGCATGCCTTATACATAGTTGTAAGGTTTTCTCTGTTGCAGCTCTGACCTGGCAGTAACAATGTCATCAAATGTCTTAACCTGCTGAGTGTTGCATTGAGTTGATGACTATATTGTGTATGTCTGTGTGAAAAGGGGAAGGCCTTGTGAAAGACTCATGGGTTCATTTGCTGTGCTTTGCACCCAGTAAAGCACCACCCTCATCTTGACTCTGCACTTTTGCTGTTATCTCCAGGCTCCCACATGAAACAAAGACACAGACGGACAAACATCTCACACACCTTAACTGGGAAACAAATAACACTTTGTCCCCTAATAACCTTTGTACCTTTTGTGTCATTATTTCTGTGTGTGTTTAAACATTTAACCTAACGCATTACATGTGCCATTTGCTTAACTTTGCAGTTGTTGTCTGTAAGTTTTATGACTAAAATGTTTGTTGAATTCTTCCTTTGTGTGCTCTAGTCAGAAAGGATTCAGTGTTTCTTTGCATGTGCTGTTTCTTCTGTTTAATATTATATTGTGTTTTTCTTATCATTCTTTCTTTTATTCTCTACATTTGATTTGTCTGTGTTCTATCCCAGTACCAACTATGGCTCCCAGCCCCCCAGATGCCGTGGACCAGTATCTTGAATCTCCTGGAGATGACAGTGAACATGCGGACTTTCAGAAGGCCAAGGAAAGCCTGGAGGCAAAACACCGGGAAAAGATGTCTCAGGTGTGTCTTAACATGTAGCAATAAGAACTATGAAGCGTGAACTATAATTAAAAAGCTTGACAACATAAAAGAGCCCGCAAAAACATAGAAGTCAGTCAAATGCTTTCTTTGTCTGTGATGCATGATATGTCTATACAGGTGATGAGAGAATGGGAAGAAGCTGAGAGACAGGCTAAAAACCTCCCTCGTGCTGATAAGAAAGCTGTTATACAGGTAGAACAAAAATCTGTTTGTGTGTTTTTCTTTTAAACCAGAGTTTAAGAAGATCATAGACATGTGCCTGGGTTAAGATTTAATCACATAACATTTCTGACAAAAACTGTAATGTCATTTTCACACATCATGAAAAACACTTGCAGTTAAATTAGTAATCAGAAATAATTTAACAAAACCATGGGGTTGAAATTGAATGGCTTTTCTTAGTTTTATTGTTATTATGATTTTGATGATGATGAATTTTTTATTTTATTATTTATTATTATTACTACTACTGCTACTATAGACAAGGTTATTGAAATCTGGTCCATCTATCTGTGTCAGAGTAGTTAAATAAATACAGTAATTCACAGGAGCCACAATAAATAAGAAAATATAGGTGTGTGATGGAAGAAGAAGGACATTTTAGTGGTTTATGGAGAAGAGTATAATGACAGACACAGAATCGTATATATATATATATATATATATATATATATAGAGAGAGAGAGAGAGAGAGAGAGAGAGAGAGAGAGAGAGAGTCAAAGAAAGACAGAAAATATAGTTCAACAGCATGTCAGGTATCTAGTAATAATTAGCTAATAATTGGTTGTGTATATCTGTAATATATATATATATAGTGAAATACTCCATTGTTAACTAGTTTGTGTGGAGGGTTATCATTTATTTTGGGTGGAGATTGTTAAAACCTTCACTTCATTTTCACAGAATAATAAAATGTTAATTAAACATTTGGCCTGTCATATTTATAGCATGCTTTAGGTGGGATTGTTTGTTGTTTTTTTTGCTTTTCTTTACCTATTTGCATCTATTTTAAATGTTTGTGTGATACAGCACTTCCAGGAGAAGGTGGAGGCTCTGGAGCAGGAGGCAGCTGGGGAGAGACAGCAGCTAGTAGAGACCCACATGGCTCGGGTGGAGGCTTTACTCAACAGCCGTCGACGCCTTGCCCTGGAAAATTACCTGAATGCACTACAGGCAAACCCCACACGGGTAAATACACACACAGACACACACACACACACACACAAAAACACACCTCTGCAGTTTTTCAGTAAAAGTAGAAACAGTTTTGTGAAGTTAAGGATATGTGCTGAGTCATAGAAATAATTTTTTTAGTGAATGTTCCTTTGTGCTGATGTTGTAGCTGGCAAGAAATACAAGAAATAATATAATACTGGTACTCTAACTAACAACGCTGCCCCCACCAGCCCCGTCAAGTTTTGAGCTTGCTGAAGAAGTATATCCGTGCAGAGCAGAAAGACAGACAACACACACTGAAACACTATGAGCATGTGCGCACTGTTGATCCCAAGAAGGCTGCCCAGATCCGACCTCAGGTACTGTACCCGTCACTTCTAAACAAAACTACAGTCAAATGTAATATATACTATGTCCTGTAACACTCAATGTACTCTATATTGAAATGACACAGATACCTTTATTCTGAATTAATCATAATATGGAATAGTACATAAATCAGTTAGTGAAGTAATTTGGAATTCATTCATCTGTCCTTTGACCTTTAGGTTTTGACTCACCTACGTGTGATTGATGAGAGGATGAACCAGTCAATGGGGCTGCTCTACAAAGTCCCCAGTGTGGCTAATGAGATTCAAAACCAAGTTGGTAAGTGGTGGCTTTATACTTTATACTACATTAGTTAAATGTCTGTGGCCATTATAAGATTTATTTATGCAAATTATTTCAAGAAACATGTTTTAGATAAACTTAGACCCCTACAAGCAAAACAAAGTTGTTACAGAAATCTTCACTTAAAAAAAAAAGTATATACTTTTTTATATTCTGTATATATGTATGTATGTAAGTGTTTATACACACACACACACACATACTCGTTTCCATGTTTCATGAGGACCAAGTTTGTAAGCCATTAGGTAGTGAGGGTTTTTAATGAAATAAAATAAAATTTAGTTAAATAAAAAAGTAATAATACAAATTAGAAAATTTAATATGAAAAAATGAAAGAATAAATACAAATAATTAAATTTTTAAAAAATATTTAAATAATAATAGCAATAATAAATGCAGTTTTAAATTGGAAAAGTAAATCAAATAAATAAATAACTTTAAAATATACATAAAAGTAAATGCTTTTATAAAGTAAACACATCTTCAAACCTTTAAAAAATACATCTTTCCCTCATACTGTATGAGGACTTCCAGAAAAAACAAATTCATGTATTTGTGGGGCCACGAAATTTCTATTTTACTAGTGGACTGCCTTCACAAATGGTGTGTCCTCACCAGGATCTTCTCCAGGAATCAGGACTCTGTGGACAATGTGGCATGCATTTTTTTTCTCACCGCTCTCTTACAAATTTCTACCTCCCGTCGATAACCATGCTGTGGTTCTCCCTCACTCACGCTCACATCCTACTTTCCTCCTCTAGCTGTTATAATGCAGAGAATTCAGTCGGAGCTGTCTCAGCAAGTCTCTTCCCTGCAGAGCGATGGGCGGGTGAGTCAAGTTGCACCCACTCATGTGTATGCAGTCTGTTCTGTATAAACTGCACTTCCTGACATATATAAATAGAATCACCTCCCCTTTTCAGTGATATAAGATGAAGTCACACAGAGAGATGACAGTGTGGGTTTGGAACGTTCTAGGAAATACTTACAGGACATAGACCTTCATTCTACTGCCGAGCTACTGTGTTTTAGAACAGCTATTTAACACAGTTATTAAACATAAGAGGAGCATATAGCAATCCTTATTGATTCATAGATGCATGTAGAGACATATAAGAGAACTGCAACATTACTTTGACAATCCCTTTTTATATCCATGAACAGAGTTTCATTTTTAGCTCATCCAAGGATGAGCTATTGCCAACGCGCTTCATCCATCGTCCATCTGTCATGGTTGTCGTCGTCCACAATTCAGTAAAATTGCTTCTCCTCCATCATTTCTTAGCGGATTTCAATTCTGATTGATTCATTAGATAGATCTAAGCACTAGGCACAAAACGTAGCACTTTGTCAAAATTTACCTTTGTAAACAATTTGTTCCCAACTTTGTTTATTTTTCCAGTCTGTTACTAAAATCACTACCCTTCCCTCAGTTTTCAACAAATTGCATTTCTGATTGATTCACTGAGTTCAGTTTCAATCCATGTCAAATAAAGTAATTGCCCCAATATTAGTTTCTACCAACAACCTCCTGTGTAGCATTTAATAGCTTTAACCACAGTAATATGTCATTACCCAGTTACCTACTTTTGTTCAGTCAGATGTAACCCCAGAAGAGCTTTGGGGGCTTCCTATACTATTCACACTGTTTTTGGCATTTGTTGATAAAAACACACAGCCACACATGGTATTGATTTTATGATCTATTGAATGACTCCCTTTTGTTGATAGCAAGACATCACAGCTGTGAGGTCTGGATGAGCACAGGGACATTGGCCCTAACTTTTGGTGTTGTGTCTGGCACCATCTCCACTAGATCCACTGCCACTGGATATCCTTTGTGTTAACCTGATAACTTGAACATATTTTCCATATCATTGAATATCATGGAGAGGAAGAACTGATTTGATTTTGGATGATTTACCATTTCTAGATTTCCCACAAGTAGGTGCTCAAAAGTTTAAAATCACTAAACACTTATGCTCGGGTGGTGCAGTGGTTAGCACTCGTGTCTTACAGCAAGAAGGACCCTGGTTCAATTCCCACACCAGACCTTTCTGTTTGGAGTTTGCATGTTCTCCCCATGTCTATGTGGGTTTTCTCCAGGTACTCCAGTTTCCTCCCACCATCCAATCACATGCACTGATAGGTTAATTGGTTAATCTAAATTGTCCATAGGTGTGAATGAGAGAGTGATTGTTTGTCTATATACGTTCAGCCCTGAGATGAACTGGAGACTCATACAGGGTGTACCCTGCCTTCACGCACTGTAGCTGGATTTGCCCCCCCCCCCGTGACCCTAGTGAGGATAAAGCGGGTTTAGATGATGAGATGCGACTCTTATGCTCATATATTTCTGGTACTATTAGTTTGATTGACTCCAAATCAAGTGCAAATGAAAGGTCACGACCTGGGGATGCCTTACACCATGACATTAAGGATTGGGGGGCATCTGGGGATATACCCCTAGCCATCACTTCCAATGGCGTATGCTTAATTTTTAAGTTATCATCCTTTGGCCTTTTAACACTTTGCCAATCAGTTACAAACAATAGCAACTGTGATTTAACAGAGTGAATGAAAATGTGCTCAAATAGATTGTTCTGGAATATTTTTATACACAGTCTTTCTGTATGTGAAGGACAAAAAAGATGAGGTCAGACATAATTCATTTTTTTATTTACTCATGCAAATCAATACATCTAGGAAACAGCTCAAGCACATTACATGAAAGGCACATCAGGCACTGTTTAACAGATAATCATCTGGAGTGAAGTCGATCACATTTTCAAAGAAAACTACTGTGTCTGTCCCATGGTGACTTATTTCTCATTCAGATTATTGTCCTCTTTCTTCCAGGTGGATGGCAGGGTGAGTTATGGAAATGATGCTCTGATGCCAGATCAGGCCTACAGTTCTGCTCCCATGGATGCTGGTCTGGATGGACTGGGCTTCATCCACCCTGAGAGCTTCAACCAGCCCAACACAGAAAACCACGGTAAGTCCCATACCAGGTTTTACAGTGGCATAAATGTCAATATTCCTGAGCACAAGATTTATGTGGTACAGGTCAGTCAGTTGTCATTTACACCAAGTAAAATAAAGTTAAATATAACTTAATGGTGTTACTTATTTTCTTGTATTTTTGTTGCAGTTGAGCCTGTCGATGCCCGTCCTGTTCCAGACAGAGGACTCCCCACACGACCTGGTATGTGTCAGAATAACCTCACATTTTAGATACCTGCTCATATTTGAGCATATTGTGTAGAAAAGAGGATTTTGTTTTAATATAACAATAAAAAGAATAAATAATGGATAATAACTTTGTGATTTTATCAAATAAACCATATTAATGTTGCCATGTTTACGTCACAGTTATGATCATTAGAGCAGTAATGTTTCTTACATCACTCTATTACACCAACCAGTTTCAGGATACTTTGTATGTACTAGTGGTGAAAACCAGTTGAAATGGAAGGTCCTGGTGCTAAATGTACTGAAGTCACATTTTTGATCAGTTCAAGTTGAGTATATAAGCATGTTGTATTTGTTTAGTTAAGTCCACCCTATAAGTATTTGAACAGTTTTGTGACCTCAGTACTTTGAGCACTAGGGTCTAAAATTAAGAAAAAGGCATCCACCTTGATACATTATACAAAATACACAGACAGCAGACAACCATACAAGCAGTGTACAAGCTGTTAACCTGAACACTAACCAAAACACTATTAGTCAAGTCTACACGAGTCGTAGTACACGATTTACTTTAAAATACCAGTGTGTGTATATATTTTACTCGACAGCTCAGTGTTTTCATAGTGCATCAGTACTTCACTGTTTGTGTTTTCTTTTATGGAGTGAGTTTGTAATGCCCTTTATATTTACACGTTCCTTTTTCAGTCTCTGCTCTTAAGCCTGAAGAGATGCCAGAAGTGCGAATGGACACCGAAGAACGGCAAAGTGCTGGTTATGAAGTTCACCATCAAAAACTGGTACGAAATCATTCCATCACTTTATTTTGGTCCTACCCGAGTTTGTTCTGTGTACTGAGTGCTTTTATTTTTATTTGCAGGTGTTTTTTGCAGAGGATGTGGGATCCAATAAAGGTGCCATTATTGGTCTAATGGTCGGAGGGGTTGTCATAGCAACTATCATTGTCATCACTCTGGTGATGCTGAGAAAGAAGCAATATACTTCAATTCATCATGGTGTAATTGAGGTAGAGAAAAGCTTCCATTACCTTCATTGGAAATAAATATTAGACCAGAGAATTCTGTACAATACCCCTTCAAATGACCTGTCGGTGTATTGTATTTACATTGTTTTTCCGATGTAGTTTTTTTTTTTTGTTTTTTTACCATTAATTTAAATACAGCTTATTCTATATTGACTGCATGGAGCAACCATTTTGTGTATTTTGCTGTATGTTTGAGTCATACTTGCACACAAGTCACTTTTTTTGAAAAAGTTGAATCTATATGTCGTCCGATAATTCTTTCCAGAGCTGTTTGTAGCACAGGATCCTTAAAATGATGCATTAATTATCGTTTCAATCTCTTGTGTTTCCAGGTGGATGCAGCTGTGACACCTGAAGAACGTCATCTGGCTAAGATGCAGCAAAATGGCTATGAGAATCCTACCTATAAATTCTTTGAACAAATGCAGAACTGAAGAAACTCCTCATGACCATTTTCTTCAGGCTTATCCGAAACCCACACTCTCACTTGTAGGGTCTGTTCCATTCTTTGCCCTTAGCCCTGACATCTTCAGTCGTTCGCTCAATTAAGGAGGAAGGGTGGTTGCAAAAAGTTTTGCAGATGCTGATTTTTGTCTATAGATAAGTTAAGAGGAAATAGCTGAATCGTTTTTATTAGTATATGTCTAATCAGGAGTCTGGGCCAAAGGAAACAGACTGGAACAAAGCCCTCTTCATCCCTGTTGTAAAAGAGCATGCATTACCTGCAGTTGGTCAGACAAGGGTCTTCTGTTTAACCTGCACATTTCAACCAATCACAACAAAAACGTCAGTGTTTGTACTGACAGTCTAACACCTTGATAATTATTTATATGAAGTCATTTGTCCGACCTTCATTGCAGTTTTGAGCTCACTGCTGAGACCAGAATCATACCCGGCCTGGCAGTTTAATTCCCGCTTAGTCCCTCATTGCTTCGACTCTTTGCTCCTTTTTCCACTGTCTGTCCTGCACAATCCAGTTTGCCTGCTCTTAGAGGACAGCTGTGCTGTGTTTGATGACATAAGAGCTCCTAGAGCTTGTAAAATGTTGGAGGGGTTCTCAGAGCACCTCTCCCCACAATTAAACCCCAAGAGTTTCAGGTTCGTTTTTCAAAAAAGGTATAAAAAAAAAAAGTATACAGAAAAAAATATATGTAATCAGAATATGTAAAAGTTTAAAAATACTGAATGTTTGGTTTCTGATTTTTTTTATGTGTAATATATTAAGACAGAGATTAGCTGTAAGTATATGTAGTGCATGGCAATATTGATGACAGATAAAGTATACTGTATGTTGAGGACCTCCAGACTGGTCCTCTTACTAGATATTTTAGCAGGATTGTACATTTCCAGTGTCTTCTTTGTGATCTGTGATATGAAGAAGAAAAGAGTATTCAGAATCTGGTCTGCTTTGTTGTCACACAGACTTGCTTTAACTGATTCTTGGCTCTTTATGCTCATCTCCATGCTTCACCATTGTGTTAGCTGCATGGGCAAATGCTCTATATGTAATATATGAAGTGTAATAGTATCCGAAAGGAAGATGATTGTGTTACCGTTTGCGTTCTATGCACTCTGTCATTTTGGAAGCCTGATCATTATCACCAAATATTATTACTGTGAAGTCGCTGATGTCGATTCACTTGGGTTTTTATTAGAATGAGGACCGATGCAGTTAGAAAGCTGATCATTCCAGACGTATCATTCCACACTCCCTCTCGACTGTAAATATTTGGATGGAGAACCGCCTCCAAATGGCCTAGTTTCAGTATCAAGCTTCACCTTTCAGCCTTTTCCCCTCTGTTCTTATGTATTTCATAACCCTCATTTTTTCATGTTTATCCTTTCTTTTAAGTCATGTCAGCAATATTGTACAGTGTAGCACTTGAGAAACAGTGTGAGTATTTGATATATAGACATGTTTTGTTGACCTGACAAGGATCAGAGCAGATTCACAATGGTTTTCTCTTACACGTACTGATGCAGATTCCTTCACCAAATCTCACACGCACATTTCTATTTTTCTACATCTCCTGTGTATACATGTACAGTGCGTCTGTTTGTCCTGTGCTGGATGCCTAAGCCTAAATATCTTTTCGGCTTCATGAATACACTAAGCTTTACTGTCAGTTGAGTGACTCCTGTCAACATTGGGAGGATGCCCACTTGTCACATCAGAAAAAAAAACACACATTTTCTCACCCTGGATTAAGTTAAGGCCACCTCCAATAAACATGAATGTGACATGCATATTGCAAACCACAGATATACAACACATATCACCTCTCTACACCTTATTTACAAATGTACAGACACTAAATGAAGTTCGTAATCAGGTGAATGTTTGAAATTTGTACTGATGCTCACTCTAGGTGTCTTTGGAAGCTAGTGCTAAAAAAAGATGCTTTTTCTTTTCTCACTAATTCATCAACATTCCTGTGTGTAGGTAATGAACCATTTGCTTAAAGTAAGACAAAGCTTTCTACACTCACTATACCATGAATAAAATTTTGAATGTACATAATTCTGTCTCATTTTGAATTTGTATAAATGACCTAAATATGAACATCTACACCAGGGGTAGTCAAACCTGGTCCTCAAGACTTATTATCCTGCATGTTTTATCCCTCTTCAAACACACCTGATGGTCATTATCAGGCTTCTGTAGAGTTTGATGAGAGGTTTATCGTTTGAATGAGATGTGTTGGAAGGGGGATACATCTAAAACGTGCATTATAGTAGCCCTGATCGACACCATTATAGTCATTATCTCAAACTGCCAGCTGGTAAATATGGCTCTTTGCTCTAGCTCTTAAAGTTAGCAGATACTATATGAGCATCTCAAAGGAAAAAAGAAGCTCATAATTAGTACATTTTACATTGCTGTCGTAACTGATATTGGTACTTGAGCGCTGGTTTTCTTTACTGATTAATGGTGTCTTAAACAAGACCATTATAAATATAGTTTAACCCTCTAACATTCAAAAAGGCCACTGGCGATCAAAATCATGTACTTATCTAATATGTTGCATAACTTATTAACCACTAAACCATCAATACATTGAAACAATTCAGGTGAAATGCAGCCTGTCATCTTTTCATGGTCATCAGATATAACCCATTTGGACATTCAGAGGCTCTGTTGTGAACATGGAAAAATGCTGTTAACTTCTACATTGAGTCACCAGTAAAACCCAAACAGTTGGACAATTGACAGTGGCTGGAGACTGGTTTGATGTTCAGTTATTAACAGGGTTCCCATTCTTTCCCTCAAGTTTTTTTTCCAGGACTTTTTTAGCTGCTACAGAGACAAGTTATATCATACATTAATAGAGTCTCCTGTCCCCTCATTCTTTGGAAGCATTCTTTTCTACAGTTGTAACTTGTATTTACCCAGATTGATTTTTTTTTAGTACTCATACTTAATATGCAGCATATGGCTAGAATTTATGAAAAATACTTATGACAAATGCAAACGCCCCCACATATTACAGCGTAGCACTTCATTAGCATGACCTACTGGAGTTAGTGTTTATTTGGATAATTCCCAAATTAACTTTACCTTCTGCATTTCCTCAAAAAATATTTGTATGCTTTCAATAAATCAACAAAAAATGTCTGTCATCTCAATTTAGGTTAAAAAAAAAATAATAAAAAAAAAGGCCACAACACAGGGAGAATAAATCATTTTCCAGGATAACTTAACAGTTTCCAGGAAATGTGATCTTTCTTTCACTTTCCATGACTGAAAAATTGGTCAATCATTTCCCAGGTTTTCCAGGATGTGTGGGAACCCAGATTATTGTCTTACCTGAAAGTGTCACTTTTTGTGTTTCCAGTAATAACCCCCAATTTGAATTGAAGCTTTTATGAAAATCTACATGATCAGTAAATTCAATATATGAAAATACCTTATCACTGAAAAAAATCCAAATTATAGAGGACACTAAAAATAGTGAGAAATCATGTAAGAAAGACTAAATAGAAAATATTTTATTTGGGAATTGCTGCAAAAACAGCACTGGGTCTTTGTGGATTAAAACCTATTTTATATTCAGTCACACGGATGACGCTCCAGATGTGAATATCAGATTATGACAGCATTAGTGTCTTCATTTGTTTTAACCTATAAGGTAAGTAACACTACTTTATACCCAGACTTCCTCTGATCTGGCACAATAGGCTATACAAAGTTCTGACCATATACACGGTCTGTCAAAGAAATTTGTAAAATATTTTAAGACTAGAATTATTTTTGTGTGTTGGGTCTTTCAAGGAACTCCTAAACTCTGAAGGTTGAAAGGATCAAGTGACAAACATTAAGAAAAATGCTTACCACTTTATTCCCCCTAGTGGACAAAAAAGGCCCAAAATTTTAGGGAACAAACACTAAATAAAATACAAAACAGGTCCTCTATAAATGGAAAATATGAAAATACACTTGCCCTTGTGGCTATCAAAAACATGAAGTACCAGTATATACAGTTGGAGCACTCCTAAACTACAGACAGTGAATACATTACACAAAGCTGGGTTTCACTTATACATCCTCCAGGCACTCAGTCTCGTGCGCACAGCACTTCAATGGTTCGCTTCTCATCTGGCACACAATTCTTCTTTCAGTTCAAGAAAAGCTTAAAAAAAGTTTTACCTGCTGCAGTCAAAATTGATTCAAACTGTAAATACAATGACAAACGTTAACCCACACTGACCAAGGATCAGCCTTGCAATTTCTGTGGCTAACAGTTATGTCAAAAAGACAGTCAATTTCCTTTGCAGTCACTGGTGGAGGACACTGTAACGTGTCCTTCTTCAACTGTCCTTGTCCAGTGTGGTGGTGGCCAAGGTCACTGTGGTGATGGGCTGAGCCATCCCGTGCATCTGCATCCGAGCCAGTTTCTTCTGTTCACATTCGGTCACCAGATTGTTGAGCTCCGCAGCGCTGTAGCCAATCAGAGTCCTCAGGTCGCACACAAACTTATAAACGAAGCGTTTTCCTTGCACCTTGCTGATCATGTCCCCATCGTAGTAATACCTGAAAGAAAACAAGTGAGTCACTATTGGTTGTGGCACAATTTCATTTCAATGTCAGCTAATGGCTTATATCAAGGTTCACACCTGATATTTTGACTCATAAACTCAAGAGTCTAGTTGTTCTGTGGATTATTGATTCATTACTTGACCTTGATGTTCACATGTATAAGTATTTATTGGTTTGACCTAAATGTATAGAAACACTGATTCCTAATTAGACCAAAGAAAGTGAATTCCCAACAGTATCTGATTTTTTCTACCTTAATCCAAACTCATGTTGTATTTGCTTTTGAAAAATTGTCCTCTAATTTGAACAAGGTATATAATGCTGTCAATCTAATATCATGTTTTCAGTACCACCAATTACAACACACACACACTGAGTGACCAACACATATAGGGCTGTCATAATAACCAAACATTTTCTGTTTACTGTAATATGGACAGTACAAAAATATTTAAACAAATACAGTAGACCTAATGAAGATGAAGAGTCTCTTATTGGTATTAGGGCAGCTGTCGCTCAGTTGGTAGAGCGGGTCGTCAGTTCGCGTCCCAGCTCTGGCTGTCCATGTGTCACAGTGTCCTTGGGCAAGACACTGAACCCTAAGTTAGGCTCCCAGTAGGTCTGGCAGAACTTTAGTAATCTACTGGTGTATGTGAATGGGTGAATGTGAGGCTAATGTAAAGCCCTTTGAGCACCATGGAGGTGGAAAAGCACTATATAAGTGCAGTCCATTTATTATGAGACACTAAATGACTACAAGCTGTATTCCAATTAACTTTTAGCATGCACAAGGCCAATTTGACAAAAAATAAATAAAACAAGGTGATTATATAGTAATTGTTTTACATATAGCATTAAATACATACAGAACAACCAACCTGAGTGCTCTGCTGAGTTTCTCATAGTTCATTGTTGGCTTGTTCTTGCGCTGGCCCCATTTCTGGGCCACAAGTTCAGGCTGGTTGAGTTTGAATTCCCCTTCCTCACCCACCCAGGATATACAGTCTCTTGCATCTTTGTCCGTCAGCAGCTCCAGTAGAAACTGCCACAACTGGATCTGACCATTGTTGCCTGTGGCATCAGAGGAAGGTTCATGTTCATTAAAGTGTTCATAGAAATTACATTTAGTATTATTTTTTTTGAAACTAATGAATTCATTAAATTAATTGACAATCTAAATTTCCAATCTGGTGGAATATGATCATGAAAAGGATGGATGATCACAAGCTGTCACTCAAAACTGATCTGCTTACATTTTTGCAACACATATCATACAACTGTATACTCATTTTAGCATTGTATTAACATGATTGTATTGTTTACAATAATAATGAACATGTTGTCTTTGCATTGTAACTTCAAAACACTGCATTTTACTTATCTTCAACAAAAAAAGTCTTTAGTTTATGTTGAACATGTAATAAAACAAAATAATCGTAGTTGATCCTTAAAAATTAAACATAAGAAAAGAAAAGTAAAAACAATACATAAAAAAATTATCAAAATGATAGCTTCTTTGTGGAATTTGGAAGAAATGTTAACATAAACTAATATTTTAATTTCACTCAAATGCATATTTATAAATTGTGAAACCAATGGTCTCCTTTTTCCACAGCTGTAGCTGCAAAGGCATGTTAATGAAATAAAGCCAATCTGCTGTCATTAGCAATATTAGTGGAAAACGTTGCCACATTTCCGCTATGTGGAATCAGCTTCACTCAGGTACTGCTCCTGGGGATCATTTCCATTACAGGATACTACTGACTTTAGAGTACCTGGATGTCATGCTGTGCATAACTTCCATGATTTCAGCTCAAAGTGTTGTTGATAAACTCACTTGTTGCATGATGGCCCGTCAAGTTCACACTGAAACTTTTCATTGGCCACCAAGGATGGAAATCTCTGTACCTCCTTAATCGACCAGGGTGTTGTTTTGCAGGCTGCCAACATGTGGATTTGTTTACAAGTATTTACTGTAAACTTCAGAATCTGTTTTTTTTTTTTTAATGCCATGTCATGCATTGATGATGTAATGACAACTCTCTGATGAATCAGCGGTCTGCAGTGTTAACACTTCACATTTTAGTTCATGGGTTTTGGTACCTCGGTCGAATAAGGATTAAAAAAGTAGTGTTAGGTACCAAATTCCAGGTTCTCTTATGTAATGGGAACACAAAATGGCCAAGTCAAGGTGAGTCGAGCCGATACCACATAGCAGAATCGTGGCATTAGTCAAGCACTGTTTATCACACATCTGGTATATCTGTGCTCAAATTGCATACCGTGAGACAGTTTGATTAAGTAAAAGTTCCTGAATCAATATCCCGTCCCAGAATGACGTTCACCACTCCAGACACATTACCTGTGCGGTTGCCAGGTGAGCTGCGTTCCTCTCCCCCTGAAATGCGGGGTGCTCTGGGGCCTCGATTCTGCTTCAGTACCTTTATAGTGGTAGGTGTACTCACTTGAGCTGGAATTATCTGCACAGCTGAATAAACAAACAGGAAGGTTGATTGTGATCAAAGCCTTAAATCTGGAAAATGTATTATAAGAAGAACTATTACATTTACACAATGTATTTGGGAGACTTACGCTGATCGATTGTGACAGTGGCGTCACCTCCAGACTGGTCTTGACTGGCCAGCACATCTGAGATAAAATGCAGAATACAAACACCTACATCATGCTTTCTGCAAATTAAACTTTTATATGATAAGAAGGGTCGCAATGCAAGACCTATTTCATGTCCATTCTAAAAATTTAAAAAAAAGCATGAAGCGAGATCAGTCTATCTTTCAAGTTGATGTTTTATACATTCCTGACTTCTGCTATATTTGGCAGAACCGACAGTCAATAGTGGCCAATTGTCTGCACTAATCTTACCTACGATAACTGACTTTAAGGGACAATATTAACCTGAAAGATAAAAGGCTTCCTAAATTTGCAGTATTTAGTTTGGTATTCTATTCCCCATATACTTTGCCTTATTGGTTACTGATTCCATCTTGGTTTGTTACAGTGTGATCAATATGAATGTTTCAATGAAGACTAACCTTAGTGCAGTTTTGTGCAAGAAACCATATAATACAATATATATTACATTTGAGATGTTTTTAAATCAATAAAGCTTTGTGTTAAATGTCCAGCTTAAACCTCCATTGATTTTAACAACACCACCATCATCACCAGTTTGCAGGTACTGGTCACTGCCTCTCACTCTAACTTACATTTTCGTAGGAGCTCCAGGTGACTCCACAATATCTCTCCATTGGGGACCTTCTGAAGGAATTCGTCCTGGTTGAAAGCACAGAGCTCTCGACCTGGGATGTGGATACTGCCTATTTCCATCTCATCGATGTTAAACTCCTTCATTACCCACACAGCCCAGTGGATCACCTGGTCAGCTGTCCACAGCACAGGATCTGAAAAAACAGACAAACTTAAAACATTATCAACGACACTTTAATATATTAGCAGATTTTTTTTGCATAATAAAGAGGGTTTCTCACCATATGGTATGCCAAGGCGAACCTGTTCTTTACGGTAGCCTTCAAGTGCTGCAGCCCACCGGGTGACCTGTTCTGAAGTCTCATCTGACAGAGCAGATCGCTCCACAGCAATAAGCTGACCCTCCTCCACCAAAGCACCCTCCTCCCCTGCCGCATCAGGATCAATCACCACTTCCACTGTTTCCACTGGTTTTACAATTTCTAAAATGTTCAACTTCTCCTCCCCTGAAAAATGAAGCACACACATGTGAGCTGTACTGAAGTGAAATTTAACACAGAAAATAAACCATAACTGCATATTTTTAAAGCAAGTGCGTATTTTCTGTGTATGTGTGGTGTTCTTAAAGCAGTACCTGGCTTAGTTATAATCTGCAAACTGAGCTGCACTGTGCCATCGGTCTTGACTCCTTGATCAAAGAGGCTGTGATCAGGGTGTAACTATAAATTGAAAAGAAACATTATAAAACCTTGGCTTGTTTCATGTCAACAGCAAAACACTAAAGTCATAAAGACTTCTCAGTATCCTTTATTTGAATGTTACCTGAATATCCTGTAAGCAGATGTCATATGTATCCAATGACATCTGGATGCGTGGCTCTAAAAGTTTCTTCAAATTGCCGATTGGCTCATTGATGTCAATGTCTTGCTGAATTAAATCTGATGCTGTGATAGTGTGCTCTTCAACACTGCAGACGTAAATGACAGAATGGGATTTTTTTTTGGAGTATTATTATTTTTAGAGAGTGTACATGTAATGCAAATCATATTTAAATTTCACTTACCTTTCTTCAAGGCATGCTTGTTTCTCCCGCTCATCAATCTCGATCTCTATCATCTCTTCTGGTTCACTTTTGGACATTTTTTTAAACAGAGAGCTCCAAGCTGAGGGAGCAGACAAAGTGAAAGCGACATTTTAATTTCCCTCACACATAATTTAAACTAACTAAAATGATCAGACACAATAAATAAGACAATAAATGTATCTCACTATGATAAACAACAACCTCATCAGTTTGACAGTACTGAATAATTGCATTTTCACTTGAATTTTTACAAGATGACAAGTTTATTAATATAATAGCTTAATTATTTTGACTGATTGGTATTTGTATTGTTTTTGAGCAACATAACTTAAGTCCATCCTGCTCTAGATGCACAAATTATACATTTACTGCACACTGCTTAACAAAACACAATTTTCCCTTATGCTATATGTAGATATTTCCTTGTCCAACACTAAGCGAATATTGAACTGTATTGATCTAAGAATTTTTATTTGTCAATATATGTTTTTACACATAGACACGAATCACTCACTGAAATTGACCCTTTACAGTTAACCCATCACTATCTGACAGAAGTGGACTGCCATGTCAGACACCTGGGAAGCAAATGGGGGGTGAGGTGTTTTACTCAGGGCAAGAGCATGTCTGTCAACAATTACTCTGCCGGTCCAGCTGATAACCTTTTAGTCTGAAGCCAGTTATTTAATTAATGCCGTAACGATTAATTTACATATACCAGTGCATATGAACATATATGATGTTCATATGCACTGGTGTTTATATATAAATATGTCTGGACATATTTGTAATTAATTATGACCATTGAAAACGCCTAAAATGTGCTCTAAGGTCATAATGACAATAAATCCCGAACTGTAACTTCATAGTTTGTAAATAGCGCATAATGTA
Source organism: Siphamia tubifer (assembly GCA_020466265.1). Lineage (NCBI taxonomy): Eukaryota > Metazoa > Chordata > Actinopteri > Kurtiformes > Apogonidae > Siphamia > Siphamia tubifer. Next base: position 26,722,987 of record CM035803.1, on the reverse strand, counting down.
GGTAACTAAGGAGATTAAAGCTATTTTCAAGTGATTCTATGAATAAAAAATAACACTTAACACTTGAACTAACAACCCAGGTAACATAGTTTCATGCCTATATTGTACTTTAATAGTGAGGATTTATTCAGGCTTCGGGTATATTAAATTTTGGTTCGACGTTGAAGATGTGATAAAAGCATATATGTGTCTGTGTAGTGTGGAGGCCTGTGAGCCTCGACTTCTCATTGGTCGTCTGGGACAGTTTAGGGACTGATCCAACTGCTAACGTTAGCCAACTCGAGGGCGAGGCTTTGACGTCTAAAGGCCAACTGCTAGGCCATTAGTTTCCCAAAAGAGCGACCAAAACATATGCAAATATCATAAACACTTTTTTCCAGACCATTTAATGCCAAGATCTGTCCATCAGGCTACATATGACGCTATGCTGGACCTGGTTCACAGTGATCCCAGTTAGCTACAAATTTGTAAGAGACTACATTGCGGGGCGAGGCAACCGATTGCACAAGCCTTAGTCCCCGATTGCTAAACAATGGATAAATTGTGTTATAAACACATTCCTGTTCTTAAACTCATAACAATCGCGCTAAATCACACTTTATCTCTGCACGAAGAAAACTTTTAAAAACGGAAATAGAATAAACGGAAACAAAACAGCATAGGGCAAATGGAAAGGAGCCGGAAATCCTGGCTAAGGTTTACAGCGTTGTAAGACTTCCGAGAGCAGCCGTGATAAATACGACGCATGTTTTACGGGAAAACCAAGACCACGGAGCTCTTGAAATGTCCCAAATAAATAGCAACAGCTTTGAGTTACATACAAACTTCAGCTACCATGAGAAGAATGGACTTAAAGCGGCATTTATCGCATCTGGAGGTGTACGCACCGTCTGTTTGTGGCAGGACAGTGAATCAGCGTCGGGGCTACAGGCTGCTCTACACTAGTTTGCTTTGCTGCTAGCAAGTATGCTAACCCCGACCTGGTATAACGGCTGGTTTTCAAGTACCGAACTTCAAATAAAATAAGGAACTGCATGACATTGTTTAGCCAAGGTTATCCCATCTTGCATTACAGTTAGCTTTCTGTTAGTGACTATCTTGAATGCAGGCGGCCTCATCCCATTTACGCTAACGAGGAATCGGTGGCTAGCAGCTAGCTAGCGGATGAGCTACAAAATAGCGGGAAGTATCCGAGCACAACAAACAAACATGTTATATTGCCAACATTTAAAGTATTTATACCAGGGCATATACTTCCATCTGTTAAGTATCCGTACCTCTGACACTTCAGGCTTCGAAAGGTCTCAAAATATGTTCAGCTGTGGTAGAAAAGGAAGCAAAAATCATACACACTCGAGTCGTACTAAGCAAGTTTTTGGTCAACTACTGTAGACAGCATAGAAGGGGCGGAGACTAACGGGCAAAAATGAAGTTACCCCAAAACTTACATGGAAAATAGATGAGATAAACATAGACATCTTAAAACTGTAGTAAATGTGAAATGTATCGTAGAGACAGGTATGTTACAGCTAAAATGTATTCTAATTATGATAAAGTAGGCCTACGTGGATTAGCTTCTACTGGAGATTTAATGGTGATGTTTCATGCAGATTAAGTTTTGTTTTTGTACAGTAACAACGTTAAGAAGCAACACTGATTGACAACCCATTTCATATGTTGTGCAAAATGGAATAGACAACAGGTGAAAAACATTATAGGCAATTAACAGTGATGGCAGTATGACAAGTTCAATACATGCTTCAAAACAATTCCAGAGAAACCACTGCTTCAAAGATTGCTTTGGTTTGGAGAAAACCAATCAGCTGATTCACATTGATGTAAAAACTGTTGAAAAATTATGTACCTCAATAAAAATATATGAGTGTTTGTTCCCCATTTACAGAACCATCCCCTGTCATGGTTACACAAGCACACCTATCCTTTTTTCTCCTCCATAACAATGCAATCAATGGTTTTTGGGAATAGGTCTGTTTTTATAGGTAGATAGATCAATCAATCTTAAAGAATTTTAAAGCACATCACATGAAATAATTTTCAAAGGTACTTCATCACAATAAATAATGAAACTTAATCACGCACACACACTTTTGGTGAAAGAAAGAATGACTGGATGTTCAATAGCTATCAAAGCAGTGGAGCCAGATAAAATAAACTGTAGAGGATATGGTTTACGTTACTGATGTTTTTGTTGGACTATTTTTATTTACATGTTGGAATATTGCTTTCATTGATTTAACAAAAGTGTGTACCTGCATAATTAAAAGATGATCATATCCACTTTTTGTTTTTTAATATCCACTAATTTATCTGCCTACACTTCACCAGCAACACTATTGTTTTTGTTACTGGTTCATCCAGAAGTGTGTGTTGTGTGTTGCATGATATTTAATTATCCATCATTTTATGTAAAAAATAAAATAAAATAAAAAAGTATATGTTTTTAGTTTGCAGCCCTCTACTCTTTCCCCTAAAGTGACTCTGGTCTCTTGACAAGCCCTCATTGCAAGCTCGTAATAATGATGTTAACATTGGTGGGGACATAATTTGACCCCCCCCCCCCCCCCAAAAAAAAATAAAAAATAAATGCACATTGTATACACCGTAGTTTTGTATTATTTAGATTTTTTGTAGCTTGTTGTTGGTACACTAAGATGCACAATTTGCATGTGCAGTGCATGTGAATCATACAACAAATGAACGGTGATATTTCTGAATTCACTGTAAGCTGCTGTATGTCATGCAGAGATGTTCACAAGTCACATTTAAGTCAAGTCTCAAGTGTTTCTGCACAAGTTCAAGTCAAGTTTAAAGTCTTTGAGGGGTAATGCCAAGTCAAGTCTCAAATGCCTGAAATGAACGTTTTCACATTAGATGCTATTTGAGATCATACCACATTGCTGTATTGTTTTGGATTAAGTATGTAGTAATTAAGTGTGGTGAAAGCATGTAGGCTTTACTGTACTATATACTCCATTATTTCACACTACACCATCAAAATTGATCAGAACAATACACGTGCAATGTGAAGAAACATCCCAAAAGCTTTGTTTAAATTTGATCAAACTACAAATGCAATGTATTTGTAATTTGAACCCTGTGGCAGCATGCATGTATTACAAACCTTTGCACAAATATCAAGGGAGGGAAACTATTATTTCTACCTGTGATTTTCCCATAATGTCAGGCATCACAGTGGAAAAACTGAAAAAAATAAAAATAAAATAAAGAATTCCATGATAATGAACTCTTGAGTCATATCACACAAGTCCAAGTCAAGTCACAAGTATTTGTTTGTGTGACTTAAGTGCGACTCAAGTCCGAGCGTCAGACTCGAGTCCCCATGTCTGATACTCACATCTAGAAAAATCAACACACAATGAAGAAACACTGTGGATGTAGAAGAGTTGATTTCTGAGACAAAGGGGTGAGAGCTAACAACCTATGCTTCTTCTCATTCCTTTTCCAATGAGTTTTTTTTTTCTTCTTTTCATCTTCTTATTAATATTAATATAATATATGTATTATTAATATACTGTACAACAAAATTTTTATGATTTTTTTTTTTACAAATAGGTTTTGGTATAGTTTTAGTCAATTCTGATACGTAGAATTGCCTTTGACCCTTTTCTGTGTATTGACCTCCTGAGAAACCTACTGGTGTGTGTGTGAATGGGTGGATGTGAAGCACATTAAGCACCATGAAGGTGGAAAAGAACTATATAAGTGCAGTCCATTTAAATTTAATATGTAGTTACTGTACCAATGAATTTAGCTATATTTACTCAAAAAAATACTCAAATTTACTCAAAAATATTGAGCTAAAGTAACTAAAAGTATTTATGTACATTCAACACAGGTTTATTTGAAATAACTAAGGACATTTTATTAAAATGTACGGAACAGAAATTACTTACAAATATTATGTACCGTCAAGTTAAAAAAAATTAACTGATTCTACATATATTTATTTTGTGCAGCCACTTACCTTAAAAAAATAAATAAATACATAAAATTTATTTCAGTCTAAAAAGGAGAGGAAAAAAAATCAGTTTACCTGCTTGTTGATAATCAAGAAGGTGACATCAGTTGTGGTTCAGGTGTCAGATGGAGTGTGTCACAATAAAAGTCAGGTGGCCTCTTGGTGGACTTTTTCTTGTCTGTGGTTAGTTCCTGTGAACTGTTGTTTACTAGATGGAGGCTGAGGCTGTAAACACACAAAAATCAGGAGAAGCACAAATATTGATATAAATGTAGGGAGTATAACATTCAGATATTTATATAAATACATTTGTTATTACACAACATTTATTAACAATATTTACACCAACTCAAAGGCATGCTTTGAAGTCAATTGGAGAGACTAACAAAATATGCCAAAGAAGAGGCAGGAAACAAAAATACAAAAGTTAACCAAGGCAGACAGACACCTCAAAATTAGAGACAGAAGACAACTGCTGATCTTCTGACAGAGATAAATGCTTCGAAGTCAGTGTTGAAAAACTCGCCATAAGATCTTAAGCAGATGTATGATGGAACAAAACCTAAGGGTAAGAATAGCTGCTAAAAAGTCTTTATTTAGGTCTTAAAATATCTAGAAACACTTCAGGTTTGCCAGGGAGCACAAATACTGGACTGTTGGTGACGAGAAGAACCCACTCTGAACTGAGTCTAAGTTTCAACTCTTCAGTCAGTATCCTCATGTTTATGTCCAGAGAAATGGTAGAGAATGTTTTAATACCAGATGTCTTGCACCCACAGTAAAACACAGATGAAATTTCATTATGGTATGGGTGTATATTTGTGGAAACCAGTAAATTAGTGACAAGTAATGAATGAATGAATGAGAAAGTCATGAGAATGTCATGAATAAGAATGTCTACTGAAATAACTTAGGTCATCATGGAATCTCTTCAGTACTGAATCTGATTTGTATTGGGTTCATATACCAACAAGTCAATGCCCCCAAGCATTCTTCAAAGCTTTGCAAAAACTGTTTGACCCAGAAAAGGCAATCTGGAGTACTGGGGTTGATGAGGAGGGGTGTGTGGATTTGAATCCTGTTGAACAAGTTTGGGATTTAGTATCATAAAAAATTGATCACACAAATGTTCCATCTAAAGCAAGTCTGTAGCATCAGTTAACTCAATAACAAACATAACTGTCAAAAACTACATAAAAACAATGCCTGCAAGAATGCAAGCTCTTTTGCTAAAGGGAGCTGTACAAAATATTAATTATTTTTGATTATATATGAAAGAATGACTATTTAGGTGTGTCAGTTTGTTATTTCCCAAATAAGTAATTAGATATATGATAAATTATAATAAAAAGGATAATATTGTCATCCATTTTTTTTTTACAATGATATAATAATTTTTAATAGGAGTAAATTAGCAAGTAAACTTTTTGGTGGTATTTCTAAAATAGATGTCTTCTTAATGAAATATATGAAAAATACGTCCGCTAAATAAGTAATGTCATGAAATCACTCCAAAGCTAAAATACTGCCTTTAAAGCAGTAAGCAAAATTTACTGTCATTGTTTAGCTTTTGCATATGATGTTTTTGGCTTGATAATGCTGCTACATAAATGTGGAAGTCGATGGCATCTATCTTAGCATGTCATTAGGGCAGCATTTATATGTTTGTTTGCAAGGAAAATCTTTAAATATATTGTTTCTTTCCAAACTGATAAATAAATCCGGGACTCAAATTCAAGCAGATACATCAGAAGGGCAACACAATGAATGTTCTGAGTAGACTGCAGCATGTGGTTCACGAATGTACTCACTCATTGTGGAAGTGACGTCTTTAACAGCTTCCTGATGGGTGTTTATCTTTCACAATAAGAGACTTAATTTTGAAATCAATTTCATGAATCACAAATAAATTCACCAATGCCCGTCTGGTCGTCTCTTAATCACCCTCAGCACATCAAAAGTTGACATTTTCCTAAGTATGTTATAGTTAAAGTAAGTCTTTATATGGACCGTGTTGTACAAACCAGCATCTATTGTTTGCATTGTAACTCCTACAATGGAGAAACATTAGGAAACGGTTACACACTATGGACTCTAACAGCAAATACCTTGGGTAAATTGAACACCATTTGAAGGGTAACTTTTCGTGGGTTTCTTTTGCGAGTGTGACACGCATTCAGTTAACCACTGGCTATGTAAATGTAAATATTTTTGGTTTTATTCTGAAGGGTGCTTTTAAGGATGTCTGTCGTTGTTGCTGTCGCTTGACAGAGGCTAGCAAGATGGCAGAATATTTGGCGTCCATTTTTGGGACAGAAAAGGATAAGTAAGTACCCAATGTTTAATTGGTAGGTGAAATAAGTGTTTGTGTTGCTGTTCTCATAAATTCCACCATGGCCTTTTGCTCTTTTTTTTTACAAGAACGATGATAGTCTGCAGCGGTGCTTCTATGTCTTTAGCCTCCAATGCTAATGCTAGGAAGCTAACGTCAGTACCGCGCCGCATATTGTTCCTTAACATCTGGGTGTTGAATGGGCTCAAGAAACAATCACTTACTATCTGTAAAACCCGGTTTTTTGTTTTTTAAGGGAAAATCGATGGAGTGATACAAGAATTACCTAGCTACTGTCTATATTTGAGTAACTAATTCAGACCCGTGAAAACTTGTGACAATTGAAATAGCCGCTAATAAACCCACCGAGTGCCATGTTAAGTTAGTTAGATACTTCTCATCTCATTCATTCCTCACAGCCCACTGTGGTACTATATGTGTAACCGATTAACCGCTAGAACACTTAAAACCGTTACAAACCAATAACATGATTTATTTTGTGTGTTTTTATACGTGCTGTTACACATGTGAAACATTTAAACTCTCCTTCTATCAGACTTTTGTATTATGTAGAGGTAGTTTGTCCTCTGTGGTGATGTGATCATATAGTTATTTTACTTGGTAACATACAATCTGAACAAGTCTACGACAGAATTATACTAGTTAGGACCTTTTTTAAGACTTGTACTATGTGCAGGGTCACCCTGCGAATATAGTATTTGTTTTCGAGAGTGCAGGGTCACCCTACAACCCTGACCCTGACCCCTAACCCTAATCTTAACAAACATGGTTAAACAATTTCATCAATTTACAACTAGTTGAATCAGTGCGCATGCCCATCGACCGGGTTAATAAGGGCCCTATTATTTCTGTATTCACAGTGACCGGACATATCGAAACTCTGTAATTCTAATATTATACAAGTTATTGTTTATGGCTTTCTATTCATTATTTTAAACTCCTATGTCATACAAAGATAACAATGAACGTTCATTGTGTTAACAATTACCATACAATGTGGTGCCACAAAACCTGAAAAATTAGGAAAATAACATTAATGATCAGATATTTAGATGGGATAATCAACCATGCAAATTGTATATAATATGTATATAAGGCTTTAGATTCATGCTGTTATTTCAGTTGATCTTTGCCTTACATTACTTACACTGATTTGTCTCAGTTAATTAGTTAATTATATATATATATATATATATATATATATATATATATATATATATATATATATATATATATTTATAGAGAGAGAGAGAAAATGTGGAGTGTGAAGGCAACGGTGGTACCAGTAGTGATCGGAGCATTAGGGGCAGTGACCCCCAAGCTGGGAGAATGGCTCCAGCAGATACCAGGAACAACATCAGAGATCTCTGTACAAAAGAGCGCATTGCTAGGAACAGCTAAGATCCTGCGCAGAACCCTCAGGCTCCCAGGCCTCTGGTAGAGGACCCGAGCCTGAAGGAGACACCGCCCACGTGGGGCGAGAGGAACATTTTTTTTTTTTTTTTTTTATATATATATATATGAAAAGAACATCCTCGTAAGTTTCAATGGGAACTTTTGTTCTGAAATCTATAAGTATTAAGATTTGTGATTATTTAGATATTAATTACAAAACCAATACAGACACAATAAAATCAAAATGGCAGCTTTTATGTTGAGTGTGTTTCTTAAGAATACTGAGTTGGTAGTAATGAGTTAAAACAGATGATGACTTTCATATGCCCAGGTCATATTAACACTTCACAAAATTAATAAAAAATTCTCTGTGTCTGGGCATCCTTTTTATGTTTGTGTTAGACAAGGGAAGTTAAGGTATTAGTAAATAAATTTAAAAAAAAACATTAAAAATTACATATCAGTATTAATATAAACCTTGGAAAAGAATGCATCTACAGCTCTGGGGGTACTGGGAAAAGTGAAGACAAAAAGGAGACATTGTGAGGCTTGAAAGAAAGAAACTAAATGTACCTGATAAGTTGAAGACTCACAGGATGAAGCAGAAAGTATAATTCACAGAAGGAAAAAAGAGCTTCTGTTTCTTTTCTTGCTACGGGGTGCAGCATAACCAATATTTTTTTAATCTTCCTACACAGGGTGAACTGTTCTTTTTACTTTAAAATTGGTGCCTGCCGACATGGAGACCGCTGTTCCAGATTGCACAATAAGCCAACATTCAGTCAGGTAAGGTGATAGTGTTTCTATATGTTGTGTATTATGTTCTGAAACTGATCAACAAATCACCTTGTTATAACAGAACAAAAATGAATGTATTTGTTTGCACTTAGTATATACACACGTACAATTTTATGTTTGTAAAATTGACTTTTTCAGACAATTGCTCTGCTGAACATTTATCGGAACCCTCAAAACAGCGCCCAGTCTGCTGATGGTCTAACCTGTAAGTTCAACTCATGACACCTGATTTGTTGTTGTCAGAATTGTGATTTTCTGAGATTTTTTATAAAGCATTTTAGACATGTATTACCAGCACATTACTCATCATGTATTCATGTTTGAAAGGAAATTACTAAAACCTTGGACATAATTATTATTTTATTGTGAAGGTTTAGATATATTTCACCTCTTATTATGTGCTCCAGTAAATAAGTATTCAGTTGTCTTGGTATTCCTTGTTATGTTTCACGGTGAATATGTTGCAGAACTTATATTTTCCCCTCTGATCTTTCCTGTTTACTTTAGGTGCCATAAGTGACATGGAGATGCAGGAGCATTATGATGAGTTTTTTGAGGTAAGACTTTCTAAAGATTATCATGGAGGTCACAGGTCTACCTGACACCATGACTACCCTGTGCAGAAGCTGCTACATTTTATTCAACTACTCAGAAAAAAAGATTAAATTATCAAAAATTACACCAGAAATGTATGATCAAACAATGTGAAGTTTCCAGATACCAGGAATCATGATAAACCATCGGATGTTAATTTTTCTGAGACAATTGGTGGGAATTTGAGTTTATGTTTTTGCACCACAAGATAAGGACTGTTGATTTCTATATTTTGACCCATCCTTATATTGTAAAATCAGTGTAAAAACCTTCAGTTAACCATTGAACACAAAGTAAAATACGGTTTTGCTGTAAGTGCATTAGCTGCACAACTTGCAGAGTTTGTCTCAACACCAGTGATTGTTCTTTTAGGTGCGAGCTCCTCAGTCCCTGCTGGTTGGAGTCCTTGTTTTTCGATTTAATTTCATGCCACATTCACAATCATCCATTCTGGAGTTTCTTTTATGCACACATCCTGCTTGCATCAGTTATGTGGACAAAGGAAATATGTCATTAAGGGATAGGAGACTGTATTGGTGTGTAAGATAACACTGTTAATGCATCTTAAATGAAACATTACAAAGTTTGACACAACAGATTTGTATTTCATTTTCTTAGGAAGTATTCACAGAAATGGAAGAAAAATATGGCGAAGTCGAGGAGATGAATGTGTGTGACAACCTGGGAGACCACTTAGTTGGGAATGTGTATGTGAAGGTGGGCCTAAAAACTATAACCATAATGTCGATTCATTATGCTTGTTCTGAAGCCTTTTTAAGTCCCATTATCTTTTTAATGATCTATTTTATTTTAGTTCCGTTATGAAGAGGATGCTGAGAAGGCAGTGATAGACCTTAACAATCGCTGGTTTAATGGACAGCCCATCCATGCAGAGCTCTCTCCTGTCACAGACTTCAGGGAAGCATGTTGTCGCCAGTATGAGATGGGGTAAGTTAGACATTATGAATGATCTTGTATACATATTTGACCAATAGGTCAAAGTTTGCTTGGTAACAATTTACAATCCATGATGCACATTTTTGAACATGCAAATTTTATTAGGGTCTTATACATACACTTAAATAATGATGGTGGGCTGTTGTGTAAAGCTAAGGTATTGTACTGAACCTTACTAGATGCTAATTTAAAGATTCAGTGTGTCATAGTGACATCTAGTGGTGAAGTGTCATATTGCATCTGAATATGCACAACTTGCCCAACCATGATTGCAAAAACTATGGTTGTAGCTGTTTTGGACTTTTTATTTGATGGGATTAATCTCTGTTCCCCACCTAAATACAGTGGGTGACAATGAGTTACCTTAACAATGGATTTCACATCCTGAAAACCATTAAAAGGCAGAAGAAAAAGTCTGTTGTAGGTACTATAGAATCGTGGTGGACTGTGAACAGCACCTTGTTCCCTCTGTAGAAAAAACATCACTTATCAGCCAGTGGAAGTACACTTTTTCTGTTACAGTTCTTTTAGACTATATCTATGTAATTTTTACTCCATAATGTTGTCACCTTACTGAGATTACGGCCTTCAGTGACCGCTGTACATTGGATTTTAGATCGGATTGCTGGAACATTTTCCTTGCTATAACCTTTTAGATTATGTACAAATACTTTAGATTTGTCACTTGAACTTGATGGAAATGAGATGTTCACTGAAATGGAAATTAACAGAAATTCCTCTTAAAATGTGTTTTGCACTTGCAAACTTATCTAGGTCATGAAAAAATAATATTACACAGCCAGTTTGTCATTCAGTCTGGAGGACAAGAAGTTTCAGTTACAATGAGAAGTACTGAAAATGGGATTCATCGTGTCCGTAACAGTGAATGAAGAGTGAGATGATTGCTAATTTTCTGCTCTTTTGGTGTTTTTTTCTGTAGTGAATGCACTCGAGGTGGATTCTGTAACTTCATGCATCTGAAGCCCATCTCACGGGAGCTGAGGAGAGAGCTTTATGGGCGCCGGAGGAAAGGGTACATCTTTTTGTTTGTTGTCATTTTAGGGAATAGGTTGTTATTGTGGGAGACATGCTTATGTACCTTTTGGTGGAGAACAAAATAAGAGTTTTTTTTTTTTTTTTCTTATTGTGGGAAAATGTAACTTGCCAAAAATAAAAGGTCACTTTACATTTTTGTTTGTATTAAAATTTGAATTATAGTTTTACAAAGCTCTGTTACATCAAATAAACAGAGATGTGGATAAGGGAAACTATGGAACTAATTTGCTGCAAAGATTTACTGGGAAAATTTGACAGTTGTTTAGTAAGACTTTCAGAAATCATCTCTGAAATGTTGAACATCTGCTGGTTTCAGTATTTATGTTTGAACTTGTTGAGCAGTCTTTTCAACCTCTTTGTACTGCCCCATTATAGTGTAATATATAATGGTATGGCACATGTATGTAACATATAGGTATATTATTCAGCATACAGAAAAGTACAATTTAAATGTATTTAAAAATAGTAAAGTAGTAGAGTGGCCAAAGATTAAATTAATGTGTAACTTCAATATGAATCATGGGGCTGAGATTCTGCATTTAGTTCTCATGTCCTTCTGAAATCTTTATTTGTTTCCTTATTTACTTTAGTGCACTTTAATTTTCTTGTAGCAAAGAACAGACAACAGATTTGTGTTGGACAGGGTGCTTGCACAAGTCTTGAAAGTCTTAAAAAGTATGGAATTTTTAAATACTGTGTTTCCGGACCTTGAAAAGTCTTGAATTTTGGGTGAAAATCTTAATAAAGTATTGAGGGGGGGGGTGATCATAGTATAATTTTAACGTATGCAGAAATCATTGTGAAATGAGAAATAGAAAAGGAATTGTGAATTATGTGTTTGTTCATTAAATACTATAAAAATTTACTTTTCTAATAAACACAACTGGTACAATTTCAACTAATGAAGAAGGCAGTCGACACACAAGTAAAAAAATACTGCAGTTCAAGGTTTTTTGGGGAAAAAGTATCAGTTTGGAAAAAGTCTGGAGTTGTATTTTGGAAAAACAGCAAGCACTGTAGTTGGAGAATCTATCATTTAACAATGTGGATTACTGACACAACTATTATAGAGTGACGTACAATACCCAAGTATGAAAAAACAAGTGTTGGTATTGCAGTGATTCATCATGTTTTGTAAAGATACAATATTCACTGAGACTTGGATCAGCTTTTCTAATTATGGGCAATCAAATGAAAGAATGTGGTTAGGGTTAGGAAATGCAGAGTCACCTCTGAATAATTCCCTTTGTCACTTCTACAGCCGCCACAGGTCTCGCTCTCGATCAAGAGAGAGACGATCTCGCTCACGGGACCGAGGTAGAGGAGGTGGCCGTGACCACGATAGACGCCGCTCCAGAGACAGAGAACGTTCAGGGCGATTCTGAATCACAAGCCATGACTACTAGTCCTCTTCTTGACTTCACGTAGCCATCTTTAGTCAGTTTTTTTTTTTTAAGTTTGTACCCTCTCAAACCTCCTCTTGGACTAATTGAAAAGTGTCTCACTTTGAAACTGTGACAGAATTGATGTAACTGTTTTTCTTGACGTCTGAAAATGACATTCACATCATTAAATTTCAAAGGTTTTTTTCTTAACATGACTGATGACTCATTTATTTATTTGTGACTAGACTAGACTAGAATTTCAGTCAAAGCAGAAGTTATAATTGCTGGGAGGCTGATGCCGGCGCTACAAAGATTACCTTCAACTAATGAAATTTTAGTGGTTAATTTAAAAGGGACTGGTACATTGGAAAAAATATCTTTGTTGCTGTGCTACAAAAAAACACCTTTACTGCATTCTCTGCCTTTTATTCTATATGTACAAGTAAAGGTAAGCTACGCAATATTTTCAAGGTGTTGAATTCTCTGTTCCACTGTTGGCTCTGTGTTTACCTGTGAAGAAGGGGACATTAAGGTATCGTATTGCTTGTGGCCTTATGCTGCCAATTTTGTGAGTGTAGGGTTTTGTCTTGCGTAGTGGGTTCCCATAGATGTTTTTTGTCCAAGAAAGGGACAGAGTAGTGACTCAGGTGAGATTTGGCTGAACTCAGAGGGCCATGTTGTTTCTGTACTGTTCTAGACTCTTTTCAGTGAAGATGAACTGCAATGAAATAATTAGTTTTACTGTTTTAGGAAGAACAGGCACTCAACACAACTAGTTTGCCTATAATTATGCATTTCATATTATTTTAAAAAACACATTTCAATTCCATATTACATTTCAATGTAAATAATCTGAAGTTTTATTCTTCAATTTGTGGAATCATATACAGTATATATGTGGGAGCTTCTATAATATTTTGGTACCTAGCATTTTCCAGATTTTTTAGACTCAATCATAAGAGAAATTTAGACATATTTCCAACAAGGTGTACTGAATGATGACCTCAGATGAATGCAAAAATATATTATACTCATCCCAAAATTAATTATTCTTTTAATAAAATATTGGAGCCAAAAATAGGACCAAAACTGGGACATGAAAGGTTACCTAGGTGTCAGGTTGTAGTGAGGAAAAAAGAATGAAAAGAATGGTCTTTAAACGATCAGTAACTTTCTGTGTATTTTAATTGAAGCTTCAAGGTAAAGATCATACAAAGGCAATGCTGTCTGCATGAGTGTGCACCAAGGAAAAAGTTATGTCTCTCTGTTAAATGGGAAAAGAATCATTCCTTTATTTTAGGGTAATATCAGATATGTGCTTGATTGGAATGTGTGGGGTTGCTGATGTGTCAACCTCATACACACAGAGTTTCAGAACAGTTGTCATGCAATGTGAAACAGAATACAGTTTTGTCTGTATTAGACACTATAGAATATATGTAGAATTACCATTACATTACTAGAAAACATGGCTTGAAATAGTCTGCTATAAATAAAGACACTGTTAAATTTGATGATCCTAGTGTTTTTTCTAAATCCAGAGATGTAGATTTTTCATCAATCGTCAATCGTCTCATTCCACATTTCATATGTAACCCATCATGTCTACTGGTCTTACATGTAGAACCTGTGCATTTAAACACAAATAAATGATAAGAGATTTTGGAACATGACTTTACCCCTACAGTGTTTGACACATCCGTGAGTGTGTGTATGTGTCGTTTCACCTTCATATTGTTGTATTACATAGTGTTTTTTAATTGTTGTATTACTTTCATATTGTTGTGAATATAAAAGTGTCCTTTTTTGCATCATACAAATCTCTGTAGCTTGTTGACATGTGGTATAATATCCACTGACAAGGAGACTTTTATCATGTCACACAAGCTGATCAGGAAGGAGGGTCTTCTGTGTGGTGAGTTCATGTCACTGTAGGTGTTCTTTATATTTAGCAGCACTCACAATGATCATAGCACCTTGATGTATTATCTCATATATTCTATCATTTGCTGTTTGTACTACAGGGGGCAGCTGTGGATCAGTCATAGCAGCAGCAGTGACGATGCCTCAATAGGTGGAGGAGGACCAGTGCTGCGTCATTATTCTGGCTGACTCTGTTCGAGATTAAATGTAAGAAATACTGTTATTATGTAGACCAGAGAGCATTCTGAAGCATCAAGATCATACTGTGTATTATTTTAACGACACACATTACGTAAGTACAAATCTGAAGCAGTTATTTTTTTCATTTGTACTCCATTATGTCTTGTCAGCTTTAGTACATCATCTTCTTGTCCTTTAAAAGCATGTATTTACAAATGTGCTAAATGTATTAATAGAATCAAATACACTGTCATTTTGTAAGTATTAGACCAAGTTAGGTTTTATCAGTGTTTCCTGGGTATAAAAGACACAATCCAAAACAAGAAATCAAGCTATTTTTTTCTGTTTTTGTGCAAAAAACAAGAAATTACTGAACTCTCAGATCAGTTTGTGTTGTGCCACCATGGGTGTTTGGGTCAAGGGCACACAGGACTGATCCTAAACTGTCCTGTCTGGAGAATACAGGACACTAACCCAGATGCTCAGTCACTGGATTTGTACCACGGAGGCTCATGTAGATATAAAAGATTACAAATACACAGTACCTTATTTATATTCTTGTCCTCAAAGCAAATGAAAACTGTTTTCTTTCCACAGTCTTTTGTTTATTTTACAGGATGCAACGTGTACAGTTCCTTGTATAGACCTCTTTTTACATGTTATGAAATTAACAACAGGTAATACAGGTTTACACTTGTCCACTGATGATTCACACTAGCAGGTTCTGTACGAGTGACAGAGATCGTATGATAATAATTAGGACAAGAAGTCAACAACTGTCATAGTTGTTACAAAAGTTGGATTGAGCTGTGGGAGTTGGAGATCTACAATGGCAATGCTTTTGTCAAAAGTAACACTAGTTCATAAGTATTCTACATAGTGGAATAAAGTCTGTTTGGAGTGCTACCTGGAACTTGTCTGTAGTAAGGATGGTGCTCTTTGGTGATGGGCTTAATCCGTTTAAAAAATGAGTAAATTGCCAAAGCACTTGTCTTCTATAAATTGAAATTTGATAAATTTTTTATTTTTTATTTTTATTAATTTTATGGGCAAATCATAACTAAAATACTTAACCCTTCAAACTTCCAGTTATTTTTATCTAAATGTCACTTAAATGTTTTAATAAAAGTAAATTGAATGTAAATTGAATACATCCATGGGGCTGGTCTCTTTTTTTTAAGCTGACACCCTAAAAAATGTTTTTCCAATACAGTCAGAATCACTCTCATTGTTACTGGACCTGAGTATTTTAGGTTGGAACAGAGTGAAATAAAATACATTTGTATCTCGCCTGAATTTTTGCCTCAGTAAAACACCTGAATAAAAGTGTGTCTGCACAGTGAGAGATGAAAACCACTATAGGACCACGGCAGTAGGTCTGACCTAGTTCACATGAACATTTTACAGCAATACTACAACACATGAGTATTTGGCTCATATTTATGAGAGGGTATGTCCAGGTGTTGTACAAATATGTCACACCCTGATCACTTTTGGACACAGTTGAATAAAAAGGCAACTATTCTTTAATGCTTCAGTGTACAATTATTGATGAGGACTCTATGGAAAGATTACACTCTGGGGCATCCTAAGCCAAACTCAAATTCACTGATACTGATGTATAAATGTGTAATAACACATTTTGGCATTTACATATATATATATTGCACATTTTGCAAAAAATATAATGCCATTTATGGATATTTATGAATGTTTTGACTTGTTTTGGACAATATTTGGACTATATATTTTTGGTTTGGATGTTTTTGTTGGAATATGACCATGTTTGTTGGAATATTGTTCCTCTGTGGATAATTATGGGAGATAAAAGGTAAGTCATGCCACTTCCTGTTTGACTTTTGTTTGAACAATGAGTCATTTTTAGCTGCTTTGGTTAATTAATCTGTTGATGTATCAGTTGATAGTGAGAATCTCTGTTTTCAAAATATACTGAGTTTTTGAGATGTTGAACCCACAGATTCTGGTGGTTCTGTTTACAGTTATGAACAACTACTCAGGCCCACATATGGGCCCATGAAAGTTTAATTAATAGCCGAAATGCACCAAAGTATTGTAGTTATTTGCCCATAAAATAAATGCATTTTAAATTTATAGAAGATGAGTGCCATGGCAATTTACTATTCTACATAGTGTTTGTCGTGGACGTTTTTAAATCACAACTGGAGAAAAAATGTTCAAATCAGAACAATCATTTATTGATTAGATGAACAATTAATTTGAAATCTGCATGCAAATGAGAACACGAACAGAACAAGCTGTTGTCAAATGTTCTGCCGTAGTTTAAAAACAGACATTTTATAGTGAACTGACGACCTTTTTCTCAGTTACAAAACATCATAAAACATTCACTGGTGGAGACAAGAATTCAAAACATCATCTCCGGAGCCATAATGTTTACAGAACTACCTGTCCTCCCCAGATGCTTGTACTCACTACAAGTCCTTGGAAGTCAGACACTGTTTTCCCCACTCATGCTTAAACATATTAAGATGATATATTGTTGATTCAGTTAATAACACAAAATAAACTTAATGTTTATGGTTCATTGTGATCAGTAACTTTGAATGACCCAGTCAAGGTACATTTTCCTCATATATTCATGGTTGGCATTCAAATGAAAAAAATATATACATATACATTTTTTTTATTTTTTAAATTTCCATCTACACAGGAATACATTTATGAATGCATATGTTAAAGAGCTTTATTTGAGTTTCAGTAAAAGATTCTGATTAAAAACTTGCTAAATTAGTTCAGCCAACATAATGCCTCTGTCTCCTTTGCACTGACTTGCACATTGCCCCCACAGAATTGCACATTACATATTTTTACTATATTTATTTTCATCTTATTCTATCTTGGTGCATGCTTAGCATTTTTACTAATTTTTTATACTATATATATATATATATATATATATATATATATATATATATATATATATATCAACATTTTTTTTCTTTTTCTTTTTATTGATATACTATATGTTGAATGTTGCAGCGTTACACCGAGACAAATTCCTAGTTGTATACTACATGTGTACTATACGAACAATGGCAATAAAACTCTTTCTGATTCTGATTTTGAACCTTTAATTGTAAAACACAACATACACTTTAATGATGCATGAACCAAAATTTAAAAACATCAAAAATAGTAAGAAAATACTGACAGTACTGCTTCACTGTACAATGAGTACTTTTTTTTTTTTTTTTTTTTTTTAGGACCTAAATGCTTGTCATTTTGCTTCCAGGTCAAGGTGCGTCAGTGACCAGTGGATGTGTGAGAAAGGTTTCTTCAGTCTGGAGGCTCCAATGGATAACCAACCCTGGTATGAAAGTCATTTTTTATCCATTAGTTACAACATGACAACCACAGATTAGACTGAGGGGGATTTGTGTTTGTTTTGAAGGTGGTGGAAGCAGACTGTCCAGTGTCTCGATCTGTCTGTCCCCCTCACTATCTCACTGTCTGTGACCTGCCAGACAACCATTGAGATGCTGAAGGAGAAAATGTTTGACCAGTTTCCAGTCACAGATGAGTCTGGGTACATGTTTCCAACAGTTTAGAAACAATATCAACTTCTTTATTTGAATGAACAGCCAAGGTTGTGCCAAGAGGATTTTGAATGTTTCTTATTCCAGCTTCATCATTTAAACCTTTTTTTCTCTCTACTCCACTTTGACAGTAACATCAATATGTTTGGCTTGTTATCTTGAGTTTGGGAAACACTCATTTTTCATGATAGTCTGACATTTGTTAACAAACTAATCAATGAATTATGAAAATAAGGTGGTGTAAATAATCATTAGTTGTTGTTATTAATAATATTATTCCTGTATTGTTGCTAGAATCCAACCATAGAGCAGAGTCTTAACATTGATAATGGTGATCAGTGGTCATTTAACCCTTGTCTGGAAACGGTCTGAGATGAACCCAAGTCATCAACCACTGCCACTGTCCTGCATGTTTTAGTTGTCTCCTTCTTTTAGCACACCTGAAGGTCATTATCAGCCTTCTGCAGAGCTGGATGATAGACTGATCATTTGAACCAGGTATGTTGAAACAGGGCAACATCTAAAACATGCAGGACAGTGGCACTGTAGGACCAGGGTTGGTGAGCCCTGGTCTACAGCACAGGTGTTGAACTCCAGTCCTCCAGGGCCAGTGTCCTGCAGGTTTTAGATATTTCCCTCTTTAAATGAGCCTTTTGGTTACAATTGGGTACATTCACCGAAATGTTCATTAATGTACATTGTCCCTCTATATCAGGGGTCTCCAAACTGTTCCACAAAGGGCCGGTGTGGCTGCAGGCTTTTGTTCCAACCAACAACCAAGCAGCAGCACACCAGACTTGAATCAATTAATCAACTGATCTCCATCTTGGTCAAACTGTGGTACTCTTGGTTGGTTGGAACAAAAGCCTGCAGCCACATCGGCCCTTTTGTGGAATAGTTTGGAGACCCCTGCTCTATATCAAATAAAATAAAATAAATAAATTACACATGATTCAGAAAAAAAACAAAAATTATATATATATAACAAAATAATTAGTAGCATGAACAAAGTAAGACACAAATGGAACAAAATTTAAGAAAAATATTAGAATAAAAAACAAAGTAAAAAAGAAATCAACAAAATGAACAAAAACTAATAAATGTTTTCAAAATCATGAATAACATCGAAAAAAATTGCCCAAAAAAAGTACTAAAAAAGAAAAAATAAAGACAACTCGTATTGAAACTTGGTCCCAGCAATTTAAATTTTTGCCTTTTTCTATATTAGTTGCCTTTTGATACCTCAGTAAAAACACAATAAAAAAAAACAGTTGAATACAGGACATACATACAGGACACAGGTCCCCCAGGACACCTCTGCTCTACAGCCTGTAATAGTCCACAGAACTGGGGAGAAGTTGTCATGGCCTCCCCCTACTGGGCTGCACAGTGCATCTATAACATGTCTCTATTCAGGGAGCGACATAAGCAGTGAATCTGGCAGTTGTCGGTGCAGGACCACTCACTGTTGTCACTTCAATAACCTGGACATTTGTAGTTTTCCCTCCATCTCAATAACCCAGACAGTAATCCACCATTACGGACTCTGGCTGATCTACCCCAGGTTTTGTTTGTTTTCCATTGTTCTTTTCATCGCGTTTGCTTTTGTTCAGTTTATTAAATCTGTTTTCTCTTCACCACCGTGCATCTGAGTCTCCTCCACCCCCCCCCCCCCCCCATAACAGAAGTAATGCTTCCTTTAAAACAATTACATGAAAATATTTAGAGAGATATTTATGGAATCCTTGCTCAGGTGTGTCAAATGTAGTGTTCATTGAGGAAAATGGTAAAGGTCCTAATCAAGAGCTTGAGCTTGAACATTAATATTCACTGTGCATCTATGGACAGGGGGATCCTGGGGTCGGTGACTCTGGCGAACCTCCTCTCGTCTATCCTGTCTGGGAAGCTTAAACTCTTAGATCCAATCTCCGAAGTGCTCTGCAAGAATTTCACACCGGTCAGTAACTGATTAGAAACTGTACAGGTAGATGGTGCACAAAAAGACTTAAATCTCTGTTCATTGTTCTTTTAGGTCCACCTGACAGATGACCTGGGGAAGTTATCACATATCCTGAAAAATGAACATTTTGCTCTGGTGGTTCATGATCAGAAACAATGTAAGAACTTTTTAGTCTTTGTCCATAACACTGATAAAGAGAAATAAGCTTAGTTACTGTAACAAAATCCTTAGTGTTCAGGTTGTAAACTCAATGATTTATTTATTGATTTATACTTATGGGAAATTATCATTGCATTTTGGGTGTAAAAAATAGATGTCTTTAGATGAGTCATGATTTTATTTTTGTTCATGAACATAAATGCATATTTTACACACCAATAAATTCAATTAATATTCTTATTCACTTAGTTTATTTCAGTAACAAAAATTACAACACCATCATTTCATTCTTTGATTTCAGTTAACAAATGTACACATATATACATACACACACACACACACACACACACACACACACACACACACACACACACACACACACACACACACACACACATATATATATATATATAAATAAACACAGCACATACACTATACATCTTTGTAGAAACCAAAAAAACAACAACAAAAATATGTATACATATGAACACATACACATACATGCATATACATACACATCCTATCCATCTTTAAATATATATATTCATACATACATCTCTAATAACAGTAACAACAATTCCACGTCCAGGGACACATTAGACAGAATATTTCATAAGACATAATTACTTGTTCCACTTCATTGTCCCTAAGGATAATTTAACAGTGGATGAATTCTGTCTTTTGTCACAGGTATTGTTTGTCTTGGCAAAATTAACGGCGTCAAATTCAGATTTTATTGAAATTTTTAAGGAAAAAATTGCACTGCTACATACTGACACAAAACACAGCGTAGGATAAACAACACATTAAATGAATATTTCAAAAGCACTAGTTTTACTAATACTTTGTGTAGCATCCCCAGCTGACTGATAGTTCACAGTAGTTTATTTTTTGCTAACTTTATTCACTCGTGAACTCACCGTAAGAGCTTGTGCCATGTCAGCCAGTAGCTAATTAATTATAAAACCTCCCGTGAGTGTGTTTATCTACACACAAACGCACCTTTTCTTCACCTTTCAGCGCGGTGTTATGAACTCTGTATATTCTTAAGCAGAAGGCACTTTCAAAATAAAACTTCCTGTTCCGGCTTTTAACATAAGTAATGAAATAATAACATAGCTTTAAAGAATATCAGAGACTGAAATAAAAAGAGTATGTACCTAAATAAAATAATCACATTAAATGTCACTTACACTTTGAAAGTTGTTTAATCAGTCCTCTTTAGTATTTCACATCCACCTGACAAACACCAACACCATCATTCTGGCCCAAAAGCAAATGGTGTTCAACAAAGATCTGTTCTGGCAAGTATTTGTAGAGAAACCATTTCCTTCCTAATGCTGTCACCAGGTGGCCAAAGTTTGTAACAGCAGGTAAAGACAATGACTGAATGTAAATTAAAATCAGTGTAAACTGACAACATATTTGGTGGTTTCTTAACACCTTTCAAACGAGTCAAAATGGGAGATAATTTTCCTGAGGTGAAGCTCACCAACAAACTGAGATTAATGAAGTTACTAGAATTCACATAAAACCCCAAATCCAGAAGATATATCTTTCAAAAGCATTAAATGCTTTTAATTCCTCCCTCAGACATTTAAGACATTTATTGTGATTTTAATTAACTGCTACTGATTTGTTTTATTAATCTATTTTTGTTGAACTTCACTTAATTTATGCTAATCATACTTGTTTCCAAAGCTCCATATTTAAATGTCCATCTTTATAAACCCCTGATCCACATTTTAAGACCAGTTGAAAAGTTGCATGAATTTACATGTTGCACTGTTGGATCTTAAGAAGGTTCTATGTAGAGTTTCAAAATGCAAAAAGAAGAAATGGGAGTGAAACAATGATTTTGTAACATTTAAAATGACAAATTGAAATAGGTTGTTCATCAGTTGATCAAATGTCGAGGCTTTTTAAACCATAGGCTTTAAAAGCTAAAATCTGGGCAAAATAGTGGATTCAATGTCATTGTCTATTGGGGATTCACACCGTCATCACCTGTTGATGGTAAAGGCAAAATTACATTCTCTTTGAAGGTAGTCAAATTGTTGAGCTGAATATGTGAGGCCTCTCACAACTTCTTAAACTTGTGATCAAGTGTATGTTGCTGAATGTCTATTTTCAGTGTTTTTGGAATGTAACTCTCTCTCTCTCTCTCTCTCTTTCTTTCTCTCTCTCTCTCTCTTTCTCTCTCTCCCTCTCTCTCTCTCTCTCTCTCTCTCTCTCTCTTTCTCTCTTTCTCTCTCTTTCTTTATCTCTCTCTCTCTCTCTCTCTCTCTCTCTCTCTCTCTCTCTCTCTCTCTCTCTCTCTCTCTCTAGTTAAGGCTGATGGTTCATCTTCTCAGATGCAGAAGTTATTGGCCATTGTGACTGAGATCGACCTCCTGGACTACATCATCACACATAAAGACCAGGATGTTGCCTTGCTGGAAACCTCACCATTATAACATGTCACTACTGATCAGTCAGCAATACAAACTCACGCATTTTCACAGTTTTTATCCACAGCCATGAAGATAATTCATCAACTTTTATTTTTATGCAACATAAGCTATAGATTGCACAATTATACAATCAATATTTAACCTTGCCTAACTTCACTTCAGTCATACATTTATATTGATTGTTAATCTGCTTTTAGTCTATGTTGGCTGATTCAAAAGTGCCTTTCAACATCTACAACACCAGTATATTCATCTAAATAACATGCAATTGTTCAGTTTTAGACTCTTCAAGTCTGAAATAAAATCTATAAACCGTTTACTCTGACTCACAATTGCTGGTTGTAATTTTCTTTTAACTTGTATTCAAGTATTTTGACAACTTTTCCAAACATTAAAAAAAAAAAGTCAGTAAAAATGTAAATTACAATGATGCTATAGGAACGATAAATGTAATATATGCCTATATGCAACATTACTAGCACACTGAGGTATATATAATGTTTAAACAGTAGCTCATATTGTGTAGTAAAACAAGACACAAGCATGTGACTCAATATTTATAATCAAAGTAAAAAGGAAGATGAGCAGAGAAGGCAAAACAAAAGTAACAGATTTCCAACATGCTATGTATTTAAGTCCAAATTATAATGCACTCCCAAGAGTTCCTTATTGGGTGTAATTTAATCATCAGATGTATATCAGTTTTCAATATTAATTTCATGTCCTGTTTCCTTACATTTTAAATGATTTCCTCACACAAGCTTTGTTTTGCTGTACTGCAAGAAGCATAGGGTAGCAAACATTGAGCAAGTATTTTTGTGCAAAGTTGCTAACAAACAGAAAAAACAAAAAAAGTGTAAAAGTGCTCCGCCTTCATAAAGAGACAATTCATCCAACACTGAGGTTTGCTTGGATTAATATAAGATAAAATAAAAATAATCACAAGGGGTTATCATTGCAACAAAAGTGCTTTAAGTGTGTGAAAAGAACATACACTTAAAAAACTTGAAAAACAAGATACTTTGACATTGTTACATAAAATTAATTTTCTACCGATTATATGTTTAGTGATGTTATACAGTTTTTAATTTCCTTTTTATAACAGTTTATGGTGGGTTTACTGATTTTCCATGTATTCTTGTGCATATATTTTCCACAAAATACACATCCAAGTACTTTGTAAGTACACTTCTTTGTTGCCCAAATCATAATGTGAATGCCCTGCGTACCCAAACTAGGTACAAGTACACAGAGTATGGATATTGGAACACAGCAAAGGACTGGATACAGACGTCACAATAGTTTAATCCATTTTCCATGTTTTCTTGATAATGACAAAAATCACTTCAGTTCTTACATCAATATCTATGGCACTGTACTGACAAAAACAATGCTTTTATGAACTCCATGTTTTCTTTTGTCTATTTAATCATATGACACACAGGAGTTAGTACTTGATTGCATAACCATTGTTTTTGATTACTTTTAATGATCTAATCATTTTTCAGTGACTGTAGATAAATAAATCCAGTGGCACCAAGTTACAAAATGGAGGAAATTGTGTGGTTACTTAATGATTTATAAAACAAGAGGCTGAAGGAACTATTCTCTGATCTTCTAGTTGTGTTTAAGTAAATACTAATGACACTTTGTTGACTCATGTCTTCATCTGACCTGTTGGTCACATATGAAGGATCTCAACAGACCAGAGGGAGGCAGTGCTGTCACATACATAAAGCAGGGTGCATTCAAGACAGTACACAATGGAAACTACTTTTTTTCCACAGGTGAATCAACAAACTGTTATTGTAAGACCACCCAGGCTGTTCTATATCTGTCATTATATAGAAAATACAGAGCATTATCTAAAACTGCTGTTGGTATAATAATAATAAAGGAGGCAACATTACATATTGTATAAAACACAGGAGGGAAACTGAAATTGAATAAATTGTCATTTCACAAGTTTGACTCACTTTGACTTAATGCTTGTTTGTCTATAATTACCCAAATATCAGTTCTATTCATTGTCATACTTTGCCTGTTTTGATAATGTTTTGTTAGATTTTTCAACTCTGAATCATGTTTTGTATTTTAATAAATCAATCATTATATTTATATTGACTGACATTACTATCTTTATATTAATGCTGAAAAATAATCACCTCATTCATCAGCTGATTAAAAAAAAGGTTATTTATATCCCATTTATTAGCTGTAAACTACATGTTGAGTAAATATTCTCTATTTTGATACAATAATGCTTTTTATAAAATTAGGGTGAAATTGAAGCTTAGGTGGCTGTGGGTCAGTTGCTAAAGTGGGTCATCCATTGACTGAAGGGTCAGCAGTTCACATCCCAGCTCTGGCTGATCACATGTCGAAGTGTCCTTGGGCAAGACACTGAACCCTAAATTGATCCCAGTGGGTCTGGCAGAACCTTGTATTGCAGCAGCTGTCTACTAGTGTGTGTGTGTGTGTGTGTGTGTGTGTGTGTGTGTGTGTGTGAATGGGTGAATACAAGGCTAGTGTAAAGCACTTTGAGCACCATAAAGGTTGAAAAGCGCTATACTGCAGTTTAGATAATTGTAGGTTGATTTGAAATTTGTGTTATGTTTTCATTTAGTTTTAGAAAAATGACTTAATAGTATTTGTCTTTCCAAAGAGGTAATGATGCTAAAGTCTCAATAAACTTAACTGCACAATTTTTGAGTGTTTTCCGCTCTACACTCCTTATTATTAGTGTGTTCAGCCATCTATTAAAACATCACATTTGATGTGAGATGCTCCAAGGTTATTGTTTCATAGATTTTGTCCTCATCCATTCATTCAATAGGAAAGTGGTCATTAGACATTGACTGTAAATGTTATTACATTCAAGGTACATTTATAGTAAAGGTACAAAGCAATCACAGCAGAATCAGCAAGAACCCCAGATCACACTGTCCTTGACTGTCCTCACATGCTGCATTCATTTGTCAACATCAGCAGCAGAGACACACCTATCTGGTCTGGTACCAACACAAGACTTTATTCACAAAAACACCAATAGAAAAGAGTAAAGGACATTTTTAGAAATTATGCAAATTTCATGAAATAATAGTAATAATAATAATAATAATAATAATAATAATAATAATCATTGTGTGATAATGATGTGGTGCTTTTACACAGTCCCTTAATAGTTGTCATAGCAACAGCCCCATTGTACTGTATAGGCCTGTGTTTTTCCTTTCATTATTTTGATCACTTAAAAATGCGATTCAGTTCTGCTTTTTAATGGAATATAACACAGCATGAAAAACAAAACAAAACAAGTGACACTGACATAAATAGACCAGTTGCGTTGAAACGTCCCAGAAAGAACAAAGACCATTGGGTATAGAAGAAACAACAACAGAGGCAGAACATGTAAAAAAACCAAGAGGAAATAAAATACAAACAGAAAAAAAAGCAATTTTTCCTGTAAAAACAAGACGATTCATTTAAATTTACAGTGCAGCCTCTGTCTCTTTCTATGGATCTGGTTTGTTATTATATTATTCCACCAAGGCTCAGGAGTAACAGTGCAGTAGTTCTTGTCCAATGCACTTCATCAGGAATGATAATAAGGTCTAATTGTCTCTCACACATGTTATGATAAAACAACACATTACATAGTTAAATGACATTGTAGATTTTCATTAAGCATATTTTGTTGACAGTACATTATGTAAAAGATCTGAGTACTGGTCATATCCTCTAATGCTTAAACATTATGTAAGTCAATCTCAAGGACAAACATACCTTTGTCCTGCTTGTATAATCACATCATCTCCACCTACAGCGTACATCATTTACACACATGAACACATTTTACTCAGTTGGAATATCTGCAGAATAAAAACCTGCACCCCCCCCCCCCCCCCCATGCTTTCCTCATACTTAAATGTGTGCAGACCAATACTGTCCTGTTGACCTTACTGTTTTCCTCTTACTATACTCCTGCTTTTGTCTTGAGCATCGACGTCTGTGAATTTGCAGTGGACGAACATATTATTTTTGTATGTATCACTATAATGTGATGTGTAGATGCAATCAGTGTCAATGGGCCAATTTATGAAACAAATTACTCCCAGTATGTGACTGGCAATTATAAAGGGTGGATGTGTTTGGAAATTAAGTATGACGCATGTTCAGGCTTCACCGTCATCAAAATACCAAGTGCAATTTCAAAATTACAGGCTAGTCAATTGCATCTCTGCTGAGGTTGATTGAAAAGGCCTTTAGAGTGGATCTAATTTTCAACAGTGACAGCGTTTATACAGTTTAGACTTGTTACCATTGTGTAAATATATTAATAGTTGATGTTGCTTCATAAGTAAATGGCTCATTTCTACTTGTGGTACTTTATTACTTGTTTGTATTTTTAAGACAGGACTTTTTTCTGCTATAGTAATGCAAGTTATAAAGAAAAGTCTCATGTAACCTATATAGTTTATTTATATTTCTGTTTTGTATAGAAATAAACTGCTCATACCCAGTCAAATTGAACACCAAAGTAGCACTTAACCTGTGTAGTATGTTAAGTGTCAATTTAACCATTTCAGTTTTTGTATTTACCAAATAACTGGGCAATCTTTCTTTTTCTTCATGAAATTTTGTGGCTTTTCCTCATCTAGGGTCATCAATTGATGAGTCAAATCTCAATACTTTGGTATGCAGTGGAATGTCTGTGCAGAGTTTGTATACAAAGATGATGTTGTCAGTCATTTTGTACGTCAATTAGCTATTCAGATCCAAAATAAACATGTCTTTATTATGTACTTTATTTTGATTGAATAAGCGAGTGTATACTGGAAACCTACTGGAGGATCCAGTGGATACATGTGTAAAGAAATGGAAAAGAATGATAAATAAAACAAAATGTGTTTATGAAGAAAGAAAACTTTAACCGTATAGTTCTTAAATACAGTGTTGAGTATCTTTTTTTAAATGTATTGCATGTCTCTTGTCTAAAAATGTTTATATAATGTAAACTAAAGTTGTTATTGGTTTAAACCTTTTTTTAAATTTCTTTTTTTTTTAACTGTTTTGAGTTGATTTATACAGCATGTGTTAAAATGACCTACAACATAATCAATTTAATACATTTTTACACAATACAATGGTTATATGTAATACTGGTATTCCAAAGTCTCAACAACAGGTGGAAATCTCATATTACAACTCATTCATAGCTATTGAAACCACTAATGGATGAATTCTATGTACTCACAGACTGTATGACTCACCGAATAAAGCAGGAAAATCACTGTTTAAACACATTTGTAATATGGTATCATCAAGTGTTGTTCTTCAATCAAAACCTCATGACTGCTTATTTTGACAGTTGGTCAAAATAACATTGTAGCTCTATTAGTCCCCCCCCCCCCCAAAAAAAAAAAAAAAAACTCAAAAAGTTATGGACAGATTTTTATTAAATTGTCAGTGTAGGTTGGTAATGGGGAGATCTGGAAATGATTAGATTTTGGTGATGATTGGGGGGGGCAACCTTGGCGGAGGTCTCAGAGTGCTTTTCTAGTTACTATTGGTTTGTAATTATTTTCTGAGAGTATTTTTAAAGGACACTTATTATGCCGACCCGTGTTTTTCTACATACATACAATGTTATAATGTCAGACGTCGACTGCAAATCTCAGCAAAGTTATACAACATGAGCTATAGTGTTTATGCCATAAATATATAAAATGTTATTATTATATATTATCTCGTCTCGTCATCTGAACCCACTTTATCCTCACTAGGGTTGCGGGGTCACTGGGGGCCTAATCCAGCTACAATGGGTGAAGGCGGGGTACACCCTGTATGAGTCTCCAGTTCATCTCAGGGCTGAACATATATAGACAAACAATCACTCTCACATTCACACCTATGGACAATTTAGATTAACTAATTAACCTATCAGTGCATGTGTTTGGATGGTGGGAGGAAACCGGAGTACCTGGAGAAAAACCACGCAGACACGAGGAGAACATGCAAACTCCACACAGAAAGGTCTGGTGTGGGAATCGAACCAGGGTCCTTCTTGCTGTGAGGCACAAGTGCTAACCACTGCAGCAGTATATTATATATATAATAAATGAAATATATCAACTGTTTTCCTTTCTAAAAGATGTCTCAACCATAAAATATTATTCTCATCTCTGGCGGATTTTTATCTTGTCTTTCATTGTCCGGGTCAGACACTTACTGAGACATGTCCATCAAAGTTGGACATGTTTATAGTGCTGCAACACGCGAGTGGTCCAAAATATTAACGTGCTTGTTTCCTCTTGGTTCAATAGTGAGAGCGGTGCCAGAGAAATTTATATTAAGACCGAAAAGCGCGTGACTTGATAACTCTGTGTACAGTAGCCTATGTTGTCCTACCGCTATCACACAGTAAACAAATACACATGTGGGGACAGGCCCGAAAACCTCATTCTGCCCCCCTCCTCCCCTACACTGAGTTGTCCAATCAGAGAACAGCAAGATTTGCCAGAAGCCAAAACTGAGCATTTCAGGCAGAGGCAGAAATCAGCTTGGATCTGGACTTTTGTGAACGCTGGTATGAGATAACTATAGAGTTTTTTTAGCTGCTGATCATGCAAAGCTACTCTGTAGGTGCTGAAAATTCCCATGATGATAGTTAAAACTGAATATAATAGATCTCCTTTAAAGAATGAATACTGGTTACTAAAACTAACAGATCGCAAACTCATTTTTGGTGGCGGGTTTTTTGCACAAGAAAATAATGATTTTACTGTTGAATGACCTTTACAGAGGCTGCACTGATGGGAAAACCTTAAACACGTCTACAGCTTTTAATTGCTTCTTCTGTCTTCTTCGTCCAAGATATTCTGGATACTTCCTCTGCCCTGTTTGGTCACCAGCCCACAGTCCACCCACTAACCTGACCTTTATGCTGTTTGACCACTTTACACACATTATTACTGTTCAAACACCAGCCACATGTGTAAAAACCACAACTCTGTTTGGACTGACATATAGTTTACCAGAAGGCAAACACATGCTTAGAGATCCTCCCCTATGTCATAACAAGTGCTGGAAGAAGTATTCAGATCCTCCTACTAATACACCACTGGAAATACCAAAAGTCATGCACCCAAAAATTTACTGCAGTAGTGTCAGCCATGTTTTTGCGCAGTTGAAGACCTGTCACATCATCCTTCAGTTTATCACTAACATTTAACATCAAAACAGCTGGAAATAGAGAGATTCACTGGCCAAGAAGGAAAACTATTGTTTTATAGTTTTAGTACCTTATAAAACCTTTCATGCATGAATTATAGGAACATTAATGAAGTAGTTTTTTTTTTCCTGAGGGTTTTTAATTCCTTTTTTAGGCATGAACCAAACCAAAAAATTTTATGAACCTGGTTTTCATGGACTTATAAACATGTTCACTCAGACGGGACACCATGAGTTTAATTTTAGAAACAAAGAAACATATATTTATTGATATACTCTGTGCAAACTATAAAATACTAGCATGTTTAATGCTGCTAATCTGATGTTTTCGCACATTTAAAGATACCTGCATGAAGATAATATGAAAAACAAAACAGTTCATTGCAGTCTAATAACAATTAGCCATTTTTAAAACTCAAACTGCAGATCAGGTTGATGTAGAACAGCAAATTTACAGTAAAAATATGACTTACAGTTCATGGGATGATGCATAAGTGTTCACTGTGTTGGCTGATATGGAACTAAAACAACAAAATCCATAAATATACAAGTGAACAGCTTTGGATAGTTGTCCACTGTATTGACCAGTATGCATGAAAGGGTTAAAATAGTAGTGATCTATGTGTATTACTTTTATTCTTTACTTCATGTACATTTTTAGTGTACATTTTCTGTAACTTCTGCTGCTGCTGTCTGCCAGGACACTTTTGTAAAAGAGAATTTAAATCTCGATGAGTCACTTTTTGGTTATTTAAAGAGTAATTAATAATAAAAACACCAAAATGGAAAATTGGAAAAATAACAAAAAAAACCTGTAAACTTTTTGACTGAGACAGTGAAGTAGAAGAATAGTCATTTTGGCAATACAGTTAGAGGCATATAAAACAAAACAATATATATATTTGAGAGATTTGGTGTGACTTAAATGATTGTAATGATTCTATTATTTTTTCAAGCTTTGTAGGTTTTTTTTTTTTTTTAATTTTGTTTTGTTTTAATTTATGTATATTATCTGTATGCCCCCTTATAGAAAGTAAAAACATGCAGTGGTCCTACTTCTCCATCTTAGGTTACATTGAGTGTAGACTGGACATTACAGTAACTCACTGCTGCCTCCAGTGGTAGAATGTGGTACACCTTGACAGTCTTGCACTTGGAAATCTGATTATCAATTTAACTGTTGTAAATATGTGCAAAACACAGCAACATTTTGCCATCACATCAAAACTACAATTTCTTGTCACTATGAGTTGTGAATTTCTTTTTTTTCCTGTATGACAAACTCATAGGGCAAATATTTTATTGGGGGGGGGGGGTGTCAGTGTATATAGGTTAGAAATTGTGACACTTTTATATAAACAGAGGCATAGATACTGTGAGTCGGACATCTAAAATTACGTTTCACTTTCTGTGTAAGAAAATAATGGATCCACAGACACGCACATACACACACATGACAAAGTGGTGTGAATGACATGTCTCTTTCCAAGTAGCACAAATTCAACCCTGTCAGTTTCCAGGCAGTTGCACAGCTACAGTCAGTGACGGAGGCTCGTCGTCACTGGACCGTTGCCTGTGGTTGTGTCACCCGGTTGGTTGCAGGCCTCTCGTCCCTTAATGCCAGGACCAGAGTCAGTAACAGCCCTACTGCTGTGGCCTATCTCACCTCCCGGCGGGCATTATCTAACTCTCTGGAGTGGAGTCACTGGGTCACAACACCTGCAGCCACAAACCCTCGCCTCGAAAGTTACACTTGCGTCACTGCTCCAAATGGTTTGGAGCTCTTAGTTTTTTATCACTGCTAGTCTTGTCTGTGAGATCAATAGTTGTGAAAGTAGCACAGTTGTATTATGTGATTGGACTGATAAAGAATACACAAGGAATGAAGCTGTCTCTCTGTATGTCTGTAACAATACTTCTGTTCTGTACTAAGGTCATCACAGGTTTCTTGATTCTGTTTGAAAAAAGTTCAAAACCTCAGAGTAAAATTTAGCAATTACTTAAAACTCTACAGAGTAAATAAATGATGAGATGAAAATCTTAAAAAAAGAAGAAATGTCTTCCAGATGGAGCCAGTGACGTTTTTCCTGTGCTCACTACTATAGACGTTGTATGAATGTGCTAGTTTTTCAAAGAACACCAATGGGTCATCGTCACGCTCAGGGGCATCATTACGAAAACAGAGACCTCTGAAGAGTTCAAGAGATGTTTATTGTGAAAGGGTCCCTGACGGACCATTATGTTACCTCTTTTTGCTACAAAAATAGTTCACTTCAAGGCTCACACTGTGAAACCTTTTCTTATTTTTTTTCTGAATGCATGTGTAATGATAAATCACATGTTATGCAGGTGTGGGGACAGAAGAAATGTTCGATTAATATAGAAAGTTTCAAGAACCTAATATCAAGTTTCACATTTGGTAAATCTTTTGTGTTCACAGTGGAGCAGTTGAAGGCCTGGTGTTTCCAGTAACTTATATAATCTTCTCTCTGTTTTATCAAATTACAAACTGATAAGATGAGGTTCTGATTAAATCTATTCAATTCATTTTCAGCAGCTTGAAATATAAATTTTTTCCATTTTGACTCATGGTAACTCCTAGTATTTTTATGTAACTTTCAGATCCAACATTAGGAAAAGTATTAACTTTAAAAAAGTACATGAATTCTAACTGTTTTCAGAAAAACTCATTAAATTGACTCTAGGTACTGAAAGTGGGACAATCCCAAAGACCTGGTGTTCTTACTTTGTTTCAATCTGTTACCAAACTCCCACCATCTTGGGGGGGGGGTATCAAATTAAGAAATGACTTTTTCTTTAACCACCTGAAGAAATCTATCTGTGTAATTGCACCTGGTGAAGGTCAGACCTATCTTAGAACAACTCTCGATTCCTTGCTCAGATAGTGTGGCTTGTTTTCTGAAAAGGAGTGCAGGAGTTAATCCTGATAGGAAATGCCTCTTTAGCCAACAGGAACACAGCACAATGGAGAACATTGTGAGGAATCACAGGGTTTTTATGAGCATATGAAGTGGGAGCAGAAGGCAGCACAGAGAGCGAGAGAACATGTCCTGGTTTTAATTTTCTCATTTTGCGTCATTCCTCCGTCAAAACTTATAAATCACAAGTGTGTCATCCTAGGAAATGACAGAGACCCCTGCCCTTGCCTTTTCTCATCTCCTGTCTGCTTCAAGGCCTCTTTAAGTTTTAGCATAACTTTCCTACGGTATTAGAAGACAAGCAAACAATAAACAATAACTTAGCTACTTTTGCTCTCATCCTCACCGAATAAAGAATATGTGTGACCTACTGAGAAAATGAAAGGAGGGCAAAAACATTTGTGTCTTGCGTCACATACCAGCCCCTAAGGGAGAACAAAGCTGTTTGAAACCAACCTTTGCATATTTTGGGAGGGGAAAAGTATAAAGTGTTTTCAGTTGAAGTGTTTATGTGTTTCCCATGTTTTCTGACAACTTTGGAGAGGCTGAATGATGGACTTTTGTTTCTCTATGGTTGTTTTATACACACAGACAAATGAATAGTTCAAAGCAGGGGTGTTTATTTATGTAGTGCATTTTATAAATAATGACAAGACAGTGTTTTTTTTTTTTACAGGAACAAAAAGAGGATCCAAAGGAAAATAAATTATAAATTCTTCAACTATAGAAGATAGAATTTTTAAAGTATACAGCTCAAGAAAATAAATGACACCATTGCAAAATCATCACTTTCTCTAATTTTACCACTTATTAAGTATTGGGCCAAAATTAACATTTATTTTATTCTCTAAACTACCCAAAACGTTTCTCCCAAATTAAAAAAAGAAGTTATTTAGACCATGTGTTTGCAGAACACAACACCCGGTCAGCATCACAAAAAATACAGGTGTTTTCCAACTCAATGCAAATAAATCCAGTTCATACTGATTTCTAAACAAAACAATACTAATGTTGTAACTTGGGAAAAGTTCAGAAATCAGTATTTAGTGGAATAACCCTAATTTTCAATGACAGCTTTCATGCGTCTTGGCTCTGCTCCATTGGTGTTGGATGCCTGCAGCTTCTGGCAGAAAAACTTTAAAAGCTCAGTAATGTTCAATGGTTTGTGACCATCCATCTTCCCCCAGAAGTTTTCAAAGTGTGTTCAGGTCTAGAGATTGGGTTGAACATGACAGGGTCTTCATCTGGTGGTCTGTCATCCACACCTTTATGAACCTGGTTGAGGCCAGGAGCATTGTCTTGATAAAAGACCCAGTCCTCCGAGTCTGGGACCAATGTCAGACCAGAAGTCCAGTAGCTTTCAATAAGTATTTTGGATCCCAATTAATTTTGAGGTACTGATAGTGCTGTTTTTGCTTATGGGCTTTATTCACCCGGAACGTTCAAAAGACATTGAGGGGTACACATGTTGCTTTCCTGACGGCATTAGTGCCTCACTGTTGCATCCCGAAAAGTACATTCTCAAGGAGGGAAAAAATCGTACTGTGGACAGACCTTCCATAGTTTCCCTAAAGATAAGGCACTTCACTGTGAATGGATCAAAAACATAAAGAGGGATCTTGGTCTATATTTCACGGTAAGATAAGAATAATTATGTCCACTGAAATGGATTTGCAAACACATTAAGCTTAGTTTACCAGACTTGCATCAATGATAAATAGCGCTAACAGCCATCTAATCAACCTAATGTCATGATAAAATAAGAAAATATGAATATGTAAATACATAACACTACATTCTATATGCTATTTCAAGATTATGTTTTCCATTTTGTGGTTAGCGATGGCTGTCACTACTGATGATATGCTAGTGGTGCCATTAGCCTACTTAAACTTTACAGTATGTAGCCTTCAGCCCACTTACTGTAGCCTTTCAGTAAGACAGCCGGGGAATATTGCAATCCTCACTTGCCCATTTTTGAACAATATCGATCATTAACTCCCGCATGACAGAGAGATTGGTGGTCCAAATCTCTATTAATAAACAACCTAATTAGTAATCATAAGATTGATATTTTAGCTTTGACTGAAACCCGGCTTCAGCGGGATGAATATGTTACATTAAATGAATCCACTCCACCATGTCACGTGAAGTATCACACAGGCAGAACCAGCGGTCGAGGTGGAGGAGTGGCAGTAATATCACACTCCAGTTTAGGTCTTAGTCCTAAAATTAATCACACCACTCCTTTGACAGTCTAATTTTCTCCACCACTTTCCCCAACTGGAGAAACAAAAAAACAGTCCTTTTTGTCATAGTTTATCAACCTCCTGGTCGTTATTCACAGTCTCTGACTTTCTATCCAGTGTAGTGTTGAGCTAGGACAGGATTATAAAAGTTGGTGATTTTAACATACATGTTGACAACAACAGTGAATGCATGTAGTGACCTGTTAGCCAGATTAGGGTTTATCCAAAATGTTAATAAACCAACCCACATTCACGGACACACCCTCAATCTGATTTTAACATTTAGTGTTGAAATTAGTGACCTGGTTGTTTTTCCCCAAAATCCCATACTCTCAGATCACTTTTGAATTACCTTTCAGTTTACGCTTGAGGATATTTCCACGTCAGTGATTAAAACACAATTGAAAAGGATACTATATGACCGTGCTGTCTCAAAGTACAAAGAGTTAATTCAACCATTATTTGCGTCTATGTCACCTAATTATGTAAAGGACACATTTAGTGTCCTTTACATTTATATTTAGGTGCTAGAATGCTAGGGGAAGTACAGGCACTGTGTCCTTCACTCTCTCTCTTTCTCTCTCTCATGTCTGTATTTGTAATTTCTTAAACCTACCTTACATACCAAGTCTGTCCATGGCTATTCACCCTGTGCCCTCTTTCCCTACTCCCCTCTCTTGGGTGAGTGGCAACTCTCTCAGCAGTATCTGCATAAGGAGCCATAGACAAAAGGATCTGCACTGACTCACTTGTGTCCTGCTCCTTCTTTTCCTCATCAACCTGCACTATTCAGAAATACTCCTCCAAAGCTTCACATTTTGCTTCCCTCTCTATGTTGCAGTGCCTTCGCTCATCTTCCTTCTGGATCACCTGGCCAATAGCTTGCAGGATGCCTTCTGCCAGTGACATTCTGTGTTGAAAGTGCATGATTCACATAATTTTCAGTGTCATCAAACCAGTGGGGGATCCCAATTGGGGGAGGGGGCCACTGGCATCATGAAAGGCATTTTTCTTTCTTTCTTTCTTTCTTTCTTTTGACCTACCTACCTACCTACCTATCTATCTGTTTGTCTGTCTATTTGTCTAATTGGGGAAAGGTCATAACAATTGTTAGAATATGTGATGACCACAATAGTGGTGTTAACACTTCTTCTTAAATAAGACATGGATCATCTGTTTATTAAGTAGAATAAGGTGTGTTTGTGTTGGAATTCAACACATACCGGAATTAATGGAATAGCTTTCATACATGTAGATATGACAATTTCAGAGAGAATTGCAGTGATCTCTTAATTTTTTTCCAGAGCAGTAGGACTTAGTACAAGATACACAAACCTGTAATGAAGGGGAGTAATGCAATACATGAAGGGGGTTTTTGAGCTGCCCAGTTTATTGTACTGTCAGTCTTCACTAACATGGTACACTGTGGGGAATTTCTCTAATTTTGGCAAAATCATTCACACTGTCGATTATTTAACACCATATTCCTCTCTAACTTAACCCTTGTGCGGTCCTTCGTAAAAGGCACACTGGCTGTGTCCTACAATCGGGTCTTAAAAACCCAGATTCCAAAGTTCAGTTCCATAGACTCATCACCCCACCCCCCAAGGATATATTACTGTTTTCAGTAGTAAGCAATGGCATCCTACAGTACGTATAAAAAGATACACTTGTGAACCACCGGGTCTCTTTGACCCGAAGGACCGCACAAGGGTTAAGAGAATGTATTTTTTAATTAAATTTCTGGATACATGTAAAAAGTGTGATCTGAGAACTTCAGTTTGAGTATAAAATAATTCTTATTAATCTCTTTCATTATCTCCACTGCAAACACACACCTTTAGCTCTGGTTACAGGAAGCATTCACTGTACTACCGTTTATGTCACACAGTGCTTATGCAATGTCACTATAAATGTCACAATATTTATTTTGAAATTTTCCACCAAAATCTTGTTGAAGATGGACGAGTAAGGTTAGTTTGCCGTCACATCCCACAGATTCTCACTAGGGTTCAAGTCTGGACACTGTGAAGGCCAATCCATGTGTGAAAATGACACCTCATCCTCCTTGAACCACTCTCACTATCTGACCCTGATGAATCCTGGTGTTGTCATGTTGGAACATGGCTGTCTCATTGGGGGAGAAAAAAAAATTAACTGGGTCATTTGGTACATTGAGGTTCAGCTGTCCTCATGTTGTTGCTGACCGAATCAACTCCAGATCACAACACTGCCCCCTACTGTAGGCACTAGGCATGATGGGTAATCATGTCATCCACCTCTCTTCTCCTGTTGAAACAAGGTCAGTCTGGATTCTCCAAACTATATGACCTTTTTCCATTTAAACACAGTCCAAAGGTTATGCTTTATGAAACTGGTGGTTCTTTGAGTAATGAGAAATTACTTAGTTACAGCAGTATTTCCCAAACTGTGAAGCATGGGATCACTCTGGCTGTTTTTTTTTGTCTTCAGGTTAGAACATGTAGCAGAACTAATGTTCTAGAGTTGAAGCATATTGGACTCTTTTTATGGATGTACAAGAAAGAAATCTACTGCCATGGTGATCTGATCTTGCATTCAGTGATATTGTTGTAATGTTAATCTTTGTTACTAAAATGTGTATTGTGTATTGTAATTGTTCTAAAACAGTAACTTTGTTGTCATAGTTGTAAGATAATTGCGCATTTTCAACTTTTATTTGGAAAACTATTGTCTCCGGGGCAGTTTTGTTGAGTTTATTTGTGTTGCGAAGTTCTTTTTAAATTGCACAACAAATTATTCAATGAAAAACTAAAAGTATTGTTACAGCATTGATGTTTCTTTCAATAAAAGTTGGGTGGCTGAACTGTCAGCCTTTGTCTAGACTGTCAGGTACCGACCAGGTTGTGGCCCGATAGAAAAAAGATGGAGACAAACTGAAGTTGGAAAATTTCCTTCCTGGTACAGCCCTGCCTGAAGCTCTACAGTCAGGCACTAGTGAGTCTTCGCAAGCTGCCATATAGTTAGTAATGGCCCTGACATCTTGCATCCCAGCTGATCACAGAGTACTTCAGAGAGCAGACCCTACCATTGCACTTGTGGCCTGCTGAAATAATGGGATCAGCTCGTCCAAAAAGGTGGTCTCCTGTACAGACACTACTGGAGACCTGATGGTGGAGAGCTTAACAGAGGTGTTGGGTGAGGTGGTGAAGCAGAGGTTTTTCTGGCTAGGGATGGACAAAGACATGAAGAAATGGCGTCAGCAGTGTGGACACTGCACACCTGCAAAGTGTACCCAGCAAAGAGTCCAGGCTCCCATGGACCATCTGCTCACTGCAAGACCAAACCAGGTGCTGGCTGTTGACACAGGTCAACAGTCAATAGTTTACACAGGTGGTCCCAACCCGTGATCAGATGGTATCCACTATGAATGGTTCTATTGCTCTGGTGTGCCAACCTATGTACACTCTGCCCAAGGGAGGAACTTTGAGAGCAACCTGGTGCAACAGTTATATGAGCTGTATAGGGTCCAGAAAAGTTATACCACACCTTATCACCTCCAGAGAAATGGACAGTTCAAGTGTGTTAATAGGACTATGCATAAACTGCTTCACTCCTTCCCTCCAGAGGAGAAGCGTAATTGGCCAGGACTCCTCCCTCAGCTGGTTTTCAGAATCAGAATCAGAATCAGAAAACTTTATTGGTCCCAGAAGGGCAATTCAGTTTGCAGTCCATCGTCCATTCTATGACGTGCAATAAAGAAAGACATAAAGAACATTTACACCGCAATCACAACAATAACACAACACAATACACAATAACAACCAGTGACAGTACAGCAGGAGGTCATGTGGCGTGATCAAGCAGGATTTTGTGCATTAAGCAGCCTTATTGCCGAGGGTATAAAAGAATTTGCATAGCGGTTTGTCTTTCACACCGGCACATACCACCGTCGACCAGAGGGCATGATAGCAAATTGTCTGCCTAGCACATGGTCAGGAGAGTTTAAAATCCTTTCAGCTTTCTGGACAACCCTGTTTGTCCAGAGAGAGCTGAGGTCCTGGAGCTGGACTCCAGTGATTTTACAACACACTCCCACTATAATGGTACCACTCATCAGTCCACTAATGAATTGCTACTTTCTCATGTTTGGTCAGGAGCCAAACCTGTCTGACTTCCTGCTTGGCCATCTTCCAGAGCCCACAGCTGGTGGAGTGTGCAACTGGGTAATGTAGCATCAGAGGAGGTTGGCTGTCACTATGGATGTGGCCTGAGGACGCATGGAGTCGGTGGACCAGAAAAGGGAAGAGAGACATCACTATCTGAAGCCCTTCATATTGGTCAATGAGTGTCCCTTTGTGATTATGGCCCAGGACGCAGGAAACTCCAGGGTGTATGAGGGTCCACTGTAATAGGTGGTGAGAGTGCCCCATACTGACAGTGTGATTTACTCCGTTACCCCACTTGACAACCTGGTCAAGCGAGTGCATTGCACCTCACTTAAATGAATAGACAGCAACAGGTATGAACAAACACATAATATTAAGTAACTTCCAGGTATGAACTAACAGATGCTGCTGTGCTGCTGCGGCTGGCTAACATAACTTACTTGGATCAAACTCAAATAATGATTTCTTGCAGATGCACACAGTTGGCAAGTGCCAGGCATGGAATGTCACAATTTAGTAAAACATTTTCTATTCACTTACTTACCTTTGCTATGTTAATGTAAAGTACCTGAGTTATTATAGTTCATATGGAAACATGTGAAATCTATTTCAGTAAACTTCTGTAGCCTAAAATGTGTTTTTTGTCTCTTTTTTTAACAGTGGGTGGGGGCACCAAAATTGATGTTGCATATCCCCTAAAAACTGTGTAGGTGCGCCACTGCTCCCAGCACCAGCCTGTAGACCATGGAGCTGCTCCCTCCTCTGATCCTGGATGCCAGCAGCATGATCACAGCCATTTTTAAAAACATGGTCATAGTTTAATCGGTGGGCCACCGATGCAGTTGGTGGGGGGAGGATATAACCAGGTAAAATTTTGACATTTCCTACTGGGGCATGGCCATGAACACACCACTTGTGAAGTGTCATCTCCTCCTCCAGCAGCTGGGTTTGCTAATTACAGATGTATTTAAGGTGTCCACGCCAAACCTATAGTATGTTTGGGGCTGCTGACTGCAGTGTCATGAGGAGCATGTGGGGGGGAAATTTGGATATGAAAACACTGATGAATACCAGATTTGTACGTCAAACAATCATATGCAGAGTTTAAGGGAGATCTTTCTGTTTTTGTGGTAAGCACAATGCACATTGGTGTTATTCAGCTGCTTGTAATCTGTTATTTCACTACAAGGTGTCCTAAAGCATTCTATACTGAATGCTAAAGAAATGTGCTCTTACAGCCCTACATGGAAACAAAGAAAGCAGACTCATAAATTAATGTGTGCAGAACAGCAGCTGCAACTGAATCTGCCCTCAGACTGTGGCTGAACTGAAGTGCACTCAGATTTGTTTTGCACTCACTAAAGCAATTTACGTACAGTACTTCCACTGCTCTCAATGAGACGTCTGTTTTAATGTGCGCCTTTAATTTGCTTTGGCCCTGTGGTATAAACCAGTATTAACAGAGGCTTTGTAAACCACAAAGGGGATCCAGTTGGGCACAAACACATCCGAACTGTTGATGCAAGTTGAGGTTAAGCATATTTGGTGGATAAAAATCAACAGACAGATAAAAATCTGCATGTGAAAATGATGGGTGGATACATTCAAGGCAGGTTCTGTTAGTTAATTATATAATGCACAAAGTTTAAGGAAATGCTTGGGAAGAGAACTACAAGTGCAAAAGATCACCGGTTCACAGACCCGCATATTCACCAACACAAATCCAGTTGTGCCTCTGAGAAGAGTTTGACGCTGATGTGCAGTGAAAGGTAGAGGTGGTGCATTAGAGCTGCTGTGAGTCAGACTGTGCTGTCGTGTCAGCTTGTCCAGACAGACACTGCTCTCAGGCTGTGTGTAGGTGTCTCTCGGGGGACAGTTGGGGTTTCTGTTATGAAACCAGAGTTCAGAGCGGCTGTAGCTGCACCAATGTTTCAATACTTCATGGCATGCAAGGGCTGTCTGCCTGGTAACACACTGTAGCACATGAAATTAGGGTCACTGCAAAGAAAAGGGCTTTAAATCAAACGTCCATTATCAGATTAACTCACCGGCACTGTTTCATGATGGACTTTGTTGTATTTTTACTGGAAGTATCACAGTCTGTGTCCTTTTATTTATGTAAATATTGATGTTATGAGGTGTGTATAAAATAAACCTAGATGTTCTATGGTAAGTTTAACATATCCTTTATTTGTCCCACAATGGGGAAATTTCAATATTGCAACGCTCCAGAACAGGAATGGAAAGAGAATTAAGCATCCAATGACACAGGATTTAAAAAAAAAAATCCCAAAAATATACCACAGAGAATATTAAATATTAGAAAAAGTTTTGTAATATAACTGTGTAGGACAAATTATGAAGAAATGTACAACATTTATTTAATAAAGCATAATTTATGATGGTTAATTTAATTGAAAAAATTTATATTTAGAACATTAATCAAATGAATAACTAAATTTATGACCTAGTTTTACCAATAACAAGTGATGCAAGCATTTATAAAATAAAATTTCAATAAGTTTATTTTATATTTACAATGTTGAAAATATTAATACAGCGTTGTCTTGCTATAATGCAGTAAAATTTTCATGGCCTCTGTGTTTTGGAGATTTTTTTTTAGGACAGTTTTACATGTCTTTTTTTTGTTTTTTTTTTAAATGGCATATGAACACTCATTGTTTTCTGTGTCCTGATTGATCCTGGTTTGTCCTGTCGGCGAAGTGTCAAGGTTTCATGCTATACTGAAAGGTGACTTAT
Organism: Siphamia tubifer; assembly: GCA_020466265.1. Classification (NCBI taxonomy): domain Eukaryota; kingdom Metazoa; phylum Chordata; class Actinopteri; order Kurtiformes; family Apogonidae; genus Siphamia; species Siphamia tubifer. The sequence continues at coordinate 26,680,867 of CM035803.1, read as the reverse complement.
AAACCCTGCAGACACTTGTCTCTGTGAGCTGTTGTTTTACGATCTACAAATGCAGAAGTTGACAGTAAACATGGAGGTACATTAATCACATGACAGCCCAAAACCATGATTGGTCCAAGACATTTGGTCCTCGGTTGCCGACAAAAATTCAGAGGAGACAACGCGAAACGAGTAGTTTATCATCAATTCCCTGAGCAGACGATACGGAAGTAATGTGCCACCTTGCTATGAGCTTCAGGTGCTGAAAAGTCTGTACTATCCTGTAATGGAAACACTACTTTACTGATTTCAATTATTGTGGGTTATTTTTAGAATGTAACCCTTTGTGATAAATAAGGGACCGCCGTTTTGTCAAGATACTGAAAGTATGAGTCAGTTGGGCCACTTTTGGCCTATCACTCACAGTGTTAAACTTCTGCTTGTGGTTTAATAAGTTGCTTGCATTTGAACAATAGATGTTTTTGTCACTAGCAGAACAAATCCACACCAGGACAGGGGCGGGGCACATGACTGGGCCCTGTAAACCCAATAAAACTTAGGAAAAACTCACTTTACAATTACGACATACAAGCACACATACTAAATTTTTAACACAAGGCTCCTTGCTGAGTGTGACGTTATGCCCCCGACTTCAGTGCCATGGAGAGGGACGGTGTCCTTTTGAAGTCAATCAAACCGATATGAAGTCTTAGATAGACAGATGAGATAGTACTTTCTTGTCATCATACTAATGTACAATGAAATTTGTCCTCTGCATTGAACCCATCCTCCTTCTAAGGAGCAGTGGGCAGCCATGGGCAGTGTACCCATCTCCAAACGTGCAGCCAGACTCACGGTCAGTTACCTGGCTGGAAGATTTTTACCCTAACAAATATGTTTTTGGGTGATGGGGGAAACCCATCCAGAGAAACATGCAAACTCCACACAGAAAGGCCTGCACGTCCCAGGCTAATCGCTAATCGCTCTACCACTCTGCCGCTGTTTAAGTCTAACAAACCAAGAGAATTATAATAAAACAGCACAAATTCAAAGCAGTTCAGTCCCTCTGGAAGTTCTGCCTCTGAGTGGTGTGAACTGTTGGGAATGAGTGGGTGTAGATTTGAGTGTATTTGCTACTGTCCAGTTCCATATTTTTGATTCACTGCAGACAATCTCCCTCAGTTATAGAATGTGTTGTTCAGGATTGACTTTATTATGACCATTAGCATTTCCAGTGTAAGCAGTGTTTCGTGGCTCCTCTCCTGGTCTCAAACCTCACTTTGTGCTCACCACTTGCTTTGTGACCTTGCATAACACAGACTTGCATAACTGTTACACTCTGTGTCAACACCTAGGTGTAATGTGACCTCTAACACAGAAGTCTATAAGCTCTGTATAGTGTGTAAATGAGGTCACTCTTCAGCATGTGTTAGCTCTCGCACAACCATTATCAAACACGAGTTACCATCCAATAGTGCAAAGCATTATGACTCAATACTTCACTTGTGAATGTACTGAAGGTGTCAATTTTATGCAGTACTATCATTCATATTCCCCTGCATTTTACTCCATTTCATTTGTCTAATAGTATTATTTACTTTTCAGCTTGAAAGCTGTGTTAATCCTAAATCCTTTGTGATGCCCTGAAAGATGAAATGTCTCTTATTGAATTATAAAATTCTCTTCTCTCTTAAGCTAAACAAAGTCTTTAAAAATCCTCTTGGATTAGCTGGAAAATGCATTTTCACAAAGCTGCAACAATAACAATTTATTTCTGGCCTCATAAAACCAAATGCATGGCTCTTTGAGGACAGTAATACTTAAAAAAAAAAGATCCATGAAAACACAACTGTCTATTCAAGTTGCATAAGTCTGTATTAAAAATAAAGGTGTAGTCATAGAGGTTATTTAATGTATTATACAGTGGGAACCATTGAACTGCATGGACTGAATATTAAATATCTTTGAGCACTGTCAGTAATTGAATGAAATGAGTCACACATGGGTCTAGACCTCTACTGTATCCTGCTGTTTCTCATTTTAAATCATATGGAATGCAATAACTGAGGACATCCTTATTAAAGGGAACTCTGCTTTACTTCCAAAAGTGATCATATTAACAAGGTAAAATGTTATTAGTTTATGATAATAATAATAGGAAGAAGAACACTTAATGATGATAATAATGACAATAATAATAAAAAAAAATAAATGTTTGTATGATTAGAAGGACTTACAATAATTTTTTGCTTCACTTTGCTCCATTGAACCCTGGACCCCACTATTCTTCTGTCCATGACCATTTTACTGCTCAGTAACAGCTTTTCACACTTTATGTACATTCTGCTGATAATACTTCAATAGTTTTTCTTGAGATTTTGAGTGTAACTTACACTAATTTCTTAGTCTGGAGAACTGAATAAGTTTTAGTCATATAAATACAGATTTTTATTCATGCGTCTCTATTATTTTAGAAATCCTGTATTCTCCTCTGTGTATTGGTTCATAATATTTATTTTCCTCTAAGTTCCTTTATTTACTGTATGTAAGACACACTGAACTGTCTCTATGAATAAAGTGCGTTACCTAAATAAACTTACTTTACAGAAAATGTACTTGGAGTCTCAGTATGTTGTAGTTTTTTTTTGCTTAAGTAAAAGACCTGAACATGTCCTCTACTCATTAATAAGTTATTTCTTGGATGTGGTTGCATCTTTAAATAATGACTAGGAAAATAGTAGTCAAAAGAGTCTAAGAACAGTTTATACGTGGTAAAACAAATCATGTTTATTAAGGTGCAGGGGTGTTTTGGTGTGCATTATGTTGTTGTGACTCAGGAGCTTTTCCATTCTGGGAGCTCCCGTCGTCCTATCCACTTTTATCATCTCCGACGTCAGTGCTTCCAGACTGTCACTAAGTGAAAAGGGTTTTCCCACTCAGTGCCCTCTGAGAGCTACTGCCAGCAATGCTTATTTATTATAGACTCTGTACTTTTACGGGCTGATGGTTTTCTCTGCTGGCTTCAGAGGAAACTCCTCTGGAAATAGTGAATCCACTTCCTGAATATTACTCCCTGTCTTCTTTGTTAAGCTTCTGCCATCCTTTAAACAGGTGTTTTTCCAGTGAAACTAATTAGAATTTTTTCCTCTTGCTAAAATGACGTTAACAGGATGTGTGCTCACTTCCTTTGAACACAGTGCCTGTTCCTGTCATTTGGCTTGAGGTCATGCAGTAACTTTGTACAACAGAAACAGGAAATATCTGAGCAACTTGGGACTTTCAGATGGTTCTGGAGTGAAAAAAAAGATGCAAAGAACGAGGCAGAAGTGAAAGACAAATAACACTGTGGAATAATTTTAAAGAAAATCTTTTGAATTTGATTTTTATGCTGATTAAAACGAAAATTGGCATGCTAATTTAAAAATTGCAGGGTTTTTTTTCTAGTATGTCAAGTTTTTTTCTCCACCGCTTATCCTACAGATAAGCTAAATTCTACTGATTAAGTGTCATAAGACTTATCAGCTGATTATGATTGGACTCATTTGCACCTTACAAACCTACTGGTGTATGACTCTGTGTGTGAATGAGTGTGTGTGTGAATGGGAATGAGGCTAATGTAAAACGCTTTGAGCACCATGAAGGTGGAAAAGCGCTATATATGTGCAGACCATTTACCATTTTACAGCTACATGCCAACTTGCTTGTGCAGTTACCATGGAGAAAGTACAGGGAGAGGCGTTTGTGCAGCTCTAATAGGTCAGTACAATTAGTCATCATATTCTTTGTAAAAACATAATAGCGTTAATTAATTATTGCAATCATGCCTGTTTCTTTCATATTTCATTGTATGTCAGTATTTGAAAATGTATATAAAACAGTACATAACTACCTGTTTAAGTACATATTTTTCATATTTTCTAAAGAAAACAGGGATCCTAGAGTTCAAAAACTTGACGTGATGGAGAAAAATTTAGATGAGTTTTGGATTATGCACCCAAAAATTAGTTAAAAACAACTGTTTGACCTAATACAACAGAAATTGTGTTCCCCGGTGTAATTTTAAAAAAGCAGCCATGTGCACAGTGGTGCATAAAACGGCAGCATAAGAAAAACAGAGCACTAAATTTCTAAAAGAGGTTGCTAATTACCTCGACAAATTCAGCAAAGCCTCATGACTACTGAGCTGGAACAAAATATGTGCTTCTTGCCTCAAACAATTAACTCCACTAATGCTAACCCTTGCTCCCTTACTCAGGCCTTCATTTCCATACCCTGTAAAAACACACACAACCCACTTATAAAAGCCCACTCAAACCACATATAAGCATACCAGTCTTGCAATAGTTGCCAGACTTTCATCATTTACTGTCCATTCAATAGATTGTGTTGTTGAGGTCACTGATGTCTGCGCTGATGACTGACTTCATGTGTAGCTGCTGGAGGTGACAGACAGACAGGAGGACAGACGGGTGACACAGACAAACAAACTACAAACAGACATAATGGAAGGCAGAAGTCAGGGATTGTGAAAAAAGAGTGAGGCAGCTGTTCTGACCTATAACCTGCAGCAAAAAACTGACAGTTTATGCGAGTGTTACTGCTGGAGAAGGCAAATGCTCAGTGATGTGTTATGTTTTTATGTACCATCACATGGCTAATTAGCTGCAGACATTTTTTCTGCAGAGATGTACACATAGCCACATGAGGATGAGGGGAAAGGTTGATGTTGTTTGAGGTCACATCACATGTTTGAACTCTACTGAAGCTTCAGCAGGAAAAAAAAACATCAGATTCTATAAACACAGGCCATCGTCTGGCAGCTCTGTGGGTCTGCACTACAGCTCTGAGGATGTGATTATCAGACCTCCTGTGGGGTTTTACTCTGTACAACTTCAATAGTCTGGCTCACAGGATGTTCTCTGTTGAAATAATCTTCCCACTGTATGACTATTTCACTGTATGACCCCCCCCCCCAACCCCAAAGGGGAGGCAAGGGGTAATGTCTTTGGGTTTTGTTCTGTTTTTTTGTCCGTCCATTTGATTGTCAGTAACTTCGACAAAAACTACTAGACCTAGTTCCATGAAATTTTCTAGAAAAATGCACGATAGTACAGAATAGATCCCATAAAATTTTGGTGAATGCTGGTCAAAGGTAAATGTCACCAAAATGTGTTTTTGCAATGATAAGAGGTAGGACAAATTAGGAATTTCCTTTGCATTCCTGTATACTGAGTTTTGCATATAGCTTATTTTTTTCCCTCACTGTTGATGTGCATTTAAGCCAAATTTGAAGACTCCAATTTAAAGGGCAAGGGCAAAATAAAGGTCAACATTTCATTTTTGAAATCCTGTGTGAGTTACAATTTTTTGAAGGGCACAACCCAAAGACTAGACTTAAAGTGTTTAAAATAAACAGCACAGTCACCAGCTTCGGTGGTGCAGGCTGGTAGAGGTTCTGGAGCTAAATTGGTTCCCCGTGAAGGGGTCGGAGGGGCTGGCGGTCTGCCCCTCTGAAAATTGAGGAGGTAAATACTGGGGGTAATGGAAAAGAAAATGAGAACCCACTGAAATTTTACATTATTGTAATTTGAAAGATTTAACTATTTAAATTAATAAACATTGAGTAAACACATATTTTCATATATATTTTTATTATTATGTATTATATATAGTGTACTATGAGGGACCCATGAGCCGAAAGGGGGTCACGGTGAGAGAGGCCAATGGCCACTGGCCTTTGGCCCACAGAAGGCCCGCTCACTGGCGCATAATGACTTCCTCAGAGAAGGGACCCATGAGCCGAATAGGGGTCACATACGAACACATATTTGGCTGAGATTTGACTCAGACGTCGTTTGGGGAGGCGGTCGCCAGGGAAGGTGGTCACGAGGGACGGTGAAGGCTTTTGAGGCTGCTTGCAGTTTTAATTCTGTGATTGTTCTCTCCAATCAACCTTGTAAAGCCCCGTGAGATGACATTGTTGTGATTTAGGGCTCTATTAATAAAATTTAGTTGAAGTGGCCCCAGAGTGAGATTGACTTCATGAGATTAGCTAGATGGATCTTGAATTGATTGGAGTTTTAATTTTTTCGTGTTTGATATTAATCAGGAAGATTCTGAATAGAAGTTTGAAATACTCAATGATGTGCCTAAGATGGTGTGTAACATCATCTTGTAGCTTGAGTTTGTAACTAACAGTGAGAATTGTGTGGCCATCATATCTCCTGATCCCATCGTTTCAGTCATGACTTCATGTCAATTTTTTTGTGCGTTTTTTTCCCAAGAAGCCAAAAAAAGTTTGTCTGATCCCAGAATTTGAGTTCTTGGTATGTTCTCTCTAAAACTGTCTAGACTCAAGAGACACGGTATTGTTAGAGCAGAGTCATGCAGTGTGATTAAAATTAAGATACGAACTCTCTGTTAGATCTGTTGTTATGGTCCATAACCTCCCACATTTTCCACTGATGATACTAAGAAGTGAACGTGAAAAGAACAGATTAAGAGCTTATAGGTGAACTGAAGTGAACGACACTGAATGGCACTGGGTGATAGTACATACAATTATAAAGATAATTCCGGAAACTTGGAGAAAATCTGAATCTGAATTTTATGTTGAGATACTGGTTGTTTTTGGTGCATTTTGTGGTGATAGTTGATTACAAAACACTTCCAAGAGCTGGAAATATATGTTCAGTGGCCAAGAAAAGCTGTCATGGTGACAGTAGCATAACTGGATGTCCCTCTGTACCCCCCCCCCCCCCCCCCCACACACACACACACACACACACACCTCTCTCCAGGCTAAAAGAGTTGCCATTTTACTTATTTTAAAGACATTAAATGCATGTTAAAACTAGTGGCAATAAAGATGCTATTAATATCTTCCAACCTCTGTCTGTCTGCTGATTTTTCAGGGTTTGAGCACAAGTAAAGTTAAAAGAAATGTGGGCAGGTAGCGGACACAGAGGTGACAAAATAAAAGCAGATTCATGGATGACACTGTGGATCTAAGGTTGATCAACAGCCAGTCAGTTTTATTTTGAAGGACTTTTATATCCGGCCACAGATGTGTTTTAGCCAAAAATAAAGCCTTTAAAAGTTCCTGGGTTTTTCTCCCGTAACCCAACCTGTATTTACGGGTTTAATGTAAATGGGTGTGGGTTGCTAGAGTGGACCGTACAGGTATTAATTGTTAAGTTTTATTTTCATTCTCAAAACTCTGGTTTCTTTGATTGCTGGAACTACAATTACTATCGTCTGCCATTGTTGTTTTTGCTTAGGCTTCGACTTGTGATGTCACTCAGCGTCATCTCTACTACTTCCTGTTTGTTTGGCACTACCAGCCAAAAGTGAACGTTTATCAGTTTAGAGTTTGGCCTAAACATTTCTTTTGTCTGTTAAAAAATAAAATGAGTAATAAGGAATCAATCTGCTATTCTACTTTTGCACAAAAAATGTTGGTTCAGTTCACCTTTAAAGCTTACATTTCTCATGTATTTTCTAAGCAATTTACTTCTCTATCTATGTTATAATATTTATTCCATAGTTTTTCTTGTATTATAATGCCGAAGACAAGCTTGAATACTGAACTTTGATAACCCTACAGCATGGGTCACCAACTCTGGTCCTGATCTACTATCCTGCATGTTTTAGATGTTCCCCTCTTCCAGCACATCTGACTGTTGTTATCAGGCTTCTGCAGAACTGGATGATAGGTTTATCATTTCAATCAGGTGTGTTGGAAGAGGGATACGTCTAAAAAACACAGAATAGTAGATCTTGAGGACTGAGGTTGGTGTCCCCTGTCTTACAGCGTTAAAAATAGTACACAAAGCATATAAAAAACATACACAGGATATAAGTATAAACGCATCATTCACATACAACCAGCTTGTGATAGAGATCAATGAAAATGTTGTGTTTTTTTTGTCATCATGAAGCCCACGTGGCAGCAATGTTTTAAAGCCTGACAATACACCTGAGGGTTTTTGTTTGTGGTTCAGCAGAGAGCAGAGGCCAGCAGGTGACAAGCATCTGCGTTAGCCAAGATACCCACATGCAACATGTGGTCACATAGCAACAAAGTAGTAGCACTATCTCTGGTGTCACAAGTCGAGTGTAACCAGAGCTCAAAGCCCAGGAGTCAGGCTCAGTGACGCACCCAACATCTGACTTTCAGACATCTAAGTTTCCACCAAGGCACAAGTTGTGACACTCCTCTGTCATGATACAACCATGTGGTCCAAAATGCAGCACTACAGCACGCTGACTTTTATCAAACTTTGAATACATGTTGAGACAAATTAATGCAGACTGAAGGTTTCACAAAGAGCCCAACATTAACTGTTTCAAATCACTATAGACCCAGTCATCATCTACAATCATAGAGCACACAAATATATACATTAAGGCTCTGAACATGAAGTAAAAAAAGCTTCTCTGTTGACATCATGAGCCAAGTGATAGTTTGGAAAAGTTGTACAAAAGAAAACGCATATCTTGCATGTATATCCATAAATGACACTGGCTGAATGGTGTCAGGAGTTTATGTTAAAAAAGGCTGTAATAAGAAGAAATGCTTCATTCTTTTGCTTTATAGAAAATCTCCAAATGTGATGTCCTGGAATTATATAGTTGTTCAAATTAGATATTTAGTCTCTGTATGGTGTTTTTGTAAAAATAATATTTAAGGGCAACAAAAGGTTTCTTGTGTCTATGAGTTGAGTCATCCTCCAGATATGATGTCCAGACTCTCTTATTATATTCTGGACATTGGTATGTCTTGTTTTGTTGTCTGTTAGTCTTCCTGTTTTTCTGTCATTGTGAGTGTCTGGGCTTTTACTTTGACATGTGGGTTTGTGTTCACCTTTTTCCTACTTTCCTCTTGGCCATAGTGTGTGTCTCCACCCATGAATTAATCCCAATGTGTCTCACCTGTTTAGTCCTCTATTTAAGCTCCTCCTGTGTCTTTGTCAAATTGTTTGTTTTGTCTTGGCACTTCAAGTGAGTGGTTTGTTTCACATCTCTCTGCTTTTTCATCTGTTTTAGTACTTCGGTTTTGGTTTGCTGTCTCCCCCCTTGTCTGTTTTGTCTTTTGGAATCTGCTTCACATTACCAGACCTGGAATCCTCACCTAACCTTGAGTTTACCTCCTCCCTGTTGGCACCATTTTGGATTCAGGATTCATGTTATGACTTGTGCATGTACACTGGATTTTCCCTTTTTTATTGTGGCTGGATTGCTGGTTTTGACCCTGATTGATATACTGACTTTATCTCTGCCTCGTTCTTTTGGCTCCCCTGGTGACTTTTGTTGAAGCACCTACCCCAGTGCATTACCCACAGTACTTTAATAAAACTCTTCAAATCTTAATCTGGTCTGAGAGTCTTGCATGTGGGTCCTGTTTGTCTCTGGTTACGTATCATTTCTATTAATACGCTATAATTTAGACATGAACCTGATGAAAGATAAAAATGTTCTTACTCTATCATGCTTCCATGCCGTATTGTAGGATATGATTTAGCTTTTTCTCTGTCTGTCATGGCATACGTGCGCCTGTTTACATGGATACTATTACTTCGATCATTATGTGATTTCTGGAGTTATCAGATTTTTCAAGTGACCATGTCATCAGGATAATCTGATATGCTTTATCAAATAACAGCAGTCATCTGATAATGAGAAATCAGATCAACTCATCTGTATTTTTTCACAATACTCTGTCTCCTTGCATGTATACAGGTTGAAATTATTTATTTAATTTCTTTATATCTGTGCATATGTAGACTGAAGATATTAATATCACTACATACATATACTCTGAAAAAGTATCCAATTATGGACTGGAACATCTAAACCAGGATATTCAATCGCATTACTTAAGTGAATGCAAATGTATCGGATCTGGTTATTATAATTATCTGATTACTCCAGTTATTGGACACTTATGGTCATGTAAACAGGATCATTGAGTAACATTACTCAGGAATCTCTGTGTTTGTTGAAATCAGCTTGGTGATTCATAATAGGATTTTTACTGTAAAATTTTTTGGAGCATTTTTTACCATATTGTTTGAAAACCTCTTCATGATCCCATATTATGCACTGAAATAGAATGTTTGCAAAAAAAAAAACCTGAAATGTTTTAGTCCAGTCCAGAGGGTGGAGCCAGAGGTAAATGAGTGTACTGATCATGTTTCCACCGATTGACCACCGATACATCCATCAAATATCAGTACACTCCTACCCACCCCTCCCTCTGCCTTCTGCGTGTTCACAGAAACAAAAACAACCGGCAGCAAAACTAAAGTAAAAACTGTGCTTGAAAAAGCTACAGCCATGAAGAAGCTGACTGAAGAACGGAACAAGACAAGGGTGGTAATCAGTACGGCTTTCCAGTGCCAGCGTAAAAATGGAAAAGGGTCTCGAAATGGATGCTAAGGTGACCATGTTTCTACTTGATAGGTACGATGATACCATTATGATTATATAATATTTCGACATACTAATGGGTTATGAGTATCATATTCACCCCATATATGGTCTTGTTTATAATGGTGGGTAAACAGGAACACTCAGAGGAGCACAAGTAAAGTCAACACAGGTTTGGGAAATCAAAGTACTAACTAGTGTGCCACCATGAGTCCAACTTTGTTGGCTTACAAAAATGATCTTTTAAACTGATCCATCCATCCATCCATCCATCCATCCATCCATCCATCCATCCATCCATCCATCCATCCATCCATCCATCCATCCATCCGAGCCACGTAGACCTTGTGGGACTGGAGCCTAACCCAGCTACCAAAGGACAAAGGCCTGGTGCATCCTGAATGTGTCTCCAGTTCAAAGTATAATTAAAAGCAGCTTGTCTTTCACTATAGACTCTAATGCATTTTTTTCTCAGACATGTTTCCATGGGACACAACCAAAGGGGTGTGACCTCTGTAATCTAGTTCTTTGGAGAGACGGCTTAAACATGACCCCAGAACTCTGAAAAAAACCTCCCTGGTGAGATGCTTTGCTAAATCTATCACAGCTTTTAAAACTCGTCTTCCAGTACAACATTATTTTATCTCTTTAATGCTCTCTTTGCCTATGACTATTTTTTTTTTTTTTTTTTTTATCTGTGAAACACTTTCTAGCTTTTTACTGAAAAAATGCTATATGGGGCTTAGTATTGGAAAAGAAATATTATTAATAAAAGGTTTGCAGCATTGAGATAAAGAATGTAGGTTTGTGTGTGCTAATTCTGCACACAGCTGCTCGGTGTGTAATGGAATGAGCACGTCTGTAATGGAATGCTCACACAGACGCCAAAGCCTGCTGTACAATATTAACAGAGCACAAAGTGCGTCATAGCTCTCACAGCTGACAGTGTTTGAGTGTGTGTGTCAGTGTGTATCTCTCTCTGTTGTGTGCTTCCCTTTAATCTATCTTCACTGTGGTGCCACACTAGTCCAGTGCTGATGCATGGGACTTCAATTCAAAGTCCTGTGTGGTGGTGCTATGTGAGAGATCAGAGCTACGAATGGAGTGTGTCACATTCAAGGCAATTAGTTATGGTTCTGTGATTTTTCAGGCTTCGTTAAAAACAATAATCTAGTTCATTTTAAACTCGGTGACAAAGATAAGACAGTCAATTCTCACAAGTTCACATATTTATCAAAAAGCTCAAGCCAATGTTTTTAATATTTTGAGCAATAAAAACCACTTGACTCTTTCTTAAACAACACTAATGTACATACTGTAAAGACAGGGCTGTAATATGGGAGTGAGTTTGCACAGATACTGTAACTAGGTCATGACAGAATTTTCCCTACTATAATTTCAGTGAATGTGTGTACACATTATATAGCTTTTAAGGCACTGGCGTTATAAAGAGGGTCACACATGTTGTCATAGAACAAACATTTTCCCACCCTGATGTGTGTATTGAAAATAAACTAGGTCCATGTTGCAAAATTAGGCCAGGGCACTGAGGGCAGGGCAGGCTCACAATCTCAGACCATGATCAATCTCACATTAACATATGGTTGAGTTTTCTGATGGGTGGTACTGATGTCACTAAAATATGAATAAAAATAAAATAAATAAAAATAAATAAATAATTAAATAAATATGAATAACTGCATATATCAACACTGTCCCACTCAGCTAACATCCATTTAAATTCCCTGCTTATCAATGTAATTGTAAGTAAAAAAAAAAAAAAAAAAAAAAAAAGTAAAATGTATTAAACACTTTTCATACATAAAATCACAAAGTGCTGTTGATAAAATGGCTGCAATGGTAATGATAGTATTTTACTGAAAACACTCCACATATTTTTTGGAGGGTTTGTTGCACTACTGTTGCTATCACAGGTTCATGTTAATTTAACATCTTTCCACATTTAAGTCTTTGGGTTCAGTCTACTTATGACAAAAAAATCCATAAATAACACCTTTCCACTGCAGAAACTTTACAAAGAACTTTAATTTTCCACCTAAATTATTTGGAGACAAACTTTCTCTCATTCGCAAACTTTCCCTGAGAAAAAGTTTCCAGTGGGGAAGTTGGACTGTTCAGATTCCCCTGGAATTCTTGACAGGTGGAGTTGTGTGTTGAAGAATGCTGATTGATGTAACACACTTGCACTGCTCTGTACTTATGTTCACCCACTGTGTTTAAACATATGCGTCTCTGCAAACTTGTTACTCCACCAAGGAAGGAGAAGTTATGTTTTTGCTGACGTGTGTGTGTGTGTGTGTGTGTGTGTGTGTGTGTGTGTGTGTGTGTGTGTGTTGGTTATTTAGCAGCATTACTCAAAAAGCTATGAACGGATTTGGCAGGAATTTTCAGGAAATGTTAATCTGTTGATCCCCTTGTAACTATCAAGTTTTGGTGGTGATCAGTGGAGGTGTGTGTTTCGGGGAGGAGGGCGGGGGCATGTGTGTGATTCATAGCAAGATAATTCAAAAAGTTATTGATGGATTTGGCTGAAATTTTGAAGAAGTGTTGATACTGACTCAAGAAACAAGTGATGACATTTTGGAGATGATCAGTATTGGGTGAGGGGGGGGGGGTCACACATGTCTTTCAGGAGGGGGACTTATCTGCCTTGGCAGTGTCTGTGCCTTTCATATGTATTCTATTTCTCTAAGCTGTTTTGATTATTTTGAAAATGAAGCAAAAGAAGAGAAGTTATGAGAAGTGGATGGATGATAATGTCCATTTGCTGAATCTACTCTTTGGAGGTTTTAATTATATTTAATTGCACTGTAATCATCAACATTGTTTTGTATTGTTTTTAAGATAAGATATCCTTTAATTGTCCCACAATGGGGACATTTCAGTTTTTGTCATTCTCTCTAGAGGTGTATTATGATAATTTATTGAAACAATTCAAATATGATTCACAACATCGCAATTTGATATAGTTTATTAAATTCATTATTGATTATGATACTTGAAACATTTCAGTGACAAAAGCAACTTTACTTGAAAATGACATATTCTCAGAGAAATAATCATGTAAATTACATCATGCATTACACTGGTCTACACGCATAATGCTTCTGGAATCAAACAAATGATTGTTATTTTTTTATCATGTGTGTCACTGATGAAGAAAACTCACATCTTAAATGCTGGTTGGCTCAAGATTCCAAGATAAGTCTTGGGTCAAAATGTGAAATTCTTAGAATTAATAATAGGTTTTAGTCCAAAGGAATATTGGTATCAGATCTACCAAATCTACTTCAAAACACTGTCTGCACATTATGATCCATTCAGGTTCTTTCTTGTGGAATATTTACAAATCCATAGTATACATGTACATAAACCACCATAACACACCATCATATATATTAAAAACATAAGCTAATTAATATTTCATCTTATTAAAGTCTGTAAGATTTGACACATTTAATGTATGAAGCAGATAAAAAAAATTGTAGAGCTGTCTTATTAGAAATGCTACTGAAAGTTCGATTTTTCTAAAATAGGCTTTTTCAGCGGGGGAATTGGGACACCGCTGGGGAGTGTTTGGAAGGAGAAAGCTGGGGGTGTGGGGGGGCAAATAGGTATGGGGGGGGGCGCATTAGTCAGTGTAATGCCTCACAATGTTGCTTTCCTACAACCAGCATGCAATCTGTGGTGAATGTACCCCCTTCCCATCAGTCCCAAAATTGTATAATTATTTTTGGGGGTGGGGTGCCAGGAGACTTATGATGATGTCAGGGGGTGTTTAAAAAACAAGCTATAGGATATTGTTCTAAAAGGAATGTTTTTTAGTGCAGATATGACTAATGAATATAAAACCACCAATATCTATCACACCAAAAAAATTACAATCACAAAACAATCATTTTATTCAAGGACGGCTGTGGTTCAGTTGATAGAGCGGGTCGTGTCCCGGCTCTGTCTGTCCACATGTCCAAGTGTCCTTAGGCAAAGACACTGAGTCCCAGTAGGACTGACATAACCTTAGAATACTAAGTTAATAAGTAATGTTTTAATTTAAGTATACTTTAATAAGCATCTAAATTTTAAGTTTCGTAAACTTGTTTTTTTTTATTTCATCAACTTAAAATAATTGAGGCAATCGATTACCTTAAATTTTTGGAGTTCTGCTAACTTATTCTGGTCTACAGTGTAACAAGCACATACTTTTACACAATAAATATCCCCCCTTGCTCTCATTTGCCTTTTTAATACATCAACTTCCCAATTTCTCCCTCTGGTAAAAAATATATTGCAATATTTCAACCAGCTGGAAGGACACACCTATTGTTGCAGTTTCTTTCAGCAAGTGACAAATATTTTTGAAATACAATCTTCCTGTTGTGCATAATTGTCTGTGATTAACATGTCCATGGTGCTAACAAAACAAACCGCAGTGTTTATTCCTGGTCTTAGTCATTCACTTCCTCCTCAGTAACTGGAGTGCTCTGACCTCTTCAAGAAACAAGATATGGATCATATTTATCACCGAAAGAGAAAAAGTCAAATAAAACTGTAAACTTGAGGAAGTAAAGATATGTGCAAAGAAAGAGGTAAAAGTTGAAGAAAGAATTCAGTAAAAATGTAGTTAATGGATCAAAGTTAATCACACTACTGTACCATGTGTATCCTGTATACAGTGTTTCTATTTGCCCCTAACTCTTCTGTCATTAACCTCCTGTTCTGTACATCTGTTACTGCATCCTCTTCATGTAGCTACTTCTCAGTTTTTAGATTCCATGAAATCTCTCGGAGCTTTCTGCAGATCTGTAGAAGCAGGCGCCTACTGCTGAGTCCACTCCTGTGGACTAATGTTGTTTGTTTGTTTTACTCTGAGCTTCTAGGAGTTCAACAAATCCTCTGGTATTCATGCTTGTCCTGCTGGAGCACTCCATTATTGGCAGTGACGCATGTATACAGTTTGTCACTCACGTACACACAGTTAGGAGGGTGTTAATCTCACACTAAGGGGCAACATCCAACAATTCTTTCAGTGGATTTTTGAGGATACCATTTGTATTTGTGTTTGTGTGCAGAAAGTGCCACTTCATATTTTCTTACATAACAGTTCTAGTTTTAGATGGTGTATCATTGACCTTATGAGTGTGAATTTCCCTCTTGTCATCAAACATTAAGTTCCTCCCTCAGTTGATTACTGGACTAGGAAGCTTTTATTTTAATTTAATTTTTTTTTGCATTTTAACAGGAACACACATCTCTCTCTCTCTCTCTCTCTCTCTCTCTCTCTCTCTCTCTCTCTCTCTCTCTCTCCACTTCTACTTTGATTCGCAACGTGGGAAACCTCTCTCCTCCATACACTTTATCTCGGATAACTGAGTTATTTATTTAAACCTCTCTGAATGTTTTATAACTGCCTGTATAAGTGTGGATACTTTGCTTCTTGTTCATTTCCTCTGTGTGAGAATGTGTAGAAGGTGAGGGAGGATAAGTGGATCTCTGTACTCTTCACCCTTACATATACATTAATCCTGCATGTGTTGGAAGGTCTGCGTTACTCTAACCTGGACTATGGTCAATGTAGATTTATCTAAGTGATCCTCTTTCTTTTTAAACTAAACAACAAAGCTAACAATGGATATTTTCCTGTACTGTTTTCCTGTCTGCCACTTGGCTCTGGTCACTGTTGTTGTCCAGAACAATTACTGTGATGATGAACATGGACTTTATATTAATTCCAATCCTTCATGTTTTGTCTTTCTGTTATAAAACTCACAAACTATAAAAGGTATTTCTAATGTTAAAGCTCTAAATATAAAAACATGTATATGTATATATAGCTCTCAACATAGCTACACACTGTACACTATTAAAACACAGTAATATTAGTAGGTTATGTGGTTATTAATTACTTTAAACAATAAACACAAAACAACAACATATCCATTGCTCCATATTCAATGTGACCAAAAGGGTTTTAGACTTAAGTAAAAGTTAGTTTTTCCTAACAATTAACAATATTTCCATAAGAAAACAAAGAAAAATGACATTGCATTTTTCATCCTATTTATGATGTGTACGGGGTTTCATGTTTTCCCTTGTCCGGTAGGGGGGAGGGACAAGACATGTCCCCTTGGCTTGTTTTTTTTTTTTTTTTTTTTTTTAAAGTTGTATCAGATGTACTGTATGGCAAAGAACATTTTTCCTCAACGACAATCAATTGTATATCTAGTTGTATATCAAGTGTTCAGAGAATGCCTAATCTCACCCTAATCTCAAATTTCTATGACAATTTGTTCTTGAATTAGAACCAATAATGTGATTTTGACCTTTCTGCTAAATGCAACCATGACCTTTGATCTTTTGCAATATTGATAATTTCGTTAAACGTACATATGTGTTGGTGCGTGTAATATTATGATAATATATCCAGTATTGATTAAGTTAATGTTACTAAAGTTAATTTTGCGACATGTCACCTCTGACCTCCAGAGATCTCAAAAACTATTGGTCGTAGGTGATAACATCAAGTATGACAATTGTAGAAATCTTCATTCCACATTGTTTGGTACCAATCTGAAACTTCTGTGACCCTCTGTTCTTGAGTGATAATTGATAATGTGATTTTGACCTTGTAGTTAATTGTGACCTTGACCTTTGACTTTTACTCAAATGGATCATTGCATCTGATGCACATTGGCTGTATGTATATGCCCATGTAATTTCATCGTGATATCTAAGGTATGCATTGAGTTATAGCATGATACAGATGGGCGAGATTAAGAAACAAGCAAACAAACAAACAAAAATTTCAGTGTGATCGCTGCTAAATATATAAAAGAAAATTTCACAATTACAACATACTCTCAATATGATGATTAAAGAAATATACAAAAATAAGTGTGCCAAAATACTGTTATGTTATAATATTAGTGCCAAAATACTGTTATATTATAATATTAGTGCCAAAATACTGTTATATTATAATATTAGTGCCAAAATACTGTTATATGTGTGTCAAAATACTGTTTTGTTATTGCATCTGTATATGTATACGCTTACTGCTCAGATCCTCATTTAATATCTTTAGCACTGTGACCTGTGGGACAGTCTGTGCTGGTTACAGTAAGTACCATGTGTCTGTGGACTGAATGACCTAGACAGAATGATCCCAACCCTGGAGCTCAACTTTCACACACAGATACACAGTAAACCTCACTGAGTTATAAACAGAATTACTCGATGTATCTGTCACTGATCTTTCTACTGTATGACACACACAGACTCTGACGAGGAAAAATGGGTTGAATGAGTCTCAAGCAAAGCAACGCTTTAAAGCTAAAGGTATTGTAAAAAAAAAAAAAACAAAACAAAAAAATCACTTTAAATTGAACATGTTTAAAGCATGTACTGATTACATGTGAAAATATTTTTTTTTAAAAAAAGGAAAAATACAACATTGTGAGGAATTTAATCATGAAATTATAAACAAATATATCTGTTAGTCACTTTAAAGCCACTGATTTCTTATTTTATGGTTTTGTTGAATTTGCTAATTATACAATAATTAATGAGAATATGTTCATCAAAAATGTTTATTTCTATTTAAAAAAAGGCTATTAATCGTTATTCATTAATTGTAAATATTGTAAACATTATGGATGATGTAGTAGAGTAAAGTGGTAATGGTATATTTCATAAAAAAAATTAAAAAAAATAAAATTGATTTTACTTAAACAAGCAAACAAATCAAGTAATCAAATTAATTCATTTTTAAAAATGTGTTGATTTATCCTTTTCTTGTCCTGATCTTGGTTTCTAGGTTAAATATTTCTGTAGCATTTGATTAAGCTTTTAAAAATACATATTAAAGACTATTTAAAAATGTAGAGACAAACAACTGGAAGCAACCATAGACAAAGAACAACAGAGGGTGGAGATTTCCATTTATCAAAGATGAGTGAAGAATGTGACAAAACGTCAGCAATCTTTGAATAGGTTTTTTTTACAGAAGCCACAACAGTCGTTAAACTCCATAATCCACCATTTTGTTTAGTCATTCGTAACTTTCTCCGGCATCCTCTGTGAACTTTCCAGGGTCTAACTATGTCATCTTAAAGATTACGCTGATTGGTTGTAGTACCGTCCTATTGCATACAGAGGATTTGAAGGACAACCTTTTAGCCCCGCCTCCCCTGACTATCAAGCGTTCCTTGACCTTGTAATGAATAGGGATAGTGCGGCTAGGCTACAGTTATTGGGGATGTAGAGGAAATCGTATGTATACAAAATCAATAGTGATTACACAACAACAGATCAACACAGTCAATACTGATTATTCACTACAAACACAACAGGCAGCCATGTCACTGCTGCTGAGGATTGATCCAATGTGACTCATAAATGAATACCATCGAGCTGTAACTCACTGTCCTTCCTGTCTCTATGAAACTCTTTAACATAATAGGCTGTAATGTTATGGAGGGGCAAGAAGGGTCACATTCAAGTCACCTTTGTATTTAGTGTGAATGCAACAGTGGGTGTATGTTTTCATAACCCCTTTGGTACATGCATTTACTCACTGATCCAATCATGATCATTTATTGGATATGATTTAGTACCAGGGCCGTTTCTACCTTTGTGGGGGTCCTAAGCAAGATGCTATTTAGGAGCCCCTAATTTGTCAAACTATGATGAAGAGATTCCTAAACACAAGTTTTTTTTGCAATTGGGGAGTTAATTATGAAATAATTCAAATTGTTCTAATCACCCATGTTACTTTTTTTTTTCCCAATTTTCATACCTCTGGCAGAAAAATCTACAAAAACATATCCACAAAATGACATACAAGGATAGTCGGACTTGCAGACGCTAAATCAGTTATTTTTTTCAAATCAGTTAATATGTCCATTGTGATACAGTAATGCTAATTCCGTTGCAGTCCCATTACAACTTTGAAACATCCGGGATGAACTAAAATAAATAAATAATATAACCCAAGATGGACACATGACGTCATCTCTGTGCGTGACCATTCTTTCATTTGACTATGAGCTGTTGCTTGTTTATTACAGAGCACACCAGCAGATGAGGCTAAACCTGCAGCTTTATGGGCCCTTAGAGGGTTGGGAGGTAGAAGCATTTGCCTAGTTTGTATATAGCTAGAAACAGGCCTGTTTAATACGATCATTTACTGCCACTTGCAAGTGCAGTTGACTTATGACTGATTGTTGCTCTGATCGGCTGTAAGTTTGGTTTGAGCCAAATATTTGATAACACCCCATGGAATTTTTTAAATTCCAAATAAATCAACAGGGAATCTGTGACAAAAATGTAATACTTTTCTCTGCTATTACTTGAAATTTTACACTACTGCCATTTGCTCTTTGCATGATAAATACAATCAAATGGATGATATGTATGACTTTCTAACATTCAAACTTTAGTCTATGTCAGCTCAGTAGAACTAATTTCTCAACATGATTTGGTCAATTTGTGGACAAGTCTTCTCATGTAACGTCTTTTCATCTCGTCAAGCTTGTTGTGGCAATAAATGTGAATTAGAGACATAGCTTTACTAATCAGAAATATTTGTTATTTTATTTTGCAACAGTGAACTACTTTTATAAATTGCATGATTTGTGTGACAATTTACCCCAGATTGTTTTCATTTTAAGCCCTTACTTTTCCATCG
Organism: Siphamia tubifer; assembly: GCA_020466265.1. Lineage (NCBI taxonomy): Eukaryota > Metazoa > Chordata > Actinopteri > Kurtiformes > Apogonidae > Siphamia > Siphamia tubifer. Next base: position 26,660,751 of record CM035803.1, on the reverse strand, counting down.
TTTGTCATTCTTTTCCAATCACAACTGAGCTGAGTTTCCCAAACCTTTACAGCAGAAATGTATTACCTCCTTGGAAAGCAAATGTACAAAAATACATTAGATTTACACACACACACACACACACACACACAGTATATATATATATATATATATATATATATATATATATATATATATATATATATATATATATATATATATATATATATATATATATATATATATATATATATATATATATATATATATATATATATATATATATATATATATATATATATATATATATATATATATATATATATATTTTTTTTTTTTTTTTTTTTTGAATTTTTTTTTTTTTTGAATTTTTTTTTTTTTTTGAATATCAAAATAATGTTGAATTAATGCATTGTCTAATTCAGATTATGGACAAATCAAAGAAATCGCCTTCATGCTGACATGTAGGATAATGTAACTAGTAGCACATGAGTCACATGAAGCAAACAATTCAAATGTCATATGCTTATATACACAAACAGACATGACTGACTTTGTGCTGCCAAAACACACTCTCTCTCTCTCTCTCTCTCCCTCTCTCTCTCTCTCTCTCTCTCTCTCTCTCTCTCTCTCTCTCTCTCTACATTTTTGTAGCTAAAAGAAGTCTGTTAAAATATTTATGGGGTAGGCTTTGCTAAACAAATACAGCATGTTTATATGCTCAATTTGGATTGTCCAGAAGTGTGAGTTCAGGACTGATGATGTTCATTTTCAAATATTCACAACTGAGCTTCACACCATGAAAACCACTGTATTTGGGGTGGATTTGATGAAACGCAGAATGTTGTTCTTATATTTTAATTAGAATATTTCATTCACATATCATTGCATTATTATGTATCAAGACAAGGCAAGTTTATTTGTATAGCGCACTTCAACAGCCAGGTAATTCAAAGTGCTTTACATAAAACATTAAAAGCATCAAGATACAATTTAAAAACAGTCAATTGAAAAAATGGGGGAAAAAACTAAAATAAATAAATAAAATAATTTTTAAAAAGGCAAATGGTAAAGTAATAAAAACACATTTTCAAGTAATTTTAGGTCAGATGCTCAGGTTAGAAAAGATAATGTTATTTATATGTATTTCTGTGTTATTATTATTGACTACAGAAAAATAATATATTACAGTTCTAAAGGGCTGTACCAAACTCAAAGTGCTAGAGACTAACTCAATGACATGCACTTGTTTTTCATAGATTGACTTGTCTTGTAAATTATTGTAATATAAATAACTATAAAAGTATAGTAGAAACTAGAGCTTCCAAGCCCCTGTCTTATGGAATCAGCATCAGCTAATATTAAAATAACTTACACAGTCTCTATATTTAAGATTAGGTTGAAAACTTTACAATTTAAGAAAACAGACTGAACCCACAGTTCAGTCTACGCTGCCCTAGAGGACTAATGCACCTGTCTCTGTTTTATCTGTATTTATCTTTTCTTATGTCTAGTTACCTATCAGATTTGTTCATCATTATTCACATGGTGTCCTCTTTCCCCACTCTTTCCTCTGAGGGTGGGTGATAACTTTTTCATTAGTATCTGCATAAGGAACCATAGACAACAGGATCTGCAGTGACTCACCTGTGTCCTGTCCTGTCATAGAAACTTGAGATTGGCACAAAATGGGGACGGGAATAGGCATTTACTGAATACTTGTTATCCACTGGGTTTTGGAGTTTTTCCTTGCCAAGAAGGAGGGTCTAAGGCCAGGGGATGCCTGGAACATTATCCATTTCTTTCATCTACTGTGTATTTCATTGATTGTTTGTTTGTTCTTTCAAACCAACTCTGTAAAACCCTATGAGACAACCCTGCTGTGATTTGAAGCTCTACAATTACAGCTGAATTGAATTGAATTGAACTGAAGTGTATGTAGTAACTGTGCATTATATTTTATGCTGCCTCTTGGCCAGGACTCCCTTGTAAAAAAGGTTCTTAAGCTCAAAGGGATTTTTTTTCCCTAAATAAAGATGAAAAAAAAAATCAACTAGAAATCTCCAACTCCCCTGCTTCAGAAGATGGCTTAATGAGATGATTAGTGTTTCTAGAATGAAGCATATCTGCTTTAATAGAATAAACTCTGATAGCTACTTTCTAAAAGTGGACACCCTTTCTGACTCTGTTTGATAAGATTTAAGGCCTATGATATTGTGCCCTTGCTGTCATATCTTGTCTACATCTTGTACTCATTCATATGAATAGAAGACTATTGTTGAATATGACAATTATTTTAACCACTACTGTTATCATCTTTTGTTATTTAGTTTTTCAATTCTCCTATGATTATATTTTTTCCTGTCTTACTATATTTTTATGTGTTTTTAAAAAAGTTATAAATAAAGTAATGAAAAAAAAAATACAGGCCTGTACGTTAAATATCATCAGCTTCATACCATAATTGCCTAAGTCATTTTTTTGTGTTTTCGGTAAATGAGAAAAAACAAATTTTTTTAAAAGTCACATCCATATTTTTTATTGATTTTTTTCACAGAGCATTCAAGTAGATGAGAAGACAAGTATGAAAAAAGAACAAAAACCCAACATCATTTGTTTTATGAAATAAAATTGACTTAGGCGGATTATGCCTTTGACTTAGGCAGTTTTTCTGAGAACATAAAATCATCATTGTCATTTTGCATACATTCAAACTGCTGGTCGCAAAACTGCCTAAGTCAAATGAATGACATGGGCAGGTATGTTTTTGCACTTGTTTTTTATGCATGTTCTGATTGGTCAATGACATAGGCAGAAAGACACGATGATGCAGCAGTGATAGGGGAGTAAAGTTGTGCAAAAATCTTAATTTGACCAAAAATTGACTTAGGCAATTATGGTATGAGGCTAACGATATGTTTTAGAAATCTACTCCATGAGTTTTAAGTTCTGTAATGAGATGACAGTGAAACATGTAAAGTAATTTGAGTTGTATCATGACACTAAAATGTAAAGTAAAGTTTTTCTTCACAGCTATAAATCATACTGTGTTGTTGAAAGCATGCTGCAAAAACTCCATTAGCTAACACAAGGTCATGTCTGCAGAAGGCAGCAGCTGATGACTGATACATCTGTGGTGGCTAGATGTCAAATGCACAACTATATACCTAGAGCCAAATGCCAAATGTCAAACCATATGTTCAACATGTGTGAGTGTGTACATGTGAAGCACTTCAGTAACTCTGCACATGCACTGAGCACAGTCAGCATGTTTCGTTGTGTGGAAAAGGATCTGTTCACTTGTGTGTTTCTCAGCCTCACGTCTGACTGAGAATAATAAAACACAGAGAGCGAAGACGAGTTGATTTGGCTCAGTTTGGAGGTTGTTGCGTCACTTACCTCCCACATGATGTAGCCTCCTCTGCCAGACGTCAAACACCTGTCCGTTCTTAGATTTATGATTAATCACCCAGAAGAGGGGTCATCGAGTTCAAATGCATCACTACTGCATCAGTTTGTCACATGGTGTTAGTGCATCATCAGTGTCCCTCATCATCAGTTAAAAGGGTTTCTCAAATGTTTTGTTGACTCAGACACCACCCAAAGCCATCGTAGCCAGTAGACTGTGTTCATGTTTCATAAAATTAACCTTTTTTTTGGTAAGATTTGTCACTTTTTATGTTCGCAAATTAAATAGAAGAATACATTTTCAGAGTAACATTTTCATAGTCTAAGATATTATATTTGTTTTTGTTGTAACTTTGTATTTAACCTGACTTTGTTTTTACTTACTGTATCCATAAATTGGACCCCAAAAAAAAACAATACATAGAAAGCTATGAAAGCCATTTAACAACTTGCACAATATAAATATAGGTTTCAGATGTGAACATGGGAAATGTAGCCAAATAGGATGTAGTTCTATATGTTTATTTTTAGATTTGTCTTTTTATTAGATACAAAAAATTACAGGAAGTATATGTTTATAATTAAAAGACACACAAAAAAACTAAATGGGTTCTGTAGGTTAAAGTGATTATTTAGTGTGACCTCTGACCTTATCACAAGAGGCAGGTCAAATATCTGATGGATTTGGATTAAACCTGGTCTGGTAAATCAGAATCTTTATGTGAACAAAAGAGGTTAATGTAACGGGAGGTAACATCAAATACTAACTAAAGATTATCTCTATGAATTTTAGAAGTGTTTTATAATTATAAATTGTTTGTTTTTGCTGTTCATAGTCATTTTTGTTCAGGCCACATTCAACCTAATATGGTATAAAGTGGGCCACACCAGTAAAATAATAGACATAATAGGAAAAACATGTATAAATAATGTCAACTCCAAAGTTTTCTCTTATGTTTTTGAGCAAAAATAGTAAAATTCCATCATGAAAATTTTTAATGAACTGTACTTGAACATAATGTGAAAATTCTGAAGAAAAATAACTGCAATATTAACAATATTGTGCTGTAGTTTATTATTTATAAATGCGCATCACAACTTAAAGATGACACAAATACACACAACATTTAGTAACATTCAGAATATTGGTAAAATTCCACATACATTTAAACTCATTCACATTTTTTGTAACAGACTAGTTTGTTTTAAATGTATTCCCTTTGTTTTACACTAAAACAAAAAAGAACATTTGTGTTTTTCATTGTTTATTATTTATTATGATTGATGAGATTGAATTGATGTCAAATGATTTTCATTTCCTTAATTATTAATATATATAACATGGGCCAGGTTGGACCTATTGACGGGCTGATTTTGGCCCACGGGCCGTATGTTAGACACCTCCGATCTTAACACAGAAAGTGAAAAATGTATATGTATTCATTATATCTTAACTAAACCAACAAACCTAATGTTGACCTATGACTTTTTGCACAGTATTGTATATATGTGTATTCATGATGATGTATAACAGAGTTTAGGAAGATATGAGCACTGCTGGAGAATTGCCACTGTTATTTTGCTGACAATTAATAAGGTATATTGCCTATTTTAAGGAAAACCACTGACAGTCATGTCAGTGTTGCATTGACATGAGCTTTTAATGAAAAACATGGATAAAAATATATGTTAAAAGTAAAAACGAAAAACAACAAAACAAAATTTTAGGACGTGAACTTTATTTAAATAAATAGCCACATAAATAAACAGTCTTTCACAAACCAACAGCTGTGTTTCCTTTCTCTTTCTTTGATCCCTCAAAACAAACACACACACATTCGCACACACATACAGACAAACACACTGACATGCATATTCTCACACAGTCAAGTAACAAATCAGAAAAAAAAAACATGAAATACTTCTTATTATAAAGTATATCAAAAGGGTCATCTTGCAGATTTGCATCAAGAGCCTTAGTGTTTCAATAATTTTGTGAAGTTTCTTTTCAACATGAGAAACAAACAAAATCTGTAATAAGAAATATGGGTAAAGTGCAAGTCTTGCTTTTTTTTTTTTTTTTTTTTTTTTTTTTTTACAGAACAAGTTAAAAAGTCAAAGTTATCAAAAGGGGCCACAAGCAGAGCCATTCATCTTTCTCTTATTCTTACTTCACCGTAGGAGTCGGAGATGTCGAACCTCAGCTCACATTTTTGTTCAGACAAAGGCACAAGTGTTGGTAGTGAGTGCAATCAACTAAAATTTTGGTGGATAGAATTATAAACACTGCATGTTTCCAACACAGAACTGGGTTTGGAAAAACACTGCTGCTCTATAACCACTGGGTGTTTCACAGGTACGAGAAAACTAACTACGCTTACAGTATTCTGCATTTCTTGTAGTTTTCTAATATATTCTGTGAACTGACATAACATACACAATCAGTTCTTTGCAGGAAATTTTACCTATTTCTACCCACTGTTCAACTTCCAACACATTATGGTATTGCTATGTTCTGACTCTTTTCATTGTTCTTTTTTCATTTTTCTAGAAAAGTACAAAAATGAATACCACCATGGTCCTGATAGTATTAACTAAAACTGTTACGACATATGTAGCATTAGGATTTGGTGGCAGCAGGAGTTTTCTCACAGCAAAAGCTTAAGAGATCATGTGAAAATGCTAGCAAACCACCACATTGCTACATCTAAAGACAGCATTGCGAAAAATCAGTAGTGTATCTGTGATAGATCAGCCATCTCCTGTGATGTTCGTTCTTTGGTAAAACCCAAATTCTTGTAGCTAAACAACTACAAGCATGCTGTGTGTAGAGGAAGCATTTTGAAATGCCTTTCTCCTCAATTTCTACAGTGTCATTTTATTTTCTTATATAACCAGTACGTACCTGTTCTAGTCAGCTAACTAACCCAGCTAAAAACACAACTGGAAGTAATAACAAAAAAGCCTCAGGCAAATATTAATATAAGTTATAACCACCCTATGTAGATCCTCAGCTTTGTGTTTCCTTTGTATTTCAATGTGAAATATTGCACTGCTCCCAGTCTTTGTTCTGTCCTGTGTCTTACTCCAGACAATGTGTATGTTAGTAGTTTTTATAGGTTTTGCTCTATCCAAATTCTGATCTTGCTGCCTGAGGAGGTAGAAAAATGTCTAACAAGAATAAGGGAATATGAATTAATGTATCCACATAAAGGTGCTACTGAGCTGACTGATGTACCTTTTGTGCTTCTGCTCAATAAGATGGATACTACTTTCCTTTCAATTCTGGATGATGAGGAGTTTTCTTGCAGCTTGAGGTAAAAGCAGCATTTGCGTAGCTATCATTTTGTACAGAAAAGAATCACAGTTTCAGTACAATATCAACTCCTTCAGTGAATGTGTGTACATAAGCTTAGGGCACTATACTGCATGTTCATTGCACTGCTACAGAGTAATGTCTCTTTAGAAAGGCGGAAAAGGAAGAAAAAAAGTAAAGAAATAATATGAAAAAGAGAATAATTTTGGTCTTGTGTCCAGTTCTGTCAAAAAAGGGAGAACAGGAAATGACACCAAAAATGCAAAAAGTGGCTAAAAAAGAAAGGGGAAGGTGAATTCTTCCTCTTTTGAAACAATACAAAAAGATAAGTTAGACAGCATTAAAACATGTGAGACATAATTGTATCAGTTGTCAGCTCTCATTTCATTCTCCTGTAGCATCAGGGAGCTAAATGAGAATCGTTTCAGTCTGTTATTGCTTCTCTGGCCATCTGATGCAGGTTTTCTGCGCCCTCCAGAGTTTGGTTATTGCTTTAGTCTTTAGCTTATATGATAAAACATCATGCACTTGTATGTGCACAGAATCTCACATGTATCCCATGTTTTCCAATGTTCAATGAAGTGTACAATTTGCTGCTTGCTCTCGGTTTGCTGTCACTTTTGCAATCACTGATTCGGATGTTTTATTTCACCATCACACAGCTACTCAGCTGCTGTTGCTGTCCAGCCAGACTCAACTCCTGCATGTCAGGACTTGTGCTGGAAACCGAGCCAATGCTCCACATCCCTGGTTTGGACCGGATGGGAAAGGTGCCGTGTGTAGTAGCATGAGGCTGCTGTTGGACACTGGTGTGGATGGGAGGGTGGGGCTGCTGGCTGATGTGCAGACGTGCCTCAAGAAGGTAAGCAGCAGAAGCCACAGGAGACAAAGAACAGGAGTAGCCAGATGAGGAGGATGAGGAGCAGTTGGCGGAGGAAGTTTCAAGGGCTTGTGTCCAGGGGCTGTGCTGCAGACCCACTGAAGCTTGTTGAGGTGGCAGGGAGTGCTGGGCTTGGCTCTGTAGGATGGAGGAGGAGGCATCAAACATGGAGGAAGATGCAAATGCATTTGAAGGTGGAGGGGAGGAGGACTGCTGCTGTGTCAGAAAGAGGAGGGGGTTCTGGGTTGGAACGGTCTGTGCAGATTGGATCTGAGGTTGGGGCTGATGCTGAATCTGTAGCATTCTGCAAAAAAAAATTAAACACAAGATCAGACTACGGTTCCACTGCCGCAGGCTATTTAAAAGAAATGGATGCAGCCAATGGGACGTCACCCACTGGTATGTCTTGCAGCCTCAGATATGCATATTTTTCTGTCACTATCTTGTGTTTTGGAGCCAAACATGACCATATTTGAACATGAATAAAATGTGCACTAAGCTAACCATACTGTTAATTAAAAAAAAAACAACAGAAAAATGCTAAGACTTGTATCTTAAAATACACCACTTATAAGAGATCTAAATAAAACGAATCCTACCAGAATGACTCCTGGAAGTAAATTAATAGTTTTTGAATAGTAACTGGTCGTAACTGGTTTTACATACTTGTGTGTTAGCTTCCATTTAAAGCCCTGGTGGGGGCGTTTTAGTATCTATGTGATACAATGTGTGGAAGATAAAAATGGTATCCTTTGTAATAGTGTCTCACCGCTGCTGGTGTAGCACCTCCTCTAGCATACTGCGGTGCTCTGAGAGAGCTGGACCCAATGACCCGCGGCTACCGCGGTTACAAGAGGGCGGAGGAACCACCTGCCTCGTCAGACCCTTGATCTTGTTTAATCCCAGAAGCCCTTTAGTGCGTGTGTTTTTCCTCAGCTGCTGACGGAAGGCTTTGAGGCCTGTGGGAAAGTACGGAAAAGCATTACACACTTTGATCTGCTGGTGGTGACACTGTAGAATTGAGAACAAAGTGGATAAATGACACTGGATTTTATGATCCTGCTTTTGTACCTTGTGTAAGAGAAGTGTCAGAAGCTCTGCGACCTTCCTGAAAGCTGGCAGGCAGGTTTCCCTGGGTCTGAGGGAGGAGGTGGGACGAGAGAGCGAGAGGAGCTCCAGCAGGCAGCAAGGCTCCACTTTCAGCCCCAGAGGTCAAAGGAGTTGCCATGTCACCTGCTGCAGCCGGCAAAGCTGGGGTGTGACTGGATGAGGATTTGAGGCAGCTGTCAGAAGAGGCACCATCTGATGGACTGACCACAATACCTACAGGACCCAGACAGGGATTAATTTCTCTCATTACATCTGATCAAGGTTTAGGTATGTAGGTTCCTGTGTGTTTCTGGTATACTAACATGGAGGGTTGCACTGGTGGAAACGGGCTGACACCTCTGCCAGTGTGTGTCTGCGGGAGGTGGTCGTGGGAGGGAGCAGGGGTCCAAGAGACTGTGTTGCTTCTTCCTCCTCCAGGTCCCTCGGTCGTACCTCTTCACTTATGCTTGTCTCCAGCAGGCTGTTGGGTGAAATGGAGCGGTTCCACAGCAGTCTGTTCAGGCTGGCCTCCACTGGAAACACCACACGCTGGAGGGAGGAGGAAGCGGGCCATTAAAACCACTGATTGACAGAAGACATGTGTTGTTGCAGCATTATTTTTGGTCTGTTAAGCCCAATTCAGACCAGTGACTCATGATGAAACAACAACAGTTTTAAGACACTGTAGGGAAAAGTTGTAGCAGAATGAATTGGCTCAGCTTGATTTAAGAGGGTTGTGCTTTGTGTGTCAAATGTGTTTCCTGTGCCACATCAACACCACTAATTAACACAATTGACAGAAATAGATGAGAGGAACTTATTGTCATTATTATTCACAGGTTAATCAAAACTAGGAATGCAACTGTAGCAAATAATCCAAATTACCAAACGTAATAATTTTTTAAGATCATACAAATGTTATCAAGCTCCAAAAAAGCCTCCAAAATATCATGGGTGAAGTTTTAGTAAATTGTATTTACCTGAAACAATCCACCTTGATCACACTCCATCTCAGGATACAAAGGAGGGTTGGTTTTGGCCGGGATTGCAAATGCAGTCGTCCTGAAGCTGTCAGTGGACTCCATGATCACCTAAAAATGAAGATAAAACCCTTCAGGTATTTTTTTTAACATTACAGACCACTTCAGGTCATGGATGGAGATGGGTGGAGCCCTCACCTCAGGGCTGGAGGAGTCAGAGGTGCTCCTAGGTCTCTGGCTCCAGTTTCCACACTGACGGCTGAGCTGCTGGGCACGATGCTCGCGGACTCTCTCCAGCAATAGGTAGTAGATTGCAGAAAAGTGATTGTAGCTGCTGCTCTGCAAAGACTGAGGAAAAAGAAGAATGTGAGTGATTGGGGGAGCTTTGTTTATCTAGAATCATCTTGCGTCATCTCTGCCCCCTCCTCCCTTTTTCCTTGAATGAAAGCTTTGTGTTTGTTGAGCTAACATGCTCATTAGATATAATCAAGTTGGAAACCACAGAGCATTCCTTTGCATCTTCAACTCCCCTATCTGTGAATCTACATTCATTTATTACATTTTTTCATTTTTATTTACCTCAATAGTCCTCTGACGGTCGATACCCAACGTATTCATGATGCCCAGCACAGGTTCACTGTAGTCCCCTAGGTTTGAGTTGTACTCTGTCAGGGAGTGGCTGAGGGTCTGGTGGGCAGCTGTTGGATCTGCCAACATCCAACGGTGCTGCTTGATCTGGGCCACAGTGATCCTCTTGGCTGGATCTACCACCAACATTTTACGGATCAGGTTTTCACAGTCTGAAAGAAATTGACAAAAATTTAGGTTCTGAGCATGCTCTCCAGGTATCAGAATCTGTGATGCACAGTGATTATTGGGTTTTATTTTTAAAATATTATGTACCTTGGGACATGAAGAAAGGAATTCTGAAACGTCCCTCGGTGACTCTCTGTCGGAGAGCAGGAAGGCTGGGACCATCAAATGGAAGAGAGCCACATACGAGAACATAAAGCACCACACCGAGGCTCTATGAAGAAAAGTGCGTAAAAAGGACAGTTAGTAATGCTGTGACCTGCTTTTAATTCATTTGTCTGTAGTTTGCTTGTATGAGCTTACCCAAATGTCCAACTGTGGACCCTCATACTCTTTCCCTTCAAATACTTCAGGAGCAGCATATGGTGGACTCCCACACCACGTAGCCAGAGGCTCCCCTGCATTGTAGAAGTTTCCAAATCCAAAGTCTAAAAGAGATAAACAGAAAAAAAATTATAAAACCATGCTGATTTGCATTACAGTATGAAGAGCTTGAGGCGCTGTTCAACTACTCTGTATTATGTAATGTTTAAAGACATTCATAGAGCAAATATCGAGCTAATATTAATTTATATCATGCAAACAAATGTAGAGACTGACGCAAAACTACATATTTCCTCATTCTTGAGCTTCTGTGTTCTAAAGTGATTTCCTCTAGTTAGTGTTAATTCTTGGTAATATGAGTGCATTATGTGCAGTTAATTAGCACAAAGCCCACTATTTCATTAAAATAATCACAGACACAATTTCTTCAGGCAAATCAAAGTGACAGTGCAGAAAAACAAACTGACATTATAAGTTTTAAATACATTCACATTTAATTTCCCATGTTAAAACTATTTGTGCAGCAGCAGTTTTTTTTCTTCTATATTATCACTTTTTTTTTGGTTACACTTACCAGCTAGTTTGATGTTCATGTTGGCATCCAGCAGCAGGTTCTCGGTTTTAAGATCACGGTGAACGATGTGGTGTCGATGGCAGTAATCCACCGCTGTAAGAATCTGCCAGAACTTTTTCCGTGCCTCATCTTCACTCATACGGCCATTTGAGGTTAGGTGGTCTGGAGGTACAGAGGATATTTTACTCAGTATTTGAAGCAGACATGTTGTGGTGTTCCATATATCTGACAGGACTTTTTGTCAGATGAACTCACCAAACATCTCGCCGTTCTTTGCATACTCCGTTACTATGTAGAGCATGTCTTTAGTCTCCATGACCTAAGGGAAAAAGAAAGGCCAACTGGGTCATCATTGGTGACAAAGACTAAATTTTCCGAGAAAAATTTTGCTCCAGGCATTTCTAGGCATGAGATATTTTTTGACCACAAAAATTCCCCTCCTATACTCGTCCATGCACTTGTTTCACATACACTTGAATACCAACACCCAAGGTTTCCATGATGTATCTCATTACATAAGAAGGATGTGTGTGACTTCCTGCATGAATTTATATTAAGCCTGAAAAAAATCAATTTATACGCATAAACACCAGGAAACTAGGACAAAATTTTAAACTACAAGTGGAAAACAGCATAATTTATGGAACAAAAATAAGTTTTCAAAAAGTCTGAATAAATTAACAATGCTACATAAACTAACATGAAATAGAACTTTTGATAAAAATCTATTTTTCCCCCTATCATTATTAATGATTTAGATCACAACACATGAGTAAACTTCTTTTAATGAATGTGAGATCTTTAAATATTTGTTGTTATCCATGATTTCAATTTACAATTTCATCTTTTGTAAATCTAGACTCACTTTAAAATACCTGTATGAGTGAATACAAACTAAAACAATATTTGATAATTTCTGAACTCATGCAATCCTAAAACTAAATCAAACTAAACCAAAATATATAAGCAACAACTGAAGGGGAATATATGAATAAAAAGTAATAAAAAATTCTAATTCATGATAAGAACAAAAGACAAATGTAAACTATATAACTGTTATTGATTTTCCCTGAGGTGGACACTAGTTGGCAACAGATGCTAGTGTTGAATTTCCTACTACTCGAATGTCTTCATTTCTAGGAAACAGAGTCGGATTCTCAGAGGCTATTCACATGGGTCCTGTCTTACATATCACCATCACCGGATGTACGTGCACTTATTGCCCACTGCATAAACATACAATTCCCAAGCCACTGCTAAAGCTTAAAAAAGGTACTCGGGGTAGTTAAACAGAAACGTTGCACAACAAAGCAATTTTCGTCAGATGACAAAGCCCTGTCTAAGTAATGCTGCTGGCCAGCTCTGTATTAAATGTCAGTAAATTCCGCTGAATGGTGCAGCTTAATTTTTCTTTTCCAGCCAACAGCCCTTTGGAGAACCTAAGCAAAGAATGATTCAATACACAGATGCCTCCAAGCAGGGAGTAGTCTTTATCTGTGAGATAGGGCAGCTCTCTGGGCTCGGTCACCTTGAGGTGCAGCTGACGTCATGGCTCTAAAGAAATGGCAAAGCACGTCAAGAGCCTTCAAACCCCCGTCAAATAAAGATTAACCCCTCAACATCCATATTTTTCTCTTGACTTGCCTTTAAGATAGTAGTGGTCATCAATATGGCCAATAGTAACCTCCTTGCTGAAGAAAAACCTAGTTTACTTAGTAGTATTTACCAACACAACTAATACTGAATATTTCATACATTTATGCTTATCTTATTTATTTTTGTCTGGTCTTCAGTGAAGCATCTAAGTATGTATGTTGTTGTTTGTTGTTCACTTTTAACACATGACAGTAAAGCATTGATTTAAAGCCTCCAATTATTAAATGTGGCCAATTACTCAGTGCAAACAGGGTGATTTACAAACAATCTATGCAGAACTTGGTTGCATTTATAATATAATATCTCACTTCTTCAAGTAGAGTTATGGAAAAAGCTCAAATCACACCCACCCTTCAATACTCATCAGTTTTCTAAATGAGTAAAAATAGGGTTCAAGTTTAAAATGGGGTTACATAAAGCATGCAAGGGTAAAACAGCCTGTACCAGGGCGGAGAGGTTTAGAGGATAAGGCTTGAGTGTGTGGTTGATACAAGGTTACACAAAGGCTGAGACAATGAGGAAGGGAAAATACATTTTGTTCTCAAGAGGCCGATGACGAAGTGGAAGCAACAGCTGATTATAAACCAAAGGTCTGAGACTGCCCCCAAAAAACTAAAAAGATGTGGAGAGGATGTAACCCTGGGATCACAAGATGATCTCATGCCACTGTCTTCCCTTTGAACGGGAAGGGGTGAATTTGACAAACTCAGACAAGCAGAAACACAGAGTAGACTCCCCGCCCCCAAAAAATAATACATAAATAAAATAAAATTGAGTTTTGTTTTTTCCATAAATTATCTGACTGTCTCTAAATGTATTTTGTTGTCAATCTGAAATGAACAGAAACAGCAGAATATAATAAGACAATTGTTGTTTTTGAAATAGTTCTGAATTTGCTCCACTTTCTCCCTCTAATTTTACCCCCTATTATATTATATTATATTATATTATATTATATTATATTATATTATATTATATTATATTATATTATATTATATCATATTATATTATATTATATTATATTATATTATATTATATTATATTATATTATATTATATTATATTTTATATTATATTATATTATATTAAACATTTTGTTCTGACTGATAATTTCGTTCATTTATTTTGTGAAAGCATGTTTACACATATTCACATTACCATTTAGTGTCAAAGTGTATCAAGCACAAATATAATTCTGCCTCTGATTACATTACCCCCATGAGTGTACTTTCAAGGAATAGTGTCATGTTCAATAAAGTTTTGCAAGACTGCACATTCCTGCTGTTTATATCTGGAGAAGTAATCCTCAAAAACTTGCAAAACAATACGGAGTAAAACAAAGAGCAGAAAGGGAAAAAATGTCTGTGGCATTGTGTGTTTGTTTGTTTGTGTGGGTGAGTGTTTGTTGCCAGAAGCGTGCCAAAGCCAGCTGAGAAGAAAAAGCGGATTCTTCCTTCTAAGTCTTTAAATTTGATTAAGAGTAAAGCAGTGCTTTGTGGGGTAGCCTTCACGTGACGCCAAGACACATTGCACTTAGCTTCAGTCGACGCTAATGACGCTTAATATTTGCAGACCTGTGGGTGAATCTTTCACTGACACTCTCTTGACTTTTTGCTCTGTATCTCTGCAGCCAGTCATATTATACAACTGAGAAATATGTTAGAAATGCACTGTTCCCGGCACTGACTGGTACCAGTGATTATTCTCACTCTCAACACAGCTCTCACTTGTACGCACACTGAATGACACCGAGGGAAGTCAAAAGGGATTGCACTAATGCTGTTGTTCTGTACTTATGATGTACAATGTGCTCTAAGACTCAGTAGCTCAGCACAAGCCTGTACACACCACTTAGATACCAAACATCCATTTCAGTATTGGGACTGCTACATCCACATATATACTACTATAATGGAGCACAATGCATTTGAATGCCACAGAATTATTTAGGGTGTGGGGGTTTGCACAACCTTACATATTTCTGCTTTCACTCCAAAAATCATGCACAATCCCTTTGCAAATAAAGCAGTCCTTTGGGCATACTGACACTGCTGTACATGCAAAACACTCTCTACTCACAAACACACACAGCATTATAGAAGCATAAGAAATCCTACACACCTGGTAGAGTTTGATGATGTGGGGGTGGTTCAGCAACTTCATAATCTGCACCTCCCTGTAAATTTTTTCCAGGTTGGATGGGTTCAGTCTGGTCTTATCAATTATCTTTATGGCCACCTGCAAAGCCACATGCATTATGTTACATTATTATTCATTAAAATACATTTTAGCATATTCATAGAATTCCAAATTGACAATAAAGAGGGGGGCAGCTGCTAACCTGTGTTTTGGTGACCTTATGTTTCGCCAGTTTCACCACTGCAAAGTTTCCTTTCCCCAGGGTGCGGATGATTTCATAGAAGCCGACCTGAAGGGGCCTTCCCTGGGCAGGGTTGGACGGAGCCCCCCGGCTGTTCTCTGACATGATCACCATGGTTGTCTGGAGTTGCAATGTGGGTAATTTAAGGCTAAGACCTGCAGAGACATATTTGCAGGTGTAAAGTTAGAGACTACAATTTTTAATATTAAACTACAAACAGAATGCTGTCTGACGCTATATATGCCATTATAATATAATTTACTGTTGGTAGAGGACTGTGAATCATCCATATCAGACTGTTTATAAAATAAAATAAAATCATACACAATGTATTTCACATAACCGGTTGGAAAATGTACTGAAAATGCCGGCGACAACGGCGCACAAGCTGCTTCCTTCATAGTGACTTAAACTGTATAACAGTAGCAGCAATGTACCAGTAGTTATTAAGTAGGCTATACTGTATATCCTGGTATTAAATGATAAGTGGTAATGGTATTAAATGTTTCAGTTTGATATGGAAGACTGTCATTTTCATAAACAGATGTACTTTTTGGAAAGTGAAATGCAATAGCATCTGGAATAAAACCAACATATAGATGCGGTTTGACTTATAGTGACAGATCCCTGTAGCTGAAATGGAAGCTAATGAAAGTGAATACGGCGACATGGGGATGTCTTACCTCAAAAAGCGGACATAAACCTCCTTCTCTCACAGTTCAGACAGCACTCATGAGAAACGTAAACCATTCCACAACCACAGCGACGTTTCAACACCGCAACGAGTAGTAAAAAGCAAAAAACAGGCACCGAGTAACTTTTTAGTCCAGTTTTACTTTCTTATTCTCAACAAGTATTTCGGCCCGGGACCGGTGCGTGTCTGGGCGCTCCGCCGGAATGCAGAGCAGAGGGCTTCGGCGCTCACAGGGGAACTCCTCCTCCTCCCTCCTCCCTCCTTTACCACCATAACAAATTGATACCCACCTTATTAACGTCACGCCCGCGTCAGAGCTCCGAGCTGGGTGCAAGGCAAGGCCGGACCAGAGCGCAAGGCACAGGTTGCTGGGCAACCGCGGGGCTCGGGCGCACGGTGACGTGAGTGCTGATGGAGGGGTTGCTTGGAGATGAGAGTGGTGACGTCAGTCGTAAAGATGTGTCACCACGTGATATTTCCCTCCAACGGATTGTTGCTCGCGGGCTGCCCTGCCCCGCTCACAGCAGACTGCGCACGCGGCGTCAAGAAAAAGAGAAACAGAAAGCAAAGCCGGTGACCGCGAAACTGTTTAGTCTTTAACTGACTATTAGTCTTTCTTTCCCTCTCTCTCTCTCTCTCTCTCTCTCTCTCTCTCTCTCTCTCTCTCTCTCTCTCTCTCTCTCTCTCTCTCTCTCTCTCTCTCTCTATCTATCTATCTATCTATCTATCTATCTATCTATCTATCTATCTATCTATCTATCTATCTATCTATCTATCTATCTATCTATCTATCTATCTATCTATCTATCTATCTATCTATCTATCTATCGTGTAGTAATGTTGTGTAGTAATATTATAGTCAGTCGTTAATTTCTGTAAACAACAAAGAAAAAACAACAACATACCCATTGTTCCAGATACAATGTGACTGAAAGGGTTGAGCCAGAAGAAAAAACTTACTATCTACCCTGTCTGACAACATGGAATTCTTGGCATCCATTTTTAAAAATTGTATATTTCAACAAATATTTTAATGGCATTTCTTGCTTTTAGTCAGGTGCTTTTTGGTCAGGTGTCAGACTAAATACTGACTTTAAACCAATTTACTCCAGTTTTTTGTGTACCTTCAGGCTGCGTACATGTTTGTTGGATTTTCCTGTTTCCAGCCTCTGAAGAGACTGACAAATAAATAGACTATCCATGTTCATTTCAACACTGCAAGAACAATAAATCTAAAGGCCACCTAGAAGTTTTGTACAGTACTGTACATATACATGTTATGTGGGATTAAAGCACAAACTAATTTCCATTTATTTAATTGTTGAGTGTTTTTCAGTATCAGATACTCTTATCAAATGGCTTGTCGCTGCTTTGTCATTATGTTTAAAGCCAACTGTTAAATTATGGATGTTAATGGCACTCAAGTTTCACATAAGTGTTGTGGTGAAGGACAGATTTTACACATTTGGACTTAAGTAATTTCAGTTAACTCTTCTGTTAGTTACATCCAGAGGTAAGTATTTCAATTTCTGGTTACATTTGATATAAATAAACATATTTTATGACATATGATATGATATGATATGATATGGAGTAGCACAATATATTGTTTGAGCATCGACATCACAACGTATGTGTGTGCAATAGTGACACACAGGTCCTGCAATGTAAGAGACAAATGACCTCAACATTTTCTCATCTAATTTCAATAGCACTTGACACACACTGCACACATCGTAATCATTCTGAACCAGTCTGGAGTGAGTCACTGGGAACAAGACTGAAAAATGAACAACAAACAAGATAAAATCACCCAAAACCAAGGCTCAGTGCCAGAAAGAAAAGCAACATCAGTTATGTGGAATTATTTATTTCTTTTTTATGTATTTAATACAATTAATTAATTAAGTAATTAATTGGATTTTTTACATTTATTTTTGTATTTACTTTTAATTCGTGTATTTACATTTTGTTTTATTTATTTTAAATGTTTATATTTATTTTTAATTCATTAATGTATTTATTTATTTGTATTTTTATACATATTTGTATTTATTTTTTATTTATTAATTTATTATAATTATTCATTTTATTGAATTATTTTGGCTACAAGAAGGATGATACTGAAACATATGTTCTGTGTCGACCACTAATCTGTTTGATTGTTTGTGTTGGCACTACACAGCTGTTATGTACTCCTGAGGATTTTTTCATATTGCAATATCAGGGTTTTTAAAAAATCACAATGCCATTTTTTCTTAATATCGTGCAGCCCTAATATGATACAATATGACATGATATGATATGATACAATATGATAAAGTAGTATACTACTAACCATTATACAACAAATGGGTCAGTTGACAAAATGTAGTGAAATACTATTTATATACTGTAATTTCACAATTTAATGTAAATACTTGAGTACATGTTCAGTGTTGTAGTACATGTATTTAGACTTAGGCTCTGAGTGTTCTTTACATCTCTGGCAAAGTGTCAGATTTAAAGTGTCAGTATTCTCTGGCTCAACTCATGTTTCAGGTAAAGCTTACAAAGAAGAGGGTACATTTTCTCCTCGCACAATCAAAAAGGAAAACAAAAGACAGCACCTCAACACAGCCAGAGAAAAGGGAAAAGGGCCAAGGTACTTACTTACATACTTACTTGTGCAGAAGTATTTACAGTGTGCACAATAATCATTCAATCTATTGGTTTTTAATGTTGGATTATATTGTTGAGATAAAGCCTGCTTAGAACATAGAGTGAGGAAACAGCAGCTGAAACAGAAACAGCAAAAAGTAAGTAATAAATAGGTCACAAGTCACCAATGGCATGAACAACTATATACAATTTGGTCTAATAATGAAAACATAGTAAACTTTTTTTGCATGCCCTTTCAGTCATTACACGTGCATAAATGGTTTATAAAGATTACAATAAAGATCAGCTTCTGCAACCTTGTATTCGTGTGTTTTGTAGAAGACAGCAATTGATTAATGTAAGGGGTAAAAGATCAGTGTTTAAGCAAAACCCAGCCTTTGTCATGAATTAATTATTGGTTGTGAATCTTTGTGCAAAGCAGGAGGCACAACTGAAGCATAAATGTGATCAAATCTAAAGGACTTTGGACCATCATGATACTTAGTGTGTGTTGGGTTAGAGTTTAATGAATCCTGGGTGTTCCAATCATGAATGAAATCACAGAAATGTGATGATGGTTTTAAAGGCCAATGAAAACCCTAGAAAATAAAAGAACGTAGTCAAATTATTTATGGTAGTTAGTTAATCTGTTTTTAGCAAAAAAGAATGATATGGTTTGGTTCAGGTGACAGAGTTGTTAGACGAGAATAGTAAATATATATACATCCAAAAAGTAAAATTATATTTTATTTCCCCATTCCCCAAAGAGGAAGCAAGGGGCATTGTTTTTGTTTCAGATGGTCTGTTTAACACTCAAGCAGCAAAAATATTGATCAAATTAATATCAAATTAGGTTTCTAGATTGCCAATGACCCAGAATAGATCTGATTACATTTGGGGAAAGTAGGTCAAAGTTAACCTGACTGTCGCCAGATGGTTTTTCACAATACCATCTGGGACCCTTCCGCAACTAATCTGTTTTGAAAGGAGGGTCTTATCTAAAATCCTTGCATGTGATTAGATGAAGAATGTGTCCGTCATCTGACTGACGCGCTGCTTCAGCCACTCACATTGAAGTCAAGCTACTTAATTGGCGAAAATATCTTTCATCAGGTACATACACCAACAGAAGGGGTTTAAACTTACCAATTATACATGACGTTTATTTATAATCTCATCTACTACGATGCCCACCCAGTTCTTCTGGTAAACGTCGTAGGAAAGCATGGTTCTACGTTTATCCTTTAGCCATGACTCGAGGCTACAAACACTAGCTGCCAACATCTGTTGCAGATGTGGTTGTCATTTCTTCCTCCAAGGTCCATTACTGTCAGTTAGTTTACCAGCCTCTTTGACTTGGTCCTCTATCAACACAACCAGGGGTGATACCACAATTACCATGGGCTTCTGTACTGGTACTATTTCTTTATCCACCAGTGGAGCCATCTGATTGATGAAACTCTTGCCAAACCCGGTCAGAAGAAGAGCAAAAACATAATTTCCATTAAGAAATGCTTCTAAAGCCGTCCTCTGTTCATCTTTTAAGGAATGAACATGCAGTCGACAAAACAGTGGAAATAGCCGAGTCTCTATGGACCCTCAGATACCTAATGCACGCTGCCATTGTTGTGCATCTGAAAAGACTACACTTCCGTCACTTCTGCTTTACGTCACACCAGCCACAATGCTGCTGGGTAGTCCCACCCTGCCACACTGATTGGCTCCTTCGTTTTGAAGTACATTCGATCCCCATGCTACAAAGATGGTTGTGTGAGGTCAAAGTTCCAATTTTTCATTAATTTCTAAAGTCTTTTTTATTTCCCATTTACTTATAATATGCTGGCATCACCACGTGCATAGAGATGATAACATCATTCATACATACATAAGCTACACCAAGTGACACCACTTGTTTGTAGTATTTGTATGTCAATGAAAATATTTAAACAATACAATAAAAATCATGAAGTCTGCTGTAAGCACGATGTTGATTCATGCCTTAAATTTTTGGGGTTTTTTATGGTTTTTATGGCCCAAATTTTCCACAGCGCCCAATGGTGGCAACCCTGAATATGTGGTATGAACACACTCAGAATACATTGAGAGGTGGGCTGTGATGCATACATCCTCACTGAGCAAGAATGAGTCTTGTTATGGATTGAAGGACCACCTATTGAGTTGAGGGAAACGGATTCATTAAGGTGTTTTCAAGGCATATGAACATTTCAGACAGACCAAAGAGTGCTTCACACTGGGATGACGCACACTTGTTTTCTCTCCCGCTCTCTCTCTCTGTGTGAGGAAACATAATATCAGTTCACGTAAATGTATTTAATATTTTACATGTGTATGAAAATGTAAGATTATTAAAACATACAATGTGCGAGACAATGAATAGAACAAATGGAATAGACAGATGTCATATCTTTTCCAGTCCGTTGTAAAAGAAAAACAACTTTTTAATCATGTTTGCATGATGCCACCATTTACATATATGATGTTTGTCATTTTAAAAGACAATTTTATGAGCCAAGAAAGATGTGGTTATTGGTAAAAACAGTAAATACATGTTATTTTTGTGTTAAAAAGTTCAGTGACTGCACCTCCTGTTAAATATGACACATATCACCAACACTAAAATGACTATTAAAGTAACATAATTCAACTCAATATGTCACCATGGAGACATTATCATTATCATTACAGTCTGGTCATGTTGAAGCTGAAGAGACATTATTTAGCTATTGAGAAAGTTATGATGATGTCATCTTCACAACATTCAGATAGATGTGTTGTCTTTCCATGCATGTACTTCCAGTTTTAAGAACAATCTTATCATACTGTGTATGACAACATAAAACAATTATTTGTTTTGCTGTTAATTGTAATTTTTTCCCCCTCAAAGTAGATAGAAAGGGTGGTACTTCTGCTCTCTGTACTCAAAAGACTTTCAAGGTGCAGTGATGGATTCACAGTACCACCTCATGTAATGAATAATGGATAAGAAAACATTCCACCTTAAAAGCTGCTGGTAACCTTTTGAGCCACACAGCAATAAAATGTTGTAATGCTAGTCTATTGAACAGGAAATGAAAGAGCACATGATGTTTCATGCTCCTGAGGATGTTTGGAAGTGAGATCAGATCATTCCAGATGTATTTGAGGATCCATTCTATTGCCAGATGTGAACAGACATATTATGAACAGCCCATTGACAATCATTCCACTCATGATGTATGTTGTTGCTAGTTCTGAGCAGGGTCTTCATGTATGATGCATCCAAACTTGTAATTATACCTGGGAGGGATGAACCTTGCTCTTACATGCTGGTGATTTTCAGTAATTGCAGAGGTTTTTACATGGGTTTCTTCTTCCTGACCGAGAAAACCTGCTGGGGTTTTCTTTTTTTCTTTCTCCCCTGGAGGTGTTACTGCCACTCAAGATGGGGAGAAAAGTACAGCCCAGGTCTGTAGTATGATATATTTAAACACAGGTGGTACCAGCAGGTCTGTCTTTCAGTGTGTTATTAACCCACATAGACCCAGTGGTACTTTTGTGGCAGTTCTCAAATTCGTATGTGATTTATCACTAACTATTATAATATTATCTGTTTTATTTGACTTTTTTTTAGTGTAAATCATGTATTCCCCTGTATGTAATTCACCGATCATGTAGATGTATAAAATATCATGAATTCAAAGGTTGTTATATCAAGTCAGGGGAAAAAATAAGTAAAAGTGACTTTCTCAGCAAAATTATCACTGACTAAACATAAAAAACAAGTATTTCCATCCACTGTTGTTGATCCAACGCCATAGGTTTTATTGCTGAATTAATGTTGTAGGATATGACAGTGTTCTGGTGGTAAATACAGAGCGTTTGAATATCCAAATGGGTCATATCTGATGACTACAAAAACCAGAGTAACTGTATTTTACACCAGTTATATAGATGGACTGATAGGATTAATGGATCAACAAGTATTAAACTGTTCAGATCAGTAGATTGTTTTGATTGATGGTGTGTGTTCAGGTCTTTATGGGTTAACAAGAAAAAACACATTAAAAGTGCAGTACATGATAGATTTTTAGTATTATTAGTCAAAAACTTGACCAAAAAATCAGCATATTGAAATTCAAAAGCATATGACAGCCATGACTACAAGTAGAACACAAAGCCAGAGTTGAGAGCTGACACTGGAGCCAGATGTACCTGACTGAAATGTACTGAGTGGATAATGATGATGATTAGGGAACATGACAGTTGTATCTACTCCTTACCTGTGTTTTCTGACTGTAGAAAATATTTATATTATTGGCATCACAAGTATTTTCAGGCTGTGGGTTATGTACTGTATGTGATTGACACCTGTCATTCCACATCACAGACAACATTAGCTAGCTAGCTAGCTAGCTAGCTAGAGATAGATAGATAGATAGATAGATAGATAGATAGATAGATAGATAGATAGATAGATAGATAGATAGATAGATAGATAGATAGATAGATAGATAGATAGATAGATAGATAGATAGATAGATAGATAGATAGATAGATAGATAGATAGATAGATAGAAATATTTTAAAAAATGATGCCCCAACACACTCAAAACACATAAATTGACAAAAAGACTAAAACCACAGAGTAGTCTATGTCATGTTATTAAAGGTAGCTATTACAGAGGGGATGACAGATTTTTGTAGATGTTTTTCCTGGCCTGTGGGGTTCTGTAGCATCAGTTATTATCTGTATATGACTCCTCTGCTCTACTCCATGTGCTGAAATAGAAGTTTGAAAAGATTTCTTCACTCTTCAGTAATGGCATAAAGAAGCACAAGGTTCATCTACATTTCTATTTAGTAATTTTATTTGGACTGAGAGGAGTTTCAAATTTTACTGTTTAGTACAACAATTTCACATTGAATAGTCAACATTTTATAAGATAATATATGCACATACATTCTGCAAGAACTATATATGTCATGGGCCAGTCCCCTGACTTTCTGCCTGGTAACCTTTCACCTCCAACCATTCACCTGCCATACAATCAATCAATCAATCAACTCACCTGCTCCCACTCAGTTAATCATCTGCCTCACCTACCTCTGCTACTCAGTGTGCTCTATTTAAGCCTCAGGTTTTACAATAGTCAGTGTCAGAATGTCTTATTCATTTGGTATATTCACACTTCAGCTGCCCAACACTGACAACTGAACCTGCCTGATTCTACCTGCTCTCCTGCCTGGTACCTGAACTGCTGCTGTGTTGCCCATTGTCTAGATCAGGGGTCTGCAACCCTGGTCCTAGAGAGCCGCTATCCTGCATGTTTTAGATGTTTCCCTCTTCCAGCACACCTGACAGACATTATCAGTCTTCCACACAGCTTGATGATAGGCTGATCATCTGAATCAGGTGTGTTGGAAGAGGGAAACATCTAAAACATGCAGGATAGCGGCTCTCTAGGACCAGGGTTGCAGACCCCTGGTCTAGATTACACCTACACTCCAGTTTCCCCTCTCCCTTATTTCAATAAAAACCCTTTTCAGTTGATCCTGTGCTGCATTTGTGTCCTCACTACCAACCCTTTACAATATATGCATAAAAGAAAACAGGCCTCAAATTCATACTTGAGTAAAAGTATTGCTTTAGCATCCACACTTTGAGCAAATTCTTCCTAACAAATGTGTCTGGTTTGTTCTCAACATCAGGCTCAATAAAATAGAATGGATTGAAATCATGCATAAAGAGTGTAACGTGGTATGCAAAAATGTTTACAGTGCTCACGTGTAAAATATAGGCAGACTTTCCCCTCCCACAGGTTGAAATGTTAAGGGAATGCAAACCACATGCAAAAATGTCCCATGAAAGGTCACACAATATTATGATTCACACTAACAACAAACACACATCCCACTCTGCTCTCTGTTTTCTTAGCCAAATGTCTCTACCTATGCCTGCTGCCATTTGAATATTATCTCTGACCTGCATAGCACAGTGTATTACTTTCTAACTATTGGTAGAGCTGTCTAATTTTTTCATGACCTACATCTGATGAGAGGTTAAATGATGTGAGGGCATTGGATTTCTGTATCCAGGGTCTCAGACAAATGGCTTTTACTTACATAAAAACAAGAAATCAATGTATGAAACAACCTCAGACTGACAGGGTAATTATAGTGTCTGATATCAATCAAAGTGTAAAGTGCTGCCTCAAAAATATGCAAGAACAAAAAAAAAAAACCTTTTTTCATCTGTCAACAGCTGTCCTACTTCTTTTAATGCAATGTATTCAGGAGGAAGCAGGGAAAAAAATAGATTTTGTATTCCTTAGTATGTTACTTCATTGAAGAAAATATTACATACTGTACTTATAGTTAGCACGTAATAATGGTGTTATATCACATGCATGAATGATGGTTTTTATTTTCCTATTTGATGAAGAGTTAGAAAATACACTGATGGTGTGAACATGAGTCAAACCACAGATGTTTTCTGGAAATTACATGAGTCCTGCCTTCACAGTTTCATTTTTTTGGCTGACAGACACCACAGCATGGCTTCCTACGACATGCATTAATTATTTGTAAGTAACCACAATGATGCACACTTTTTAAGGTGTGTGTACTTGTAGTCCTATCTTCATGGGGACATGGATATGTTTACACAGTCACACTATGGGGACCTCTGAAACTATGAGGACCAAAATTCAGGTCCCCATGAGGTTTAAATATAAATTAAGTTCCCCACTACTAAAATAGAAATAATGTGGCCCTATAAATACATTAATTATTTTTTTTTTTTTTTTTTTACGGAACTCCTGATAAAGTATGGGGGAAACAGGTGCAAAGCGAAACATGTATTTTTCAAATGTTTGAAGACTTGTTTACTTAAAAAAAAGTAATTGAAAAAAATATTTACTTTAATAGTTTATTTTATTCTCTTTTTTTTAAACTTATTTTTATTTTATTCTTTAAATTGTTCTTTTTTTAGTTTTGTAAATTTCATTTAATTTCCTCATTCATTATTATTTTCTTTTATTTTAACTTATTATTAAAAAAAGATACATTCACGATCCAATGGTTACGTGATTGCAAACTTGGTCCCAATGAGACATGGAAACTAGTGTGTGTGTGTGTGTGTTATTTTTATCGATATGGTGTTTTCATCGAAACTAAAACAATAACCATATGTAGAAACAGAGAACACTAGATGTGAAACTGTTCACTTATTTCGTGTGAGTGCAAAAAGACTACAGTGTGAAAAAGAATCTATTGAGACACATAGATATAACTGCCTGAGTAGATATTGTTTTGTCTTTATAAGTTATCAGTGTTTACTAAAAACAGGTGATTTACTGCATGTGAAAAACCACATGAACACTATCTTGTCATAACTCTAGAATAACCTTTAGTCAAATGTGGGACTTCATCAGAGGGGATTTTACCACATCTTAGCATTAACTTCTTCAAATTTTGCAGAAGTGAGCTCTCATGTGATGACTGACAGTAAGCGGGGGGTACAACTGAATGTCATGAATCATGCTTTTTACCTCACGACTTGTTTAATGACGTTTCACTTGTTATTAAAGTTATTTTTACCCGCATCACTCATGAAGAGACCCAATGATATATTTCTTCAAAGTCGAGATCAAAAATTCACTTCTGTCGATCTGGTGTGCTGTAATGATGTCTACCAGATCTAATTAAAAGTAAATATCCCAGGGCTGATTCAGTCTGACACCACATATCAACATCCATCTGGACTTCAAGGTCAGGATGAGGAAACAGAAAATCCTTTCAAGTAGAGATGTAGATCTTCAAAACAGGATTAAATCCAAGACTGTGGAAGAAAACTATTTTACAGTTAAACACAATAACGGTCAGCCCTGCTATGAACTGGCGTCTCATACACGGTGTACTCCGCCTTCGTCCACTGTAGCTGGATTAGACCCCCAGTGACTCCCATGACCCTAGTGAGGATAAAGCGGGTTCAGACGACAAGACGAGACACAATAACAGCAATCCTTACACACAGCTTCTGGCTATATTCACTTTTATTTATTTATTTATTTATTTATTTATTTTCATATAGATGTAATAATAATAATAATGGATTTTATTTGTCACGCACTTTACATTTGCTGGCAAATCTCAAAGTGCACAGTAAAACAGTAAAAAAAACAGTGATAAAAAACAATAAAAGCAGTAAAAAAAAACAACTAAAAACAGTATATGTATGTATAACTTTTCTTTCTTCATTCAGTATGTTTAGGGTTAAACTATTGGTAATTTAGATTAACAGCTGAGCCTATTAATGCATGTCTTTAGATGGTGTGGGCACCTGAGGACAACCCACACAAACACAGAGAGTAACTACATACAGGAAGGACTTGTCAGAATCAAACCCAGGATCTACTTGTTATGAAATAATATGCATTGCTCCCCCACGCCCCTGTGAAGCACATTAATTCCACATTTCAAATGATATTTAAAATTGATTTGTGGTCATTTTAGTTTGTTTTATACTTAACTATACACAATTGAGCCAAAAAAAATGTCTCACTTGGATTTAACCCTGTACATTTTTCAGCTAAACAGTTTTTACAGTGACAAAGATATTTCAGCTGCAACAGTGTCTCTAATTACTCATTTCTTAACCAACCTTCAGTTTGTAGAGAGTATAAAGTTCGGACTGTGTATCAGTGGACCTTGTTCCAAAGTTGTAGATGAAGTGATTACCTGTTATGGCTAGTGCCTACAGTACAAGCCTCTGGGGGAGTCTTACAAACTGGGGTTGGTTGAGCAACTTTATGTGTCTAAATGAATTAGGTCAGCTGAACCTGAATATACTGAATGACCATGATTAAATCATTACATGAGTGTTTTTTTTTTTCATTTCTGATGGCACAGACATGCTCCAACACAACATACCCAGGATTCATCAGGCTCAGATTGTGAAAGAGTGGTTCAGGGAGCATGAAATATAATTTTTGCAAAAGGGTCGGCTTTCATGGAGTCCATAACTGAACCTCTTTGAGAATGTCTAGGATGTGAGGAAGAAGATTTTGACACAACAGTTTGACACACCCACCATCAATACAATAAAAACAAGTGGTGCCAGGCACAACAGACCCGACACATGTTTTAGTTTTAGTCCCTCTCAAAACATTAAGACTATAGGTTTTTATCTTTCAAGGTCGCTCAAGGTCAAAGGTCATGGTGCCATTTTGGTCTCTACATGTAATTTTCTTATCTGTCAGCAAGCACTGAACTATTTAGTCATTAATAGGTCAAAATTTAAACACACACATAAATATACCATGAGATGCAGAATTGAAAGACCAGCATTTTGGTGCTCAATGAAGTCTTTTAAGATGAATAGTTCAAAAGTGATACCCAGAATTCGATATGTGACTTTGACCTTTGACCTAAAAGGCTTCAGGACCGGCCTTCAGGGTTCTGATGTCAATGCACATCACCAGTGAGAGTAAAAAAGAAGCTGTATGCAAAACTGGGGATATATGAATGATCCTGACAATTAATTTGCCCTATCTCCTATCATTAAAAAAACACATTTTTAGTGACCTTAAACTTGGCCTGGATTCACCAAAAGGTAACGGGATCTATTCTGGACCACCTCACACCTTTCCTGAATTTAAATTAATCTAAATTGGTCCAGTAGTATTTGTGTAGAGTTGCTGACAAACCAACAAAGAAACAGAGAGACCAAAAAAACCCTAACTAAAAACAACACCTGTTGCCTCCCCTTCAGGGGGCGGAGTAAAAACAACACCTAATGTAACTCTGAATGGAAATAAATGTTCTAACATCTGTTGTGACGTGGTAGAAGTATTGTGTTACATAAATAATGCCATTGTGAATGCATCCTGTAACTAAAGCTAAAGTCCAACGAAATACTAGAGGGTGGGGCTTCTTTTTGGCCTGGCTGCATGTGTCTAAAGTTACCTGATATTATGTATTAAGCTATTATGATGTGCTACAGTGGATTAGTGCAACCACAGAGGGTTAGACATAGTTACTTAGAGTGTTATTTACTTCACATGGTTTCAAAAAACAAGTTTGTTTTTTTTTTCAATTAAAAACTATATATACACGTAATACAAAAAAGCCATTGATGCGATTATATAATACTGTTTTCTAACCCTGCCCCAATTTATATGAAGTTTACTTGAGTTCACTCTGCTTCATCACTCTTGGACACCATGTTTTATATATCTCTCATATTCAGCTTTTTGTTGTTTGAGGAAATATCATAGGATTATTGCAAATGGGTATAATTATGGCTCATTTAGAGATGGATAAGTGTGCTCATCTGTATAACTGGGTGCTGAATCCTAAGGATAAAAAGTCTAAATTTAAGGGTAGGACTAGCCTGGTAAACCTGAGTATGATATGAATGCATAATCTGGAGACGATCCGTAGACTGAGTTTAAGCGCACAGCTGGGATCAACAGCTGTCTTTCAAACCACTTTGCACGTAATAGTCAAGTGCTATGAACAATCATGAACACCTAACAAAAACAAATATAAACTAGCGTCTATCTGGTTGTTTTAACATCCTATAGGCTAGGCTAATTAACCTTAACATACTATTAACAGTGGAGGAAAAATATCCAACCAGGTCCATTTACATGTTGTTTATCCAACCATAGACTCTATATAAGTTCATACGTCTTCAACCCTGTCGTCTTTGTGCTAAGCCTGCTCTACAATCTCGCTACACAAATGGAGCGTTGTGATTGGACCAGTAACATTTTACCAGACCTGGCTGAGGCTCTATGGAGTGTCGCTAGACCAATGATTCAGGCAAAAATATTTTTTGCCACTAGAGGTGGGTGAGGTACTAGGCTAGGGTAGGGTTTAAGTAAGTACGTTTGATAGAAAAGTGCACATAGACACATAGAGAGGGTGAAAAAAAAATAATAAAGACAAATAATAAAGACAAATCTAAACTTTTTGGCCACTCAAATGATGCATACAGACACCAGAACATAATCATATTGTTGTTAAAAATCCATTTACTAACCTCTACATGAATACATGAGTGATTTCATGAATAATAATGTTTGTGTATGTTAATAAAAGGAATACAACAATATATTTGTTCTTTCTCTCTCCTCCTTTTCCCACTGACTCTTTGTCTTTTTCTTCACCTCTTGTAGAGTTGACATTGGAAAGCAGATGACAAACAGAAAATGAGAATGACGTGTAACAAAGGTCACTTAGAGCTGGAGTCAAACTGAGGACATTGTGGTCCATGATGACCTTTAACCTGACAGCTGAAATTGCGATGAATCTCTGATGTAACTCGTACTGCAACAGGCTTTTGAAATCAGTACTGACACAGTTCTAAGGCTTCTACTCAAGCACATGAACAAACAAAAGCTTTCAGACAGAAAGCAAAGGCAGTTTAGATTTGCTCTTATTTGTAAACATAAAGTTTTTCAGGTTTTGAAGTATAAAATGATCATCTTTTTTCAAAAAAAGGTTTTATACTGTATTGTGCAATGGTGAATTGTAACACCTTAGGTAGAGCAGACTGAGCTTTTTGTGTTTCCCTTTTTCCTTTTATGTGTGCAGAAAAGAAGACAGAACCACCATGTTATAAGGACTTCCTTTAAACACATTAGACTGTAGCTCCTCTTTTTTAAGCTGATGCACTCTCAGAAATAATATAAATAAATAAAGAATGAATGCACATGAATCTATAATCATCCTTAATTCAATTAAAATTATATTCCAATTAACCAGTCTGTATTATAGAATGACTGAACATTTTTGGCAAAACATTTGGATCAGTTTTTCCAAGTAAAGTTAATGTTGCACCTGCACAAATGGGCCATTGGTGCAGTAGTGACAGGCAGCAGAAGCAACCCACATTGGCATCTGGATGGAAATATGAGCACCAAAAAACCCCAAGATGGAACAGTGGATCATCACAAAGTATTATTCACACTATGCAGGAAGGAGTTTTCTTTTCACAAAAGCACTTCTAGCTTAAAATACTACACTAATGTGACACATATTATCTGCTAGCACTAGGCTAACATGTTGCCCAGCTTGCAGCAAGCATCTTAAGTGTTTATATATTCTCTTCTTTCTTCAGTCTGTTGACTAATGCAAAATGAAATGTGATTAATTAAAAAGAAATGTGATTTAATCATTATAAATCAAAATGAATCCGCAGCAACCCTGTGATTAAGCCGATTAAAAATGTTAATAATTTGACTGCCCTAAATTTAATATACTTCAATGGGTCTGATCCAAAGGCTTGCATAGCTTTGACATGCACAAAGCTGATTGAAATGAGTCAAAAGTATTTTGTGTAACTTATAAAGCACTCTCAAAGGTCTGAATTTAATGTAAGGTAATAGACACATGCTGTGCTTCTGTCACTTACATGTAAATGAGGCAATATTCATAAATTTAGTACAAAACTGGCCTCTTTCTATGTAAATAAGCATCACTACAAAACCTATGGAATTAGATTTACCTCAAAACTTTCTAAAAACAAACAAACAAAACAGATATAACAAAAAAGGACTTAATAAAAAATTATTAAACACAAAAAATATAACTCATACAAACTGTCTTTTTTGTTCATTGTTTCCACTGCTTCCTTCTCTCTTCTCTCTCTCTTTTGATTTTGCTTCTCAGTGTTCTGGTGTTTTGGTTTTTCTGACACAAGACTCTTGTGGGTTAGTCGTTGAAAATGATGACCCATGGCTTCATTGATGCGCTGGAAGTGCAAGACCTGAGGAGACATTATGAACATACATTTTGGTATTTGTGTATTTGTGTTGAAACTGGTAAAAAAAAAAAAAAAAACAGTAATAAATGTCTAAACATACTCAATGAGAATGTTATGTCAAAAGTCAACTCTACGATCAGGACATTCTCATTCCCAGCGTGTTGTGGTCTGCCTATGCCACATCAAATATTTTTTCATATGTGAATTTCAGAGCACTTGTCAAACAGAATCAGAATTTAGCTTGACTCACTCCATTTACTCCCATTCAATATTTTTGCGAGCTAAGCACCCATGGGCCAGAAGTAGAAGGGTGTGAATTAGCTTCTCCATGAACAAAAAGTCAAACAGTTTGCATGAGTGATATTTTTTGCTTTTTTTATTTTTATTAAGTAACTTTTTTTTCTTAAATCTGTTTTGAGTTTTAGGAAGTTTTGTTTGAAACCTTTTGAAGCAAATCTAATTCCATAGTAATAGCTCACAGAAGACCAACACACAGTTTGTTTGATGAAAAATACCATCTGCTGAAAACTCACCTCTCTAACTCAATGTGTTTGGTTCTCCCTGTACCTCCAAATCTTGACAATATTAGGCGTCATATCTTCATTCAGTTATTAGAGGAATGAGTTGTGTGTTATCTCTGAGCTTCAGTGCAGGAATTAAAGATGTGCTGATGATAACACTATTTTATTACATATTTATACATCAAGATCAGCCTGCAATGTCAGACTGTTTACAAGCACACAAAATGAATCACAGTCAGATACTGCAAAACCAAACAGTGTCTGTCCCAATGTTTCTGCAGAAATATTCAGTGACATATAAGATTAATTTAAGAGCCACACATTAATCACATATGTTTCAGATCTGCCCTCATTAATTGAGGCCTTTTAACGGACATTGTGACTTACATTGTCACTGAAGAGTTCTTCTGCTTATTTAAGACATGCAATCTTATGTTGGTTTTTTTGGCCATTTTTATTATAGTTCCATCTATGGCTGAGATGTGGAAAAATACTTTTAACACAAGACAAAATTGCATTCAAGTGCAAAACTTTATGTCAACCATGAGTGCAAAAACCTTTAAGAATAGGTGGAGAAAATCATTAACCTGACTTATGTCATATGGCTGTGTTACGCTACGATCACACAACCATCTGAGTAGCATGAGGATCAAATCTACTTCAAAATGAAGGAGCCAATCAGTGTCGCAGGGTGGAACTATCTGATGGCGTTGTGGCTGGTGTGACGTTAAGCAGAAGCGACGGCAGTGTACACAACAATGGCAGCGTGCGTTAGGTATCCCAGGGTCCATGTGGACTCAGTTATTTCCAGTGTTTTGTCTACTCTACCACATGTTCATTCCTTAAAAGATAAACAGAGGACGGCTTTGGAAGTGTTTGTTAATGGAAATGACGTTTTCGCTCTTCTTCTGAGCGGGTTTGGCAAGAGTTTGACTTCAATGTAAGTGGCTGAAGCAGCGCGTCAGTCAAGATGATGGACAGATTTTTCATCTGCATACAAGGATTTTCGATAAGGCCCCTCCTTTGAAAACGGATCGGTTGCAGAAGGGTCCCAAATGGTATTGTGAAATACCATCTGGCGACAGTCAGGTTAAAAAAACCATAGCAAATTGCATGTAAAAATATAAGGTACAAATCAGCAATAGAATTTTTGTTTAGTATCTAATTTTAAAGGTTGGGTTAAGTGATGTCATTGTAATTTTTCTAAATTTTTCATTGCCCAACACTTGACTTTAATTAAAAAACATATTGTTTTCTTTTTGGAAAAAACTGACAAACAAAATTAACTGAAATTATATGAGTAAATCAAAGTACATTTTACCTTGAACTTTAGTAAATAAAAAAAAAAAAGATGAATATCAATTAATTCAATCGTAAGTGTTGTATTTTCTGGAGAAATTTGATAAATGTATTGCTGTGATATTATGGCATGAATGAAACATGTGACACTGTATCTTATGATAATAATAAATGCTGACATCCTGGACAGACTACCTGGAGTTGATGCACCTCTCACTGACCTCGCAGTGAAAAGCTCCTTTGTCTGATCATTTGGAGTCATTGTATCCGGGGAAGGACAGGGCCACCATTCTTTTCTGGTAATTAACGCTGGTCCGTTTGCACTTGTTGACTTTGGCAGAGACAGCCATCCTCGTGAGCTCGTGCGTCAAGATATCATCCAGGAGCTCCAACACCAACCTTTCTCAAACAAACAGTTTCAGTAATGAGGGTCTTACAATGGATGAGGGTCTATAATTCACACATATATTCTCTCACTGTTTAGTGTTGGAAATCCCAGAATAACAATAGGTTATTTGGGGTCTACATAATACATCACTGGAAACACACTTCATTTCCAAGACATTGTTTACTGTTTACTATGATAGCTGCAATTTATGGTAATCAATGCTTTCTCAGCAGTTTAACAGTACATGCCCTAAGGGACAGCAGTATACTGGAAAATGCTTTATTTGCACAGCCAGTTCACTTACTGATGGGAACACAACAAGCTGAGACAAAGAAATGTTGTGGCAGATGTATCATTTTTAGCAACATACATGCATACATATATTTGTACCTTTTCAGCCAGCGGCAAAAGGGTTATGTTTCTGTTATATTAAGAAGTTCCTGCCAGTTTACACATGTTATTTCTTGTAGTTTAACTCTGAGCCTGAAGAACCAATGAAGTGAAATGGAAAACACTGAGTGCCAAGGCAGCAGCAGAGCTAACAAGGTGATAAAAACAATTTACTTAACCTCTTGAGGACACTGAAAGCAAAATGTCCTTGCAGTCAGCAGTAGCTAACAATTGAGAAGGGGCCACATGGACTGGTATAAATGGCACTGCAAGATTTGTGCATTCAGGCAGGACACTTACGTCAGACTTAGCCAGCTATAACAGAATGACCTACATTTGTGTTTGGTGACGACTCTGCTTGACTGATGTTCTGAAACAATCTGACAAAGCATGACACAGATGGTCACCAACCCTCCAGCAGAGCCTCACATTCACAACATTGGAATGAATGAATGAACACTGTCTTTCATCAAACTCTGCAACTGGTTTGAGCTAAGCTGAAGTCATGAAGAAATTGACAGAAAGTAGCTGGTGACTTAAACTACATGTCTAAAACACTGCAAACTTTCTGTGTAAAGTAATGCAGATACTCAAGAAATAAAACACTGTCACTGTCACAAAAACAAAATAAAACTGGTTTCATTTAAGGTAAAGAGTAAATATTATAAAAGCCATGTGATGTATGTACATACATATCAGTGGTGCGCGGGTCGATGTATAAACGACCGCTTTTTTAACTAAACTGCCAGCGGCTCGGACAGCAATAAATTTATTTGAAAAGAATGGACTCGACCCGTTTCTCAACCCGCATTGTAAAAATGTAATCAATGGTCTTTATGAAAATCAAATGACCGTACTCACATACCTGCATTTATTTCCGTGTTAAAATCCGATGTCATTGTGGTTGGCAACCTGTAACATCCTAAGAGACATTTGAACCCGGTTTCCACAGAAAAGAAAACACTGGGAGCTGCTCATCATCTTTAAAAATCTCACTGAATGTGTCCCAAACCTTACTTTTTTGGTTTGTATGTTTCCGGAGCTTCCACTCTCCGAACTTGACTTTCTCTCTTGCCCCCTAGGATACTTCTGATGTTGTACGTCACCTTCATGGACATTCAGTTAATGAAGCATATTTACCAGGTTATTTTAATGTTTATCTCTAACGACAAACGACCCGACCGACCGTAACCCGAACATCATTAAAAATATTTTTTTAATGACCCGTAACTGCGGATGACCGTGGGCACCTGCTCACTTCGGGTCAGCCCGTGCATTGCTGATGTGCAGTGATCCTTGAGCAGTGACATCAAACACCTCGTTGTGGAATTTGTATAGTACCTAAAAGAATAGATCATGTGAACCCAGACGGTCCTACATGTGACAGTATACAATACCCATAGACTTTGGGAGTATACAGTCGTCCGTTTGCATGATCACTGTTCATATAGTAACAAAGGCTGTTTCTGCTGAAGAATGTGCTCTATTATATTATCAGCAGTGGCACTGATACAGTAATCCTGCTGTGGTGTCAGTTATCTCACGATGTAAATACCTGGCCACTGGCTGGTCTGCACACCAAGCCACACAGAGCCTTTATGAATGCTTGTGTGCGCAAAAGCCCCTCTGGAGACACAGCCATGTGCGTCATACCACAGATCAGCCTATTATCCAGGGCTGAGGGTGGCAGGGGATGGGGATGTGAGGTACCCATAAAGGTGATAGAATGCCTGACAAGGGGAATGAAATGAAAAGCAGATAAAGCAAAGAGAGATTAACTCAACGACTGGATGAAATTCATAGAAACAGGGAGCTGAAAAGACAAACAAACAAAAAAAAAGGGGGTGGCATGTGGAGGAGAGGCAACAAATGCAGAGTGAGCAGTGAAGAAGACACTAGAAAGAGGTCAGCTCTGAGTGGAGCAGGATAATGCACCTCTCGTACTGATTTAGTGATGTAATGCTCTTATTCGGTCACTCCAAAAAACATGAAAAGTGAATGAAAAACAAAGCCCAGGGTCACTTTTATTCCTCTTTCTTTCTGCATATACGCAGCATTACCCCTTTGCAGTCAAGCCTAGTTGGTCACACGCATATACACACTCTAGAATAACAGAGGATTTACTGAATTGAGCTGCTCATAATGAAATGGATTTGAAATATAGGACAGTGGAAAATCAGGAGAAAAGTAGGACCTGATTAAAATCCTGTAAAAACAAATAAAGCCATTAAAGCTCTACCAGACTCCAGACTGAAGAAGGGGATAAAAGGTCAGGTGGTAATAGTAATGTGCACTGTAATAAACTGTAATAAAAAATTTATTTAAAAGTGGAAGAATGACTGGGCAATGACATTAAAGAGTCCATATGGCATGAAAGTTGCAGGTTTGAACCCTCCAGGTGTTGTTACCTCTTGTGCTCCTGATCTTGGTGCTAAATGTCCATATGGTCACTGAACAAGCCTGCTAAAGCCGGATAATAGTCCTCAACTCATCAGTGAAAGGGGTGGAGGACATGCAGAGTGGGCATGTGCAAGAAAGGTGATGCAGTCCAGAGAAGTAACATGTTAGGTTACATCAGGGGTCTCCAACCTATTCCACAAAGGGCCGGTGTGGCTGCAGGTTTTTGTTGAAACCAAGCAGCAACACACCAGACTTCAATCAATTAATCAACTGATCTCAGTCTGCAGAGAGTCAATTGGTCAAACTGTGAACTCTTGGTTGGTTGGAACAAAAACCTGCAGCCACACCGGCCCTTTGTGGAATAGGTTGGAGACCCCTGGGTTACATTGTTGAATCATTACATGTCATTGATTTGTGGAATGACAGATGGAAATGACTTTGAATTTGACATAAAAATCCTGATTGTTGGCCGCCACCTAAAATCACGTTATTCCTTTTATTTATTTTTTTACTCCAAACATATTGTGCTAACTCAGTTAATTTCACTCCACCTGACCCACACTGTCTTCCTGCGCAGTTATCTTACTGTGCAGGACAAACAGGTTGAGTGTTTTGATTCTGTGGTGGGTAGTTTTAGAGAAGTGTGCCAGAGAAAAGAGCAGTTAAGCATGGATTAACAGATCTAAGCTGGGTGAAGGAGTGTATCTGAGCGACTGAAATTACATTGAAGACGTCTGTGTGTTCATTTACTCCAGCCATCTGAGTGGTAGATATTTAGGACTGGAGGAAAGAGGGGGGTAGGGGAGTGGCTACTGTAGTGACACCAAAATAGGATAGATGGGGAGGTTATTCTTTTAATCGTGACAGAAATTATTACAGCACCAAAGTTGGTAGGGATTAACTTTAGGACATACCGTAACATTTCAGAAGGGGTGCCAAAAAATTTAACCATCCAGTCACATGGTTTTATCTCAAAATATCCAATATATGTTTGGGTAAAATATAATTTTTGGAATTTTCTTTTTTTTTTTTTAGAAAGAAAATCGTCCACTGGAAAAAAAATGTTAACACTTGGACCCTATGAATGTTTTTTTGTATGTTAATTAAGCTAACTTTAACAAATTACCATGGTAACAGACATTTTGGGGTGAATTTCGCCAAATTTCCCATGTTATGAAACTTTTTATGCCACATCATAGTGACCAAAAACCTTCCTGATGGTTTTAGGACAAGAATGGTGTAAAAATTATACGTAAAAATATGTTTTTCGCTTTGTGAGATACGGTAGTTGTTTTTTTACTCACGATCAAAAAAGAAAAATTTCACCCCAAAATGGCTCTCTAATTAAATAATTTTGACATTTTATCTCACAATTTTGACTTTTTATCTCATAATTTTGACTTTTTATCTCAGCACACACATTTCATCAACTTTCCTAATGCCTGGAAGAAGACATTAATAGGTATCATTTCCAAGTGTTAACATTTTTCTCCAGTAGACGATATATTTACTAAAAATAAAATTCTAAAAACCCAAAAAAGGATATTTTGAGATAAAACCATGTGACAGGATGGTTGAAATTTTGGCACCCATTCTGAAATGATGTAATCTGTCCTAAAGTTCATCTCTACCAATTTTGGTGCTTAATAATTTCTGTCACGATTCTTCCAAATATTTTAATTAAATTACCCCACTAGGAAAGCTAGAGCTGGTGTCGAGATATCAGTCTTTATGCAATGAATAATAGCTGTGTATATCGAATAAAATTGTAAGCAACATACTGTGTGTGCATACATGTCACTTGACCGACAGTAGAGCTGTACAATAAATCTAATCACAATATCAAAGCCAAATGTAATCATTTGTTCTTTGTGACACTGCCAACACATCCTGAAAATTTCATCAAAATCCGTCCATATGTTTTTGAGTTATCTTGACCCCCCGTCCCCCACTCTGGATCACCACTAAAATCGAATCATTTCCAGATCTCCCCATTACCAACCTACCCTGTAAATGTCATCAAAGTCCATCCATAACTTTTTTAGTTATCTTGCTAAATACCAGACAAACAGACAGACGGACAGACAAACTCTGGCAAAAAAAAACAACCTCCTAACAATGTGGTTCTCTTTAAATTGCAAGGTTACAATGTTAAAATAACAGCATATTCCCTGTTTAAAAGTAATAGTAATAATTAAAAAAGGAATAAAGAAGTAAACATTGAACAGTTTAAGATTTTACAAATGTGAACCAACAGGTAGTTATAGAGCAGGTCATCCAATGACAAAAGGGTGAACGGTTCAAATTCTATCTCTGGCTTTTTTTTTTTTCATTCAATGCTAAATATACATTTTTAAAATGTTAAATCCACATGTTACCCTGTAAATATGTTTAGTTTGATGTGTTTTATAGGATTGTTCTGGCAACCACAGCTGCCATTTTTTTTCTATAAAAACAACAGCATTTTTTTTACATCACAGATTTTATTGAAGCACACATATGTGCATGTAATATGTGTGTGTATTCTACGCTGTAAGTAACGATTATTATGTAAGAAAAAAAAAAAACTTGAATTGCAGTAAGCCACAATGCTCCAGCCAAATGTCTTCATAGGCCACCTGAGCTGATATTTCATGATAAATGAATGACAATATAATCTTCTACTTCTTCTTACCTCTTGTTCTTTTAGGTGTAGTTAGAATTAGTGCTTCCCCACCTTCAGTTCATAATGAAGCCAAAGCAGAAGTATTTTAAAGTTGAAATACTGCTGTCAGTGTTGTTGTTGGAACTCCCACAGACATATTCACTGAACTGTTCTGTCTCTTAACATTTTTTTTTCTCCAGAAATCATTCTAGTCTCATTGGTTTTATTTGGATCCTCTAATAAGTGATGTTCTGGCCCTTCTTTAATTTTTTTTCCATCTGCTAATCACATCTGAGGACAAAGTGATGCTTTCACATTCATCTGCTAAGACGTTCAGAGATAGTCTTTATTTAATAAAGTAACCTAGTAAGTAAATAACACATTTTTTTCT
Source organism: Siphamia tubifer (assembly GCA_020466265.1). Classification (NCBI taxonomy): domain Eukaryota; kingdom Metazoa; phylum Chordata; class Actinopteri; order Kurtiformes; family Apogonidae; genus Siphamia; species Siphamia tubifer. The sequence continues at coordinate 26,621,214 of CM035803.1, read as the reverse complement.
TGACAAACAGCTCCACTGTTGTTGCAGTTAAAAGGTTACACTAACAAGACTGTCAAATTACTTTGTTATGTAATCACTGATGAAATTTACTGTTGCTGACTAAATGACAGCTGCAGACACTGAAGAATGGCTGTAAATCTGTGAGCAGTTGGCCTGGCTTGTAAACTCCAACATGCTGTGTTTATAATTTATACAGATATCACAGAGTTGCATTAGAATTATGGATCTTCAATAAACTGTTTTTCTGGAGCCCTGATATAAACAAAAACAAAAATAATAAATCTCCATTATACATTGTCTAAGATCCAGAAACCAGAGAAAATTGGGAGAATTCTTGCTTGTAACTATTATCTCTGAACCCGCTTTATCCTCACTAGGGTCACAGGGGTCACTGGGGGCCTAATCCAGCTACAATGGGTTAAGGCGGGGTACACCCTGTATGAGTCTCCAGTCCATCTCAGGGCTGAACATATATAGACAAACAATCACTCTCACATTCACACCTATGGACAATTTAGTATTAACCAGTTAACCTATCAGTGCATGTGTTTGGATGGTGGGAGGAAACTGGAGTACCTGGAGAAAACTCACACAGACACGAGGAGAACATGCAAACTCCACACAGAAAGGTCTGGTGTGGGATTTGAACCATGGTCCTTCTTGCTGTGAGGCACAAGTGCTAACCACTGCACCACCTGCTTGTAGCTAATGTATAATTTATATATATTTATATTTAATATAGTAGAGATGAAGATATTTTTTTTGTTTATTCAGGTGGAAAACTACTGTGTTCCTAACCTGACTGTCACCAGATGTTATTTCACAATACCATCTGGGACCCTTCCGCAACTGATCCATTTTCAAAGGAGGGGCCTTATCTAAAATCCTTGCATGTGATTAGATGAAAAATCTGTCCGTCATCTTGACTGACGCACTGCTTCAGCCACTCATGTTGAAGTCAAGGCGCTTAATCAGTGAAAATAGTTTGCATCAGGTATATACACATCAACAGAAGGGGTTTAAACTGACCATTTATACGTGACTTGAACCTGTCTACTACGATGTACACCTAGTTCTTCTGGTAAAGCCTTGGACAGCCTTGGACCCGTAGCATTCATTCTCCTCAGAAGACACCAACAAGACAGCAACAATGGCGAACAACAGAGTAGTAGTGATGAATGGGTTAGGGTGGTAGTAGTGTAATTGTTGATGTTTGTGTCTGGTGTGTGTGTGTGTGTGTGTGTGTGTGTGTGTGTGTGTGTGTGTGTGCGTGTGTGTGTGGTGCTGGTAGTAAAAGGGATGTTCCATTTTTACGCAATATATTTTTGACACGGTTTCAAAACTAAACCTGTCCAGATGTAGCCTAACTAAGTCATATCTGCTTGTTACACATTCCTAAAGTGTTAAAATGTTAATTGTTTACTTTAATTTATGTTATTAAAAAGCAAATAGACTATTATTAACATTGCAGTCTTGAAACCACAATTTACAGTTGTATTTTGTCAAAACAAAAGACATACATAATTTCTAGACAAAAAAATCTATTCAAACAAACAACTATGTATTGTATTTTCACTTATAGGTTTTTTATGTTGCAATTTGACAACTTTTAAATGTTAATTCTACAGCTATTTTAACAGTGTATTTTAAAGAATGGTATACTGCTAGTATAGTGAGTGGTTTAACACCAGTGAATGTGTTGCCCTGTGGCATGTTCACTAATGTAATGACATGCAGCAAAACCAGTTCTTCTAGCTTTAAGGAGTAATAGCAAAATAAACAAAAGTAGTACATACAGTACTTTATGTAAAAGTAAAACATTCAGTAATCACTCATATTCTCTTTGGTGGTTGTATAACTGGGAACACTCATCATTTCAGATGTTCTACAAGCAGGGCCGGTTCTGGTCAATATGGACGAACACCCCTCTTTCCTTTTTGTGGAATTAAAAATGAGCATCTGTAAACATAATGTCCTACATCTGATCGACTACGTACTGAGTGTCCATGAATAATCACTGTCAATGTTAAGTTTAATGCTTTATTTACTGTATTTCCACACTATAAGGCGCACTGTCAATGAATGGTTTATTTTTTTATTTTTTTCATATGTAAGGCGCATTAAGTGAAGCTAAACAGTCACAATAACTCTCAACCTTGTTGAGTTGTAACACTGTACAAAACACACTCGTATTTTGCTAAATCAAACTTTAAAAGAGTCCAAATTGTGAGGTAAAAAGTCAAAGTTATGTGATAAAAAGTAAGTTATATGATAAAAAGTCAAAATTATGCAACGAAACATCAACATTTTGAGATTAAAAAAGGTCAAAATATAAGATGAAAAGCCAAAATTATATGATAAAAAGTCAAAATTCCAAGTCACTAAGCACAAGCACAATTCATATATGAGGCGCACTGTGGGTTTTGGAGAAAATTAAAGCCTTTTAAGTATGACTTATACTCCAGAAAATACAGTAGCTTAATATTGTAATTCTATGTGACTTGGCACCCCCAAGACAACTGGTGCCCTGGGCGACCGCCTAATCTGCCTATAACTAACACCAGTATTATCTGCAAGTATTTCAGATTCAGTTTCCCTCTTTTTGATCAATGCAGTCACTGCAAAAGAATGGAGACACACACACACACACACACACACACACACACACACACACACACACACACACACACACACACACACACACACACCACAGTACATTCAGTACATATTGTTTGGTTCTCCTCTGTCATGTGCCAGTGATTCTGATGTGCCAGAACAATGAATCCAGAAAATGTTTCAGCTTCCTGTGGTGTCCCCAACACCGTGGCTTTACTTTTACAGTTTTTTTTTTCCCCCAGTCTGCACAGTAACAGTCCTCTGACTCCCAGCATTAAATGGGAAAAACAAAAATAGAACATAGTGTACTAAAAGCATCAGCCTATGTGCATTTGCTGTGACTTTTGTGCATTTGTATGTGTCAGTGAGCAGCCCTGTTTTAATTAAATAAGCATCAAGCCTTTCCTCTGGTCAGTGATTTCATAAATTAGCACCATAGTTAACATAACACCAACATTGTCACGTAGGCACATAGACGCAGACAAGTGGATTGTTTGATCCATGCTGTATGACAAATACTCAGTTTCTCCTAATATGCACAATCATTGATGCAGCTTTTTATCCTGCTATACACATCACCCAACAGAAATGGTTAAGCCATAGTGTTTTGTAATGTTGTAGTTGTGTTGCTATGTCTGTTTTGGAGATAAAAGCAGCTAACAGATAGCTTGACACATTTCCTCCTCTGTTCCTCGTCCAATTTGACCTGCTGTCATCATCCAGCAGCAGACCACCCACTGTTCACTGCGATGGTTAACCTCACATTAGCTACAGCACAAAGACCCTTCTTGTTTCATCTCCTTTCATCTCCCTCCCACACTTTTTTGTTTTACTTTCAGAGTTCATCTCCTCTTCCACTGCCTTTTCTGCCAATAAATGTCAGCCACTTAGGGCAGGAAAATAAATATCCAAGAGAGGGAAGCAGCCAGAGGAGTCACCTGCCATGGTAGAGCAGCATCTGCTCATCCAGCTTAAAGCACACAAGTCAGTCAGACCTTATGCCATTTTTAGCCACAGAGATAAGAAAGCTGCTATACTCCAAATCAGCCTGATTTCCTCTTAAGCGCTTCTCTCAAACTTTTCCTTCTGTTAAAATGTCCGGCAATAGTATGGTTGACATCAGCCTAAAAATAAGCAGCTCTCTAAGAAACTTTCTTTCTCTACTTCCTCATATCCATACCTCCCACACTATGAGTCAAAAATCATTATCTCAGTGTGACGCTCTCTGTATATAATTAGCATCAGGTGCATGGTGACATTTAAGGAGGTTTAATGATGTTTTGAAGGTATGTGGGAAAAGGTAGTGGAATCATTTTCTTGCATGAGTGATAATATAAATATATGTTTTTAAGGGTCAGGTAGGTGGTTTAATGCTACCTTATGACAGTCATTTTTCTAATTAGACAGAGTAGGGTTCTTTCACACTCTCCATTTTTTTTGTAGATTTTACAGCTAAACCTTAATCTCTCTCAGTTCTACTTTTCTTCTGACAGTCGCAGCTATTGCAGAATGCTTCTTCCTCACCAAGTTCAAGGGTGTTGAGCAAATTATACAACTTCTTAAAGCCTGAAACTGGGGTCAGAAATGCTCAATGTCCTTCTGCAGCTGTCTTCTCTCAGTCCAAATAAAAGACTAAATATAAATATAGATTAACCTGTTTTTAATCCATGCTGTTGTAGATAACGAAAGACACATTTTGAAGCATGTACAATAACACATGAAATAAAGCAGTAGTCATGTCCAAGTTTTATCTAACAGAAATAGATAAATGATAGATTTAACCCCTAAGTGAATTTTTATACTATATATATATATATATATATATATATATATATATATATATATATATATATATATATATATATATATATATATATATATGTGTGTGTGTGTGTGTGTGTGTGTTGCTTTTTAGACTGTTCTTTTTCTTCTTCTGTTTCTTCACTGAAAAGCCCATCCAGGGATGAGGGTTGTGAATTAGCTTAATGCTATATACTCTGTGTGCAATACATCAGATTTAATTTCCATGTTTATTGTCCTGTCCCTGGCAAATAAATAGGAAGTGTCTTGAAAATGATCTGTAACTACGTAAATCAGGGCATCACAGGTTTCAATCTTTCAGGCAAGGAGTGGACGTAGGTGTCTCATGTCTTATCAGACCATTTGAATTACAATACTCTGAAATATAAATATGTAATTCATACCCAGAGGAGCTAAATACTATCAAAGCCTGTGAATTTAAGTCAGTGCACTGGCCCTGTTTGTGCTAAAGGTGGGACTTTAAAGAGCTAAAAAGTTTCAGGTCTAAATTCTATATTATTGATGTGCTCGTTCCAAAGTTTGCTCTGGTTCACACAGTGTTACCGGAAAATAAAAAAAATCATGTTGAAACAGCTGTTAGTTTATATAACATCCTTCCTGAATATTGACGTTCATGTTGAGATTGATCTTGGTTTTGATTCCACCTTAAAGTAGGACACCCTGATTCAGTTGTTTTTGTCTCAGTCTCAGGCCAAGGACTTTGGATATTATCAATAAATGAATGAATGAATTATGTAATATACTATACTATAAATGTAATAATGAATAACAGAACCCCAACTGATATCATTAAGTGGGTCCACACTGACATTAGTCTTAGGAATACTGTGTATTCATATGCTAAATAAAGCATTGTACTATGTTATCAATTTTACTGTCTTGAATCATGAATTTGAAAATATTTTTTTGTGTGGTGCTCAAATAAATTTGACAATATTTCATTAATACAATATGCATTTATTTAATAACTATTGTCACTTGTCACCTCATTCATTCTTTAATTGCATTTTTATGGTACATTTCAGTGCCTCTGTGTAGCACTTTGTAATACTTCCCTCACATTTCCATCACCGCATTCACAGATATAAAAGTCCTGATCGCAGCTTTTGTTGCCTTTCTCCGCCTCTCCTTCTTCTATGCACTGAGCAGACAGCTTGGTCAAAAGGAGGTATGGGCAATGATGTCAGCAGCCTGCGTCAAAGTCTTAGAGGCACGTTTACAATCTCCTTAGCCTAACTGAGCCTTCCATCAAGATCATTGCACATTAATCAAATCCATGCCGCTAGTGCCGTGTCTTTGTGCATGCACGTCAGTCTCCTCCTGTGGTCCAATCTGTCAATTCTTTGAAGCAGACTCAGACGCAAACATATATGCTACCAACATGTGTAAACAGGACATATGTGCACTGTAATGGACATGCATGCAGTGTACAGTACCTGCACTCATTGGAAGAACATTGTAAATGCTTGAAAAGGCTCATTAGTGGTGGGGGTTTTCTCTGGCTGATCAATGGAGGTGACTGAAACGTTCTTGAGTTTAACCCATCTATCATACTCCATGTGTGTCACAACATTTGCTGAGGAAAAAAAATAAAAAGGCTGATTGCAGCTTTATGGTCGCTGCTGTTACTGGATTTCCACTTAAATGAGTCAACTATACACTTTGCTCTTTGTGCTTGAGTGCATAATGAAGTACACACTTGGGATATAGACACGTGGACATCAAACAAGGTCAAAAGTCAACTTTTATCATGAACTCGTTGCAAAACTAACTAACTCTCCTCTCGTATTCCTCACTAGTTGTGTGTGAGCTTGCTGAAACCTAATGATAGAGTGAGGTCACGTTAACCGATGTGTTTATGTGCAATCAACCTGCACAAAGCTAGAGATGCACCAGATAGTATCAGAATATATCTTTCCGTTTATAAAGACAGAATGCTGGTGGGCATATTTTAGGTACCCTTAAACTTGGGACTGGAACAAAATATACTCTCATGGCTCTGTCAGATTCCAGGACCAGTGATTCTGCAATAACACAGTAAACCTGTAAATACAAAAGCACATCACTGGGATACCACACTGACTTAAGTCATTCTTTGTAGTTCTACTCATAAGTACATATTTGTGGTAATAGAGGTATTCTTCTACACTTTTGTTATGTTTTAGGTCACCGTGTTTCAAACCCTCCGTGTCCATTGGAATCCCTGTCAAAACTGATTTGAATTCTAAGAGAACACTGAGTGTGTGAACTGAAGCATTACTTTATGGGTTCATTGAGTTATAGCATTATATGTCTCTGCGGACACACACACACACACACACACACACACACACACACACACACACACACACGGTGTGTCTCAACCAAACAATGTTAGGGGAGATTAATGAATACTTGAGATATCACCATGAAATTACATGGACATATACATATAGCTAATGTGCATCAGAGTCAATGGTCCATTTGAGTACAGGTCAAAGGTCAAGGTCACAATTAAGTAAAAGGTCAAAATCACATTGTCAGTTATAACTCAAGAACAGAGGGTCACAGAACATTCAGATTGGTACCAAACGATGTAGAATGAAGATTTCTACACTTCTCAATAGTTTTGCGATCTCTGGAGGTCAAAGGTGACATGTAGCAAAATTACACTATGTGTGTCAAGCATAGACATATCATGCTATAAATTAATTAATACAGGATATATTATCATAAAATTACACACCTTGACGCATATATACACACATAACGAAATTATCAATATTTCAAAAGGTCAAAGGTCAAGGTCGCATTTAGCAGAAAGGTCAAAATCACATTATTTTACAACTGAATCCACAAAATTATATTAGACTCAGACAATTTATCAACATTCCAGCAACCCTATTTTTCACAAGCAGTTTTAAGCTAGGGGTGAATTAGGCATTCTCTGAACCTTTTATTTTATTTTTTTACCATGTTTTTATTTTTCTCCATGCTTCATAATTTTTAATTTTCAATTTTATTTTGTGTTGAATGGCATGAGTTTTAGAGGAATCTATGACGCACATGATTTCATCTTTACTTATAAACATTCAAACAAGACAAATCTGATTAAACTGGAAAAAAATCATTGTTATCTGAATTCTCACAAATGTGTTGATCGGATTTAGTGATTGAAAAGTTATGAAACATTTGAGATTAGTGGTTGCTTTTAGTCATCAGCTAGTTATAAAAGGGTTAGCGTAGATGGTATAAGCTTAGGTGAGAGTTATACTGGTTCTACTACCAATCATGCGGCTCAGTCCCATTGTTATTCAGAGCCAGCGTTCCTTTTTGTGTGATAAATGACCACCTGTGTCTCTACTCCACTTCCTTGTTGCTCATCTTTTGCAAAACGTGTCTTCTTAACTCCATTAGAAACTCCATTGGAAGTGTTTTTCCAACCCAAGTCTTGGCACAGATGTAATAGTGTTTATTGTAAGTAATAACCCTGTTATCATTTATTAAATTACTGGAATCCTCCTGATTAAACTCATTCAACCCTTAAAGAGTCACACACACACACACACACACTTAGTAATCTTAACTGGCATCATTACTGTGACAGATCACCGTCTGTTACTGTTTTCCCATCTGATCATCACTGAGCTTTCAACATCTGCTGTAGCTTGACTGTACATCCATCAGAAGGTTTAGCAACACACCAGAAGTGAGTTGAAGGGAAGAGGAAGGGAGTGTGAGGTAACCCATTAACTGGTTAAAGCTGTCAGAGGGGCTGCGACCGCACAAACAGAACGTTTGTGCTGCATTTACGTCAGACAGCAGCTGTGGTTCATCCCTCCCCCCTGCAATACTATGAGAGTCAGCCAGACAGGCATCAGGACAGGGAAAGAAAAACAGTGGAAGGAGCAGTATGTTTGCTTTTGTGGACACGCTGATACGTTCTACAATACACAGACGCACACACATCATAGACACATAAATAAGATTAGTTGCTGCCTGTGGCATTTCTCTGGGAATGACAGGGAAAGATTCATACGTGTCCAGACGTAAAGCTTCCATAATCCATGACATTACATCTACAATAATCCTCCTTGGCATTTAGTGCACATGGCTGAGCGATTATAACAGGTGTCATGTCATGTTTAAAACAGGATTATGACAGCTTTGGTTTGCATGTGCCTAGTAGCAAACATAAATGTGCATAAGGGTGTGAAGGCATTGAGCTGTAGACTCAGTGGCTTTTATTGTTTTAATTTGGGGAGAATATGGTATGACGTCTACAGTATGGGGTGTTAACGCTCCCTTTTCCATTATGTGGGAATCTAAAAGTCAAAATACAAATGAAAAGAAAAGCTAAAGACATGGCTTGGGCTAATAAAGACTTCAACAGGAGTAAATCTGCAAGAATGACAAAAAATATTAACATGCAAATAAAAGGAGGAAGAAGGAAAACAAGAAGAGGAATTAGAATTTGCAGAAGCTGTGTATTTTTCTGTATATATATTTGATCTTCCTTTGTGTTTTAGGCAAAATATTTCTTAACTGTAAATAAGTAGGTCAAACAGTGCAGGGCTCCACAGGCTGCATGGTGCATATATACACAGACCACTTTTCATGGGGTTAGTCAGACAAAGGTTAAATCACATGGGCTGCAAAATGACACGAGGACATATAAGGGTGGAGACTTTTTCCTTTTGTAAATAAATACCATGAAAAGACAATAACTAACAATGCATTGCCCTGCCTCTCAGTAACTTCCCCACCCTGTCTGTGGCACTTGGCTTCAAGCCAGTATGTTCTGTTGAGAACAGAAATCTTCACATGTGATTAACAATAATATATAGTTGAATTTAACTCTGACACTGTGGCTTTTAGGAAATGATAAACAAACAACAATAAAAATGAATGTATTTGTTGGGGAATAGTACACTGCAACCCTGAATGTTCAGAATAATTATATATATTAAGTTGTGAATACTCAGTTTCAGAAACTAGTACTACACTGTAGATTTTGTAGTGTTAATTTGGAGCAATTGGACCAGATACACTCTAGAAGAAGTTAAATAAACTCTCTAAGTGTTGATTTAACACTGAAAAATGTACTGTGTACTAACTCAAATATATTAAGTTGGTGTAATATGTTCTTCTTTTTAAGTTCTTCCAACTAATACATTTTTTATTAAGGGGAACTATTGTGGATATAAGTGAACATAACAACATAGATGAGGTACAACTTAGTGGAATTAAGTCATTAAATGCTGAGAATTATATTGTACTGTCATTTCTATTGTTTCAAATAAGGATGATTGAAAAAAATAGACTTAACTGATGCAGTAGATGATGAAATACAATTTCAGAGCACTCCAAATAACCACCAATATCTATTACACCAATACAATTGCAATCACAAAACACAGTGATTTTATTCAGGGGTTCAGTCGGTAGAGTGGGCCGTCCACATGTCCACAGTGTCCATGTCCACTGAACCCTGACTTAGTCTCCCACTGACAGAACCTTAGAATACTAAGTTAATAAGTAATGTTAATAAGCATCGAAATGTTAAGTTCTGGAAACTTGTGTTTTTTCAGTTTTATCAACTTAAAATAATTGGGCCAATTGATTGCCTTAAATTTTTGGAGTTCTGCTAACTTATTCAGGTTTACAGTGTACTCATCTGTGTAATATTGTTACTCTTTAATGGTTCTGTGAATCTGTTTTGTGAATGTGAAGTGAATTTGTAGCCCACTTCCATCACACTGATGTGCATCATTTTGTTTTGTAAAACAATGAAGGCCTGTGGTACAGACGAACAAGCTTTGGATACACAAATAAACTGACTCACAGTACATTGACGTCAGGAGTTAATACAAGTTGTCACAATAAACAAATACTGTGTCCACTTTCATCCTTCCCTAAAATATTTGATTAGTTCTGGGCCACACTCTTATTTAGAGAAATAATGTGATCATCAAATAGTTTGAGTGACTTAGCTTTGAAAACATTTATCTGCTGCAAAACATCATGTAGGAAGAAGGTCACCTAAACTGTTGGCTTTATTTATTTGTCTTGTGCATTGTTTGTTTTGTGGTGTCACACCTGTGTGACACATTTAATACCTACTCTTTAATACGGACTAACATCCTCTGTCTGTGGTCATGCTCTCTGTCATTTCTGACTGTTCGTCATTTGTGTCAAAAATGTCATTTGTGTCTTTAAGTGGATTTCTCACATATGAATGGTTCTCTAAAAAAAAAAACTTATATTCTCCTAAGACACAACAATGCATGTGTGTCCTCTGTAGAGGGCAAAAGTATCAGAACTTTACTTACAATTATGTTGTCCAACAGGCATTCGTTAAAAAAGGAAATAAATAAAAACTAATTCTAAAAATGTATCTGAAAAAGAAAAATGTTGCCAAATCTAATTTACAATCAAGGCAATTGTTTAATGTAAAAAAAAACCAAACAAACAAGAATATTCATTTTCCTTGGTCTCATTAAAAACAGTGTTTTAAAAGGTTTGCTTTTACACACATTCCTTTGTATTTCTGTTTAAACTAGGAATGTCAAATTATTAGAATATGTAATCAAATTAATCACAGGTTTGCTTTTGTATTAGTTTGGATTAATCATGGTTAAATATTAATTTTTAATCTATATTATATTCATTTCATTTTCCTGAGAAAACAGACTCAAGAAAGAAGTGAATATTTCTGCAGTTAATGTGTTTGTTGAAAGCTACGCAATGCCTTATCTAGCACTAGCACTAACTGATGTTTGCTTTGCATTAATGTTAGTTTCAGGGGTTTTTGTACTCAAATTTCCCACAAAATATGCAAAAAATACACTAAGAAACCCCCCAAAAAATGTGGAGGAAAAAAATACAAAACGTGCTAAAATCCACTACATTTCACACAAAAAAATAAATTAAAATTTCAAAACATATTCAAAAACCCTTCTAAAATACACAAAAAATTTATAAAATATCCACACCATATACAAAAATATTAATATATCTGCAATTAACATGTTTATTTAACACCTTCAACAATTTCAACAAAACAACTTGAAACAAAACAACTGTAAATTACTGTTCCAGTTTAATTACATGAAGATTAAGATTAATCATAATGATGGATTGATCTGCATTAATGTGTTAATTTTGACAACTCAAGTATATACGTATATATCAATAATCACATTTGACTTGACATACTGAGTCCAAGTTACATGTTATCTGCGAAAAATAAATCACATTTTCACAATAATTTGTTGTAATTTCATAGGCAACAGTGTATAAAGAAAAATCTGTGCAGTTATAAAGCTAGGCTTCCTTTACAAAATATGTACAATTCATGTATTTGTTAAATATAATTTTCATCAAAACCTATTACACAAAACCTTGTTAACATGGGGGTATGATGAAAGGGCTTTTTGTAAAAAAAAAAAAAAAAAAATTAAATAAATAGAGTGACCTTTTGTGTTGATATTTCAATCTAAATGGTGCAAAGTACAGTCAAAAATGAACAAACAATTTTAGGAAATGCAAATCTCAGGTGTTTAGTATTTTCTTATCTATAAATGCAAAGGAACATTTGACAAAAACAAACCTAATCCTACATTTATTATCATTTAATATTTTCATATCATACATTTTCTGCATTCTCCTCTGTCATAGCTGCATAAGTAGCTTTTTAGTTTTCTATGTGACTCAACAGGGACAATTTTTAGATCATTTCATGTGTAATGTACATAACTAGCATAGATCTAAACAGTCATAAACACATAAAATAATGTCACTTTCTATCATATCACACATTTTGGTGAGGGACATTATCGGATAAGTTCGACCCTATAAATAAGGAATATATTGATATTAATTGATAAAAAATAAAACTTTAATTTGGAAATTTAGGTTAAGTTACTCATACTTCAAACCTTTTTAAATTAGTTTTTGGTTGTAGGACTACACTCCGCATCACTTTTGTTGAATTGAATATTTAATAGTGATTTGAATAAATTTCCTTATATTTTTATAGAAACAATATTATATTTTTCAGTCAGTAATTTTGTGAATCAGAATACAAATCTACTACTTTTATCAGCTCAGAGGCTCACAAATATTGTGCATTTGAAGACAAACAAAGAGTTGACATGCATCTTGTGCTATGAAAATATCTTTCATGGCAGCAACAATCATTAAATGACAACTAAAAGAGAAAAGAATACACAAACAGAAGTCAGGTACAGACAGTTTCAAAGGTAGAAAAAAGCTGTTAATCATAATCTCTCTGTGTAAGAACTGGTACTGTGCTGGCGTCAGAAGCAACTGATGTCACCTCCAAAGCTGCACCAAGCCCTCCCCCTCCCCCTCCCCCTCCCCCTCCCCCTCCCCCTCCCCCTCCCCCTCCCCCTCCCCCTCCCCCTCCCCCTCCCCCTCCCCCTCCCCCTCCCCCTCCCTCCCAGCGACTGCATCACTGTAGGACCTGATGATTGTCTGGCTCCTCTCTGGATGGCCGACTGCCATCCCTACAGGTGTATCCTACTGTAGTGTTGTATTGTTGCACTGGTCAGACACAGATGCGTCGCCTTATCTGCTGTAATCTGCTGAACATATGCTTCAGTCTCACATACTCCACAGTCAAGACAAAGGCACAGTACAACATGTGCGGAAAAATTAACAATGGGTTGGCAGGGGGAAAAAAAAGACAATGCAGTTGTCATAGGGAGTTCATAGAGAGGAGACAAAATACTACCGCAAGATGAACCGCACGCTGCATGATAATCTGCATGTGGTATACGTGTTCTGCAACACAGTGCACACCACAAATTGCACAGTCCATATAATGCAGCTGAATTCACTGCAATCCCAAATGTTGACACACATGCAAAAGAGGTGGGGCATGGGGAATGTGTGGCGTGTTTGGTTTTTTTTTTTTTTATCATGTGCAGCTGAGATAAAAGATTACAGCCAAAATATACACAAACACATGGATAAACACAACCTTGTTACAGAGTGACAGATAATCTCTGTAAAGTCACACAATGATACCATTATATGCACATATAATATAAAATATGCGTTACAGAATGTGTCTTAGATAGATCCTCTAGCAGATAATAATAATGATTCATATATCATGACGTTTGCCTGCTGATGCCTTCTAACGCTAAATCAACTTTAGTGTTATACTGTGTTATCAATAACAGCATTATGTGCTTTTATTTTTTAGGCAATGAGCATAGAGCTGGTTTTCTCTTCATTTAACAGCTGAGACGAAACAAGGGCAAACACAAAATGGAATGACATCAAACATAGGTCATGAGGATCGAACAAAGAACGTCACTGTTCAGGGTTGGATGTCCTTAAAGGTAGAGTAAGTGATTCTTGAGAAAGACTGCTGATATATAATTCAACCAGACCAACACATCCCATCAGGGCTCCTTCACATGGCTCTCCTTTATAGGTTAATTCAATTCTCTCGTCAGTGCCCTTCACTGGAGTATTTATAATGAACTGAAGTTGATCTCCAAGTGCTCTCAATGGCAGCTCAGTGTTCCTAATGTGCTGCGTGCAGATGCTAATTGTTAATTCTAATGCTACATGCTGTGTCTGTTAGGATGGAAAAAATGCAGTGACTGAAGTCAATCAACCTTTATCTCATAACTTATCAAAACCATTCTGCAAATAACTTCATGCACGCACATACACCTATGCATATGCGTGTATATATTCAGTATGTCAATAAATATATACAGTAGCTATAATATTACAAACTGATCAGAGAGATGAACAAGCTAATGAAATCTACATTAATTGACTGGAATGAAGTTTGTGAAATGTTTAGTGGTTCTGTATTGTATATGTATTTTTTACGTGGCTTATGTTATTTTTTAACGACATATACATAGGAAACTGTTTATAACTTACACTGCAGCTAACAACTAAACTTTTCCATTAGGGACCATGTTGGAAATAAGTGTTTTTGTTTTTACATGTTATCTTTTGGATACCCCTTGTCTTGCTATATCCATAAATAAACCAAACCACTATTGAAATGTTTAGCTTCACTTTTTACAAGCTGCTGTGGTGTTCATTAGAACCTACTTAATTTACCCTGGGGTTAAATAAAAGTGATAACCTTCACTGCTACTGGTTTTCCTCATGGAACCAGAGGAAAATCAATAGAACAATAGATTTCTTATGTATTATAGAAACAAATAAGTTATCTTGCAATATTTTCTCAGCAACTGACAGACATGTATGTGCATTTGTATGTACCGTACTGTGTGCCATTAGCCTAGTACCCAGATGAAAACAGTTTATGATTAAAAGTCACCTGTAGCCTCTTATTGTTTCACTATGGGATAAGTTAATATATTTAAATGACTTGGTGTCATGAGGGGGTGAGGTGAAGGAAGGACTCACATGCTCAGTGCTGAAGGGAGAACAGGTTTAATAAACAATGGAATCAAAAAAGCAACAGAGACACAGAACACAAAACCTGGGGGGGGGGTAGGTCAGCCAGAGTCCGTGGTGGTGGTGGGAGAAATGTCCAACTGCAAGACTCACTGCTTATGTAGTTACAGATCAGCAACGGCTTGCAGCTGCACAGTGCAGGCCAGGTGATCTGGAGTGGATCTGGGGCAAAGGTTGAGAGAGGAGAGGTGAAGATCTGGGGGAAAGGTCGTGGCAGGTTGTGACACTTGGTCAGAGAATCACCTGATCTGTAGGCTGCAGGAAAGTCACCACACTCTCAAAAATTTATTTGAGTCCTGAAAAATAGACAATAGACTAAATATTAGCTTGTCAGTAAATAACTATTTGTGATGTTCTTTTCACATTACTTACATAACAAAATCAGCCTATGATAGTGAGTATTTCATAACAATGCTTATGCACTTTCCTACTAAAGCAGATTACTTACTGAGTTTGACAAAAAAAAAGTTTGAGATTAGAAGGCTTACTCTAACCCTAAAAATTTAATTCCTAATGTCACTTTTTTTAGAGGAAGAAAGACTGTCACTCAGCTTAAGCATATATAAATAATCAAAATAATGGGGGGAAAAAAGCACCCATGTACTCAAGTCAGTGCAAAAATCAATGGAAAAATGTTTGTCATTCAGTTTTAATATGTATTTTTGGAAATATTTGTGTTGTATGAAAACATAAATAAGTGCCACATCTGTCTGTGACTTTGTCTTTTTATGGGTTTGTTGATAAAACGATTGTTAAAGATTCATAAACTCAATAAGGCAACTATGAAACGCTGAGAGGTTCAGTGTGGATTTTAGCTGCTGGGCTTGGAAAGGTTTATTCAGAGGAAACTGGAATCTCTGGGGAGAATGTTCACCTTTGGCCTAGAAGTATTTGGAAAATGGGCCTGTTACATCACATATCTAGGTATTATAACACAATGTTACATGCTTCCTCATTCAGATGAATGTTGGGAAAGGTTAAGTGCTTTTCCAGAGCATCAATGTATCTCCACATGGACAGTAATTAATGAAGCTAAATCTCTAATCACACAGTACCTCTGCTATTTGACTTTGTGTCATTCCTCTTTCATCTGAATGGAGTTTAGTCAGATGTATATTATCTCAAATGTGACCAGAGATGGAAAGTAACTAAGTAAAAGTACTTTGTTGCTGTACTTAAGTAGATTTTTTTAGGTATCTGTACTTTACTTGACTATTTATTTTTCTAGTTATATTTACTCCCTACATTTTTGCATAAATATCTGTACTTTATACTCATTACATTCTCAGTATAGACTCATTACTGTTTCAAACTAAACAGATGTAACAGTAATAATAAAAAATAGTCGCTTCAGAGCAAAAATTAGTGGAAGAGGGGAACTGTGACTTTATATATTAAAGTTATGTGAGTATTTTGGCTTTTTTATGCCATGATTTAGACTTTTTATTTCACAATTTTAACATTTTATCTCACAACTGACTTTTTCTCTTCAAAGTATGCACTTTTATGTCATATTTAGAACTTTTTTTTTTTTTAAATCTCATGATCTCTCAATTGCGACCCCCCACCACCACCACCACCACCAATTTTTCTTAAAATTTCCTGCCCATATCCACAAAACTGAATACTGTGACTTGATCAAACACATTATCTAAAAACTAACTCACTTTTAAAGGCTTTATTTTAGATACTTTTGAAACTTCTCAGATTTTTCCTGGTTAAATCAGTATTATTGCGTTCATGACAAAAAAAAAAAGCAGTTTTACTTTTTACTTTATTACAATTGAGAAGTTGTACTTTTTTTTAAACTTTTATTTCGAATCAGTAACTTCTACTTTTATCAGAGTATTTTTTCACACAAGTAGCTGTACTTGTACTTAACTACAGAATGTGAGTACTTTGAACACCTCTGGATGTGACTACAGCAACCAACCAACAGCAACTGCATGACTTATGTAAAAGCAGATAAAGAGAAGGTGACAAGAACAATTTCAGAGGCTATGACAAAGATGATTTGCACCAAAAATACATTTCACATCAATGGATTTTTTTTTTTTCTTTTGCACTGTACAATCAGTTTTTGGATGATTGGTATGAGTAGTATCAGGAAGTAGGACTAAAAATGTTTGAAGTGTGCTTGAAAAATGTGCCCTGGGTCAGTGTGCGTGATCTGAGCAAATAGACAGTAGTCAGGGGGATATTGACCAAGGCTGATAAGCTATCAGTAGACATTCCTGTGTAGACGCATAGTCAAGGTTAGCAATGAAGAGCAAGACACAGGACCTGTCAGTGGGTCTATAAAGTGGCATTGGAATGACGCATGAAGAGACAGAAAGATAAACTATTCAATTGAGCTGGCATTTAACACAAAAAAAAATGTGATTCACCTGTGACAAAAATCCCCAGCCACAGAACGAACTGCACGGGATCAACAAAGAGCTAATGTTGACCTAACAGCTGACCTTCACATATCTAAGGTGAACAGAGTGTCCCATCAGTCAGAACTCAAAGTAATAATAAACTTCACAGCCACAGCTCTTTCTTGGTTTTATCTCTTATAATCAACACCTATGTTCTCTGACGTTTTTCTCACTTTACTAATAAAAAAAACAAACAGTTGATGTAGTTGCTTGTGAGGTTGGAAAAGAGAGAGAGAGAGAGAGAGAGAGAGAGAGAGAGAGAGACTGCCACCTCAAAATTGTGTTCTACTGTTATGTACTACTCCTTATGTAAGAAAGAGGAAATGAGTTACTGTTACTTCCACGTATATATGGTCATGCATCACACAGTTTTTCCATCACTGGTCGGTCAAATATACAACCAGCAGTAGTTTGTTTGACAGTTTGGATCACATTCTAGTGGTGTTCAATGGGGTCCACATCTGAAACATTTTTTAGAGGTCTTTTTTTTCTCTCTCTCTCTACAACTGTAGATGTTACCTGTTGACATACACGTCAAGGAAAGTGGGTAAAGAGTTAAACTAACAGGTATTCAGAGTGTTCGCCTTGGTAACTGAGCCTGATGTCCTCACAACAGTGCATCATGTTCCCATCATGATGAATCATTTCAATATTCCAAGGATTGCTGTGGGTCTCTGTATAGTGTGTCACTACAGGAATGAGCTTTGTCCTTCTATGAAGACTAATCCACAAAATATTTGATGTTTCATTAATATGTTACAACATGTTTTATCATTGTGGTCATTAGTTTCTTGAACACATTATGTTAGGGTACAACATGATTTGAATGCCTTGAACTGGTGTCACGTCCTCACTGTGTATATGTTCACTTCTTGTTGTACACTGCCACCTTGTGATTAAAAAACAGCTTTGTTTATTACATTTGAAATGATCTTTTTTTCTTTGACATATAGGCTACTTTCAGATTACAGGCAAATGTGGCTCGAATCCTACTTTTTGCTGCCATTTGACCTTTATCTGACCTGTTAAAGAAAGTCTGAACGGCACAAATTAAGTTTTTTTTTAAATCAGACCCAGGCCACTTTCATATGTAAGAAGGTGTTTGTTGTTTGTTGTATGTTTTTTAACCAGAAATTTATGTGATTTTTTTTTTTTTTTAAATCTGTTTTTAGTTTGCAGTGACTCCAGTCTCTTGGCAGGCCGCCATTGTAAATAAGAATCTCTTATGAATGACTTGCCTGGTTAAATAACGGTTAAAAAAATTTGGTATTAAATCCAATACGTATCTGATATTTTGCAATGTGACTTCAGTCTGAACAGTCATGTCACTTTCATCCACCTTTTCTAGTTACTCACGTGATTGACAGAAAAAAGGTAAAGACACAGAGGTATGATATTATGACTTTAGGACTAGTTTAATCTACTATTTACAATAAACGAATCTCGCTGGGCACAAGGAATGCTGGTCCGGGTCACAACTACCCAGCGCATAAATAATACTGTCAATATGTCATTTTTGTGAACTGTTCTATATTCCATCCTCATGGTGCTTAAAATTACCAAAACACTCCACATGAAAGAAAATAAAGAGTATAGAAGGTTGCACGTTACTGCTCTAGGTGAGGTTCAGCTATTTAAACAGCTATGAAATACCTGCTGTTTGTTTTCAAGTAGCAAATTAGACAGTGGAAAACTGAATAGTTAAATATGTACAGTTGTATATTACATTCATCTTTACCTTTGTCATTGAAGTGACGGTTTACTGAAAAAATAATAAACTTAGACCTAGTCATCCTCGAAAGTCTGTATATACTTTGCAAGATATTCTTTCAACAGTGCTGTCATCTTTCAAAAGTCTAAAATTATTGACATTTACCTTGTTCACAATATGGTTAAAAGCTTTATGCAGCACAGATAAGAATAATATAATCTATACAAATACTGTGTGAAGGGTTGAACCATGCAGCGCTTTCACTATTCATATTATTTGGAGGATGTTCCTGTGGTGCAGGGTCGAGGTGTTGACCATGAGTCTCAGATTATTAAATCTAACCACTTAACTAAGTATAAACACACACACACACATACACAGAAATCCCTTCAAAAACTAAATTATAACATTTTCATATATAAGACATTTTTATGGATGAAATACATATATAGTAATCATTGGAAACACATAAAGAACTATAATGATCAAATAGAAAAATATACACACATCAGTAACTACAGAATATATTCTATAAATTAGATACAAAATTGGAAATGATATCTTTCAATGCAGAATGAGGAAATAATACAGAGTTCTTATTGTATCAGTTGATTCTGTAATTCAATGCTACACCTTCCCAAATGTGCTTTATGTTCTTGGTAATCTCGTTCTCTGATGTTTTACTGTTTAACAGTTTCATTTTTAGGCTCTTCTGCCCCCTAGAGGTAAGAAAATATTACTGCAGCATGGAATTCTGATGAAGCATCCATCTATTCATGGTGGTTCTTTCACTTAACCTCCTGAGTCCCAGCAATAAATTTTTTGTCCTCTGTAGTGGACAAGAATTTCACACTTTTATTTAAAAATAATAAATAAAAAATGTCCACTGAAAAGGACATTATGTTAAAAATTTTTTTTTAAATGTATCTGAATAAACTGTTGCATCATGCTATTTCCAATTAAGGCAATTATTTCATGTAAAATGGCAAACAATGTTTTCCTACTGGGTCCCAGGAGGTTAAGTTAAGGAAGGCTTTATTTTTAGCTATGTGTTTTTGTTGGTTTTTTTTTACATTCATACATACACATGTTGTTGTTTTTCTTTGGCTACATTTGTCTATATGACTTTACAAACATATTACTCCTAACAGCAAGAGTAACATGAATTCAAAACATCTAGGGCAGGGGTCACAAACATGTGGCCTGGGGGCCAAATACGGGCCGACAAAGGTTCCAGTGTGGCCCGTGGGATGAAGGGCATTATAAACCAAATACATGACTCTATATTTTCTTCACACTTTGTTCTTTGCATATTAATAATGACAACTTCAAATTTTGGTCTTTGTTTTAGTGCAAAAGATAAGATTAATTTTGGAAAATATTTACATTTACAAATAATCCTGTGAATAACTTAAACAACTATGAACAACCTGAAATGTCTAAATAAAATTCTGCATAAATGAACCATTTAATGAACTTTATTGAACATTAGAAATATACAATCTCTCAGTGAGGATAATGAATATATCATATAATTAAATACAAAATAAAATCTAAAAATAAACTTGGGGATTTTGTAAGAAAAACAACTAAAATATAATGTTTAAACAACATGTAGATAAGGTTTACATTAGGCCTTTCAATTTAACAAGACAGAGCAGAGATACAAAAGGGAGCTCTTAGGTTAAAATAACAAATGTTGTCCAATGTCCTTTCTTATTTTCCATGCAATTCTGTTCAGTTCTAGTTTCTTGAGATATAAAAAAAAATATCTTAATGTAATTAATAAATCCAGGGAAAGAAGTGTTGATACTGACACAAGGAACATAAAAGTTTGGTGGTGATCAGTGGAGGAGGGGCGATGACATGTGTGTTTTAAAGGGGGGGGGGCTGATCTGCCTTGGCATTCTGTTTTTTCGAGCACATTAAATAACCACTGAGGATGATATATGATGTGGGGAGAATTGAGAGTGTGGGGACGTCTATGGTGGGCAGTCACCTTTTTTCACCTCCATTTTTACGTCAGCCCATTTGTTTTTCACATCTGCAGTGGTTCAACTTTCAGCTCCTACTGCATTCACAGCTTTAGTCAGATTCTCCCAACCAACAACTTGCTTGTTTTTGGTACTAATTCCAGAAGAGAGGCTTCCAAATAATATCTTATGTCTTGCTTCTATCTCTAAAATCAGCACCTCCACCTCACTTTTTTTTCTTCTCTTTCCTGCTCTTTATCTATTTTCATTAACGTAACACAGGCACTACTACAGCCCCATTTAAACCAATTAGCATATTCACTGTGGAGTAGACTGGGCAGAGACTTTGGCTCATGCATGTGTGCTGAATTTCACATTATTTGTAATGTACAACACGAATATGCATGAAAACCTTCTTATGCACAGAATGATACATTCAGATTTTTTGTAAGTGTCTTTCCAGAGTTGCACCTGTGCAGAAATCCAGTATGAAATCCACACAAGAGGCCCCAGGGAGTTGCACTTTGTGTGGGAATGAATAGCATTGTGATCCTTTTTCACATCCTGCATATGTCCCCATTTTGACTTTGAAAGTAAACTTAGGCCCGATCCGCACAGAAACGAATTCATGTGAAACTGACATATTTTCTTAATGGATTGGCCTTTTGTCAAAATGGGACTGGTGTCATGGGTACCCCAAAATGATATCTTTGAAAAACGGGTCCCAGAGTAGGAAGATCTGGGGATGGTGAAATTTCTGCACCCATTTTGACTAAAGTGTGTGTGTTCACACCCACACCATGACCACATGACCAGAAAAAACAGCAGCCTTGCACCGTAGCATTCATTCTCGTCACAAGACAGCAACAATGGAAAAGAACAAAAGTAGCAGAGGTGAATGCATTGCAGTGTTATTGTTGTTGTTTGTGTCTGAGGTGTGTGTGTCACATCAGTAGAAATAGGATGTGAGTGCATGAATGACCTTCTGCAGCCCCCCACCACTCTCTGACCCAATGTTTTTCTTGACCATTGGGATCCCCTCAAGTGAAAAATAACTGGTAACATTGAAAAAATTGGGATGCACTGTCTATTTTAGACTAGTATTTGATCATACCCTCAAAATGTTCCTGCATTATATTCTTGACATTTTTCTGGATAATAAGTAATGCATTTAATTTTGCTCGATAATAAAAACTACAAACGAGAACCCAATATCATGAAGGTTTATTAATCAAACTTGAAACATCTTGAAAGTCTCTGTCAGGAATACATTTTTTCATAACTGCCAGTTGACTGTTTCACATTTCCGTCACATTTACAATATTTTCCTATTTTTCTGATGCTCAAAATTAAATTTTATATAAATAAGTAAGAGAAAAAAGGGATACTGTCGTTCATTGTGATAGATGAGCACCTGTGTAACATTAAATATTTTAAATGGTATTCTGGTTTGATCAGTAGATAACCAGCTTTGATATGGTATATAGATATTTATTATCGAGCAAAATTAAATGCATTACTTATCACCCAGAATAATAGTGAGAATACAATGTGGGAACTTCAGAAAAACGGTCATTTTGAAGGTATAAATTTTTGTCTAAAGTAGACAGTGCATCCCAATTTGTTCAATATTAAAACCAGACACAAATGTCATTACTAAAACAACAATTTTATGAATTTCCATCACATATTTATATTTTTTTCAATGAAGAAGAGATTCACTACAAAAACATAGTAACAGAGTTGACACATCATTAATCTACCTTTGGTGTGTTGTTAACATTTTGAACAAATTATTAAGAGAAAAAGTTAATCATACTGTAGTTCCCTCCAAGGAAGAAAAGGAAGTGACGTCACTTGGTGCAGGTCACATGGTGCAGGTCACATGGTTTTATTTGAATGTTGCAGGGTTCTTATGTGTAGTTTTATGACAGAGATAACAGGGATGGCGAAATCTTAAGGACAGGTAAATAATAATTTAAAAAATTATATATATTAAGATCCACTGTATTATAGAAAAAAATCTGTGCAACTGATTATACAAATATAGATTTAGCATTAAAAAAATCTGCAAATTTTACTTATTTATTTGATGCCTATTCAAGTTGAATATGTAAATCTCTATCTGGGGACATCAATAGCTGATGGTGTGGGAATCATTTAATGCAGGGGTCTCCAACCTGTTCCACAAAGGGCCGGTGTGGCTGCAGGTTTTTGTTCCAACCAACCAAGAGTTCACAGTTTGACCAATTGACTCACTGCAGACTGAGATCAGTTGATTAATTGATTGAAGTCTGGTGTGTTGCTGCTTGGTTGGAACAAAAACCTGCAGCCACACCGGCCCTTTGTGGAACAGGTTGGAGACCCCTGATTTAATGAATATTTAACTTATAAATTGTGCATAAAATGTAAACCAAATATTGTTATTGGTGAACATACAGTATATTTAGTGACAATATTTTAAGCAGATTCTGTAAAGATTTTAGGGGAAAATAACTAAAGGGCTTTTGGCGGGACACCAAATGTACCCGCAATTCTGAA
Source organism: Siphamia tubifer (assembly GCA_020466265.1). NCBI lineage: Eukaryota > Metazoa > Chordata > Actinopteri > Kurtiformes > Apogonidae > Siphamia > Siphamia tubifer. Next base: position 26,597,671 of record CM035803.1, on the reverse strand, counting down.
ATGATTGGTCACTCTGGGGGTGAAGATCAGGACTGGTCAATACAGTTGATTTACATTTCAGTAGGTTTGATGATGTCCTGGCTCCAACCTCCTCCCATCCAGGCCCCTCTTCCCTCTTCACAGCTCTCTGAGGTTTGCGCAAGGTATTGTGACCTCCCCCCTGCTGGCTCCATTGACACCTCAGAGTTATTCACACCACTTTGTCCTGGCTCCAGCCCCCTACCTTTCATGTCACTCCTTCCATCCCCCATCTCACCAACCCCTCCCCTGCTGAGACCACTATCACCTCTGCCCCTCACTCATCTCTCCATAACCGTCCCCCAGTCACTCCTCTCCACATTAATATTACATTGACTTAGGTTTTATCTTCCTGTCTGTCTGACTTTGAGAACACTTATTAACCTACATTATTTTCTTAAATGTAAGTTTATATTGTCAACTGTCAGTTGTCAGTCATTCTCATCAAACATGTCACCACTTTGTCACTACTTTTATTACAATAGTGATGCATCATCTTGATTTTCAATTACTTGACATCAATTGTGAAACTGACATTAACATTTTCATAATAGCTTTGGCGTTATTGCCAAAACATTTCTTGAATCAGAGCCTATTAACACTTACTTTCTATAAAAGCTCTAACTACATGTTACATTTCTACCTGTTGTTTATGTAATCTACCCCTGTCATGTAAGAAGAGTGTAATAACACTGGTCTAGAGGTAAAATGCTTCTGGTTTAAAACTAATGAAATTTTACCACACGTGTGTTACTGATAAAGAAAACTCAAGTGCTGGTTGGCTTAGGTTTCCAAGATAAGTCGTGGGCCAAAGTGTGAAATCCTTAAAATTAACAAGAAAATAACTTTTACTCGAAAGGAATATTGGTCACAGATCTACCAAATTTACTTCTATCTTCACTGTCTGCACATTATGATCCATTCATTTTATAGGTTCTTTCTAGTGGGATATTTAGAAATCCATTTTATAGATGTATATAAATCACCATATATGTGTAATAACACACCATTATATATATGAAAAATATGAGCTAACTGGCACTTTGGTCATTTATTTTCTGATTCGTCTTATTAAAGTATGTAAGATTTAGCACATTTAATGTCTGAAGTAAATACTTTCTAAAATAAAATGTTATGTGTAATATAAGAGCAATGTAGATGTTTTAGTTTTCAGTTTTTCTGCCCCCTAGCGGACAGATACAATTACTGCCGGATATGATTCCGATCCATAATCCAGTCCGTCTACTCCACCAGTGGATTCGAATATAAAGTGTCATAAAATGGAAACAGTCCGGTAAAGTAAACGTGTCAAACATACAATTAAAGTAGTATTTATGTAAAATTGCTTGATTACATCCGACCACTGTAGCCCACGTGGTAATGGTAAAACTCCCCAGTGTTAACAAAGGAAAAACCCCAAAAATCGGAGCTCAGCTGAGATCCAGTCCGGGATTTACAGCTCACTCGGTGCTTCTCAAGTTTCACTTCGGCGCGTGCTCTGCCCTGCCTGCTTTGTGTTGTCAGGCAGAAAGACACACCAGTCAAGGCGGCGTGTGTCCCGAAACACAGTATCTCTATCCGCCGTCGCAGATACATACTTTTTACCCCATCTATTGTCAATACTCAACCGCTAAACAGTCGAGGGACGCCGCGATGTCAGTGGGAGTGGAGTCTGGATTCTCAAGTGAGGAGGTGTTGACCGCTCGCTTTCCCCTCCACCGGGCGTGTAGGGATGGAGACGTCGGTGCCTTGTGCTCCCTTCTTCAGTGCACCGCAAACCCGGCTGACCTCAGCGTGGAGGACACCTTCTACGGCTGGACGCCCATTCATTGGGCCGCTCATTTCGGAAAGGTATCGGTCTCTCTGTCTCCTTTAAAAAACATTAGGGAACCTCAAATGGAAAATGTGTGTAAACTGTGTCCAAAATGAGCGCTCTCCAACATGAGAGTCTTCTCCTCGGCCATTTCCTGATTTAACTGTTAGCTGATGAGACCATAAAGCAGCTGGAAGCAAACAGCGGACCGTTAGCAACATTACGTCCACATTTGCTCCCACAAAATGCATTTCTCTTTACACGAATTGGAATATGTTTAGAAATAACCAGTAGAGTTTTTTTTCCCACTTGAGAATAGTTTTAGTCTGAGCAGTAATAATGTAAATGGCCGACAAATGAGCAAACAAAGAAACTAACGTAATGAGAAACATCTGCTAGCTTAACCATTTCCTCCATTTTAACTAAAGCTAGACAATTCATTTATCTAACCCTAGTCAAATGAACAAGTTGTGTTGCAGAAATTATAACCATTGTAAAGGAATGGTGTTTGCGCTAAATGTGACATTTTTTGCGCCGTATAAGAGTATATGCAACTGCTTGAAATAATTCCACTTGTAGGTGTTAGAAGTATGGAATTACAAGATGTTGGATTGTCTCACACCCTCACTTTACTACTTAACTCCAGATTTACTTTATGCTACACCTAGGGCAGGACGCACATAGCACAAAAATTGGATGCAAGCCCAAAACTGTGAAAAGCTGCTTCACACAATAGTGTTGCATTTGATTAGCTACTTCACTCTAGTTATCTTTACCCGCCCATTGGCCCACTTTAATATAATTGTTCTGTATTACTTTTGTTTTTATTACAGTTGGAGTGTGTAATGCGTCTGGTTCAGGTGGGCTGTGGTGTCAATGCTGTAACCTCCAGGTTTGCTCAGACACCAACTCACATTGCTGCATTTGGGGGCCACCCTGAGTGTTTGTTATGGCTCCTCCAAGCTGGTGCAGATATTAACAGACAGGTGGGACATTACACACACCACACAAACGCTGAAATAAGCTACACTCAGTTGCAAGTCAGAGCTACTGTCATGGATATTTAGAGGAATTGTCATACGCATGAAGAAGCACAGCGTACTTAGCCAAGTCAAATGGCAGACAGGCTGAAGATTATCAGACATGCCACACGTTTGCAACAGTACTCAAGTAGCTTAGATGCTATTGAACACAATTTTTTTACACCATATTTCAACATCATAATCTTATGAGTACAAGTACATTTGGCACACATCCACAGATTTAATGACATTATTGTAAACATCTTTAAATTGTAGTAATTAGCTTATACTTGATGTCTAAGACATCAAAGAAGGTGATGAAACTGGCTAATTTTAATTTTTGAGTATATGGATTAAATTACTAATCACAAAGTAGTATTTGTATTGGTGTAAAAAAAAGAAAACAAAACAACAATACTCGGACCTAATACATTTGAATAATCATTACCAACAAAACATATTTACAGTAAGTAACAACATTCAAATTCACACATGCAAATACATGAGTGATAAAGAGCACAACAGTGTGTGCTGTTGAGCTTGGACTGATCCCATCAGCAGGGATCATTCTGACTGTGGGGTCATGACCCTTTAAGTGTACTGCTGCTGCTTAGTCTTTGTATCTGACTCATTGTAATAATTTGAATCCGTCACATTTTGAAGAGTGGGGGTACTCAAGCTGTTTATTTTTCACCATTTTATGTCATTGTCTCTTTTATGTACTTCCACTCAGCCACTGGGGATATTTTTTATGCACTGCTGCACCACTGAGAGAAATTAGATTTGTAGGTCACAGTGACATAATATACTGTCGTCATCATGAATTCTATTTGTGTGTGATGGTGGTATCCACGACTTTCTCCCTTTTGTTGGGTTTACTTTGATTGAAGGAGTTGTAGGTCTACTACTTAGGCCCCAACAACATTACATAGTGGATAGAGCCTTCTAAATGTATGCATTTTCTTTCCAGCTGCCTGATTGCTATGTAACTGTAAATGTGTGGGTGGTAGTGAAGTCTAGGTGAAAAGTTCATGCTCTTGAGTTTCACCATTTTCATTTTGGCAGCCTCATTCACAACCATTGTAGTAAAACAAGCAGACAAAACCCTATTCTAAAACTCAGTCATATATTTCTTTGTAAGTAACATAGATAGCTTATTGGCTCAGGCGGAGTACAGTCATGATTTTGTTTCTTATTATCTCTTAGGACTATGTGGGTGAGACGCCCATCCACAAGGCTGCTCGTGCGGGCAGTCTGGGCTGTATCAACGCTCTCTTGATTCAGGGAGCGAAAGCTGAGTAAGTCTTGTGATCAAACCTGTGTTCCCATTTGTTTTCCTTTGTGCTATTCAACATCTCAGAGACACCTTTACAAGGGACCACCACCAAACTCAAATAGAAGCAGCATGGAAACTCCATTATTAAATTAGTTTATATAAATAAGATCATAAGGAGTACCTACAAATTATCCATCTGGATTTTAGTATGTTTGTGATATATTAAGATAAGAATTTCCAAGTAGGTGGGATGATTAATTTGCTGAGATTTTATTTCTTTAATGAAGTTCGAAGTGAACGTGCTAAAGTAAAACACAAACCAACTGAAGCACTTTTCGCTGTAATAAATATAAAGTAAACTGAAATGAAGGTAGAAGTTACACTTCATGCCACACAATACATATAACGCCACCGTGTGATACTGTTGTGTTCAGTTATCATGTAAAATTGACATTATGAAATTATTATATTGTCGCTAATATTACTGATGCAGGGTTTCCCCCAGAAATCTTGCTAATCCTGGTGGTAGACCTGCTAGGGAAATCCCCCAGTGACCCACCACATTAACAAAAGAAAAGTTAATATGAAATAACTTATGTGTTATTATAAGACATTTATTAAAAATACTTATACCAACTATACAGTCTAACAAAAGGGCCAATTGTGTTTTAATGCAAAATAAAGTCATGCAGTGGTCACATTTAAAAGTAAAATAAATTAACAGTCCTCACACTTGAAAATCCTCACATTGTTTTATGAAAATCTAGACTGTCACTGATGTTTGAGACCGAAATAAAACTAATTGGTTTGCGTTTCCATGACTTTCACCATTTGTTAACTGTAGTTCCTAGTGGGTGATAATCATCACCCTCCACCACATCAGTCTCTGTCCCCTGTGTTTGTCAGTGCATCACATTTCCTGTTTTTCGAAAAGAACTAATTTGACTCGTCTGTCTGGCATTTAGTGCTAGAGCAGTAAAATCAACTAAACAATGAAACAGGACTTAAAAATAATTAATGTTCAGACTCACTATTAACAGGGTGTCTACTACAGGTGGACTGAAGGAATCATGTGACAGAAGTACCAGTGTTGGATAGCCCTGTATGGTCCAATTTACAAACTCATATCTGCGTACATTAGACCCGTAACCTGACACACGATGAAGAGCTTTATTTTTGGCTAAAATGCACCATTAGTGTTGCTCAGTGACACCTGCAGCCTGACAGGCTTATAATGCACTGGGGGAAACCCTGTGTTGCCATTTAGTTTATAGCATGAATGCTTGAGTATGTCATTACCTCGCTCACTCGTTGCTAGTTCTGTGTTGTATTTCTGGAACAATTGTTATGACGTATATTTTTGGTGGTGCCCCCTTGAAAATGTGACATTTTGTTAACCCTTGAAATTGTTGTTTATTATTGCAACAATTAACATTAAGTTGTCCTATGTGAGTGTAATAATTTTATCAAATGAGTATGTATCGATTCATGAATGCTTTTAGTTGCATTCAGCAAAGACTTGAATTTCACTGTAGTTTTGAGGAATGAAATATAGAATCTTAATTATTATTTTTAGTTTTTTTTTTACCAAGATTTTTGCCTTTGATGCTCATTGGCTGATTTTGAGTTGAAAAATATTTATTGCACATTCATGAGGACAACTTAATGTAAAAGTTGAAAAAAATCTGTTATTAGCCTATTGGGTCATATTGCATGATCTTTGTTAAAATCTAGAGTGTGGTTTTCTTCGTTAACATTTGTTTTGGTTACTGTCTTACATACACAGCTTGACTGAACGACCAAATGCACATTATTTTTGTTTTCTGAAACTTGCTTGCCATCAGAAAGTAAACACATCTGTTGCATAGGATGAAAATGCATAGATTAAACATGCATTTAGTTTAAGGTTGGTCATATTAATTCAGCTGCTGTTATTTCAGTGCTGTTGGACTTGAGCACTGATACTGGGTATCAGATTATATATTTAACAGTTCCCAGACTGCTTGTTTCCAGGTGATGTTTTTTTACTCTGGAAATGATTAACTGTGTGCAGTGGTTGAACTCGGCCACACCTTAACCGTTGGCAGCTGCTTTTATGCTAGGGCAGAATGACTGCATTTATAGAATACTTGTGTTACTACTTCACTTACTTTACAATAAAAGCGGAAACAAGTTATTATTGTCCTTTGTTAAACATAGAGGCAAAGCCAAATTAAATGACTATGTGGTACGAGTTTTCACTTTAAATCAAGTTTTAGTCAACAGTAAAACGCAAGCACATAATCCACCATCTGAGTAGTCTCATTTTATACAATGAAGAAAATGTAATATTATATTTTCATAGATTGAGACACTCAAGTTACGGGTTAAATGCTGTACTATTACTGTGATACTGTAACTAGTATTCAAGTTACAGTATCTCACTAATACATATATTAGTTTTGCAATGTGTATATGGTCTCTTAGTTAAATCATCACTATATTTGCAGTTTCATTCTTTGCAACAGATTTTTCACTTCTGACGGCACAGATTTTTAACCAGTAACACTAACGGGGAGTTTATAACTGTACATTTTCCCATAGAGAGGTTTTCTACATTTTCATTGTCACAACTCAAGTGTTTTTTCAAGTGAGCTAATAAACCATTGTGCACTGTCAGTAAAAAGTCAATCTAAAGCTTTTTCCATCAGACACTTTGTGCAGTGCAGTGAGAAGAAAAAATATTAAGGTAAATGACATGTACTTTTGAATCCAAGTCACCACTTATTACAGTTTCTGTAATGAATTGAATTCCAACATGTTGCAGAATTTGCTCATGAGCAAATGTTACTCTTTGCATCTATTTTTATTGGACTGTTTAGTCACTGCTAAAAAAAAATAAATGTTTTGTTCGGCATTGTACCCACACAATTGGCTTGATCAGTCATTAGCTTTTTTTAGTGACATAAAACCCCTGGTTACGTCGACTATTTTGGCAGAACAAACAGACCATTTATAAATAAATGTTCCACTCACATTGAGGTCCTGTAATGTGCATTTGGTTGTCAGCTGATCAGTTTTATCTGTAAGTAATGAAAATGATATGTGATTTTTTTTCCCCTTTGCAGATGACAGATACTGTAGTTAGTTTTAATTATCAGGTTATTTTTGTTAATTTATCAGAAATATAAGGGAGCACATCTGGGAGAGACACTAAAGGACACAGAGTGGGACTGAGGCTCATGACAAAATCGTTTCAAAATTTCAGAATAATTTATTTTTGTTTATTTCATGAAATGTTTATGAAATGTTTTCAAATTAAATAATAGCTGGTCTAAAATGATTTTGTATCATCAGCAAAACGATCTGTCTAATTTAATTATAGACTTGCAATCATCACATACTTTGCTATATTTAAACCTGACCCTAGAAAAAAAAAGTCACGTCTGCCGTTTTAATTAATATTTTTATAAATTGGCATACAGCTGTGATAATGTATGTTAGAATCTCTTGTATCAAAATCTATGCCATATTATTTTATATTTAAAAAAAATGGTATACAATATAAATATGTGCTTGATTTAGAATTAAGCTCAAATGTAATGTTATAGCAATTACACTGGTCAAAATAATAAAAAAATATTTAAATTTAGGATAAACTGAAAAAAATGCAGCTTTATATCTCTAAACATCAACATGTTAAATATTTACTCAGTTTTATGTATATTATTCTATTGACGTGAACTTGTATGATGGTAACACGTCATGTTTAAAAACAACATAAAGCTGTATGATTAAATCAGACATAAATACGTTTCAGCACTAGGTGTATGTGACCTTTCCCTTTTGTCTGTGGTTTGGTTGCGTTGTCCATCATCTTTCAGAGTTTCAGAAGAAAGCTCTTTTTTTTATTATCATTATTTTTATTTTTTTTTACAGTATCTATTTTTAGTCATCTACATCTACATGAAAAGAGAGCATTTCCTCTTTCCTTTGCCAACATTGTCTGAAGAGGAGACCTTTCTTGATGTCGTCTGATTCGAACTCGATCCAACTTGACATTTTTCCAGAACATCTGCTGAATCTCAGGTTATTCTCCAACATCCCTTTAATTCTTGGGATTTTATCTGAGTGGTGACACTGCTCGTACATTCCTAACTTTGAAGAGGAGCCTGAAATTCACAACAGAATTTGGGCAGAAGTGTCTGCACCACAGCAACAGTCGTGTATTTTAAGACTTGAAGATGTCCAGAGGGAGGTTATTTTCTCTTGTGATCATCTCTTTATAATGATGCTTTCAAACAAGAAACATTTTAATGGAGTCTTATGTTGTTCCAGTATCAAAGAAGATAAACTTGAGAAGCAAGTATTAAAGTAGATTGTTAAAATTCCTGGCGAGTTTTCACATCTACAGTGGACTTGTATTCAGTGACTTCAGCAATTTGGTACTACACACTGGTGAAAGATGGAAGAAGACGAAGGACTTAATACAGAACATCAATGATCTGCGCATGGAACTTGAGTCTTTTTTTTTTTCTTTTTGCCAACTTCTTATGTTTTGGTCATTAAAATTCTCTGGTCAGGTTCTTGACATCCTTTCTTGTTCTCTTCCTCCACACCATGGAGGCACTTCTTACTTGCTTATTACAGCGATTCAACTTCCACTCCTATAGTTGAAAGCAAAGTTGTCATTTTGTCCCAACCTAAAAAGATTTAAAGTAATGTATTCTAAAAAAAATTTGATTAATCATCAGTGGTTTTAATAGAAATTTTAAAAAGGTATTAAATTACAAAACCTACATAACAAAAAATGTTTTTATCAACATATGTTACTTCTCAGGATACGAAATAAAATTGTTTTTCGTCGAACTTGTCATGAGCCTCAGTTGGTAAGGTGGTCTATTGCAGGGTAGCGTTAGGTAGGACAGAGTATAGAGGCTGTTGGTAAAGAGAAAAGGGCAGAGACAAAGGCTTAGAGCAGCTGAGTGAGAAGACATAGATTTGTGTAGCTACATGTTATGAACTATTAACTGTATAATGCTAACCATCATCCTGTTGCAATGGTTATTCACTGTCATTTCACTGTACAGAATATTTAACCTTTATTCCAAGAAATGTTTTATTTTGTATGTCACAGTATTAACCCTATACAATATCATAGTTTGTTTTGACATCTATTCTTTGTCACCTTTTCCTTTATGAAAGTGACAAGTTACAAAAAAAAAGTTTTCTATACTGTTAACAGAAACAGAACCATACGTCTTAATGTTTTGCAGCCATTGAATTGGAAATGACTTGGTTTTTTCAAGTAATCCTAGAAAGGGGGAGAATAGACACTGCTGAGTCTGCCCCGTTCCCTGGGATAGCCGCACTGTTGTGGCATTGAGTGTTCTCACTATCGCTTCCTATCTACACACTGGCAAACTGTTGAGGTATTTCTTGCGGTGATTGGTTTTAATGCTAGGTTTTTAAATGAATCAAAACTAAAGTTTTATACCTGCATGCTTTGCTTATTATCCATGATTGTTCCTGTATCTAGCTTTTAATTTTATTTTGTACTATTATTTGTTTTTTTATTTTGTGAACTAACCATAGGAGCCCTTTATATGGACAGGTTTAATCACGTGAGTCACATGTCAACATGTAGCATGATAATAGGCTGCCTCTGGAAGGTTAGATGATAGAGAAGATACATATTGTGTGCATAGGACGGAAAAGCAAAGCATACCAGGCATTTACAAAGAATTAACGCTTCCTTTGAACATTTCACTCAATAACCTAGTTAATCGGTCAACTCCTGTCATGTGTTTTCTGTGGAAATTGTGTGAGTTGTAGATGTCGGGTCTCACTAAAGGAATAATTATTTAAATTTTAGTGAATACTACTGATTAGTTATTAGAGTAAATTAACAGTTTAGATTATGAAGTAAAGAATCAAATTATGGTTAAACATGGAGGTTGAGCTCTGGAGAGTTGCTACATTTATGAAAATTAGTTTTCTGACTATAGCATTTGCATTTTCATCTAATTTTAACAGAATGTGATGTTAGTGTTCAGCCATTTAAAACGGACTCATCATAAGAATCTTAACCAAACATCTGTTGGAGTCAGAGACCTTCTTAACTTGTTGTTTCAGTCTGCCCACTGTAAAGCTGGAGTAATACGAGTAAGAATCTGATCTTTTCTGCTAATGGGTCATTGAACACGACAGGTTTAATGTTGAAATACAGTGTTTAGGTGACAGATGGGATTTGGGTTGAACTCAGGTTAAAGGCCACATTGGACTACACCCAAAACTTCCAACACATAAGTATTGGACCTGTAAAACAATGGTTTAAAAATAAAACATTGTTTCTAAAGGCTTGGTTTGTGGACTTTTGCTGATTTGAGATAGGACTAATAAGATTTATATTCCTTACAGTGAGACCAATCCATCTACTTCATTATAAAATGGTTCCCTATATAAAAGTAAATTCTGGTCAAAATCTTATGGAAGCGTTAATTTGAAGGGGACGGGTAATATGCAACAAGTTATTGTGTGATTTTTACTTTTTTGTTTATAAAATCTTTGATTCTTTATAAGAATGTTTTATCATGTGCACTAGTCCTTGAAATGTTTCTTTTTTGCACAGTTGTTTAGATGAAAATGCAGAGAAAGAACTTGTATCCAGAATGAATGACCAGCCAGTTGCAGTGCAACTATTGTATGGGAGTGAATGTCACTTGATTTGGGGCAACCTATAGTATCAGTGCAGATTGACGTCACCTGTTATATATACTGGTATGTGTCTAAAATTCCCTGCAGGTGTTTCTCCTGCACATGTCTAATCATTGGGAAAAGCCTGGAACATTTCCAGAAGTCCCACTTCTTTGACAAAGACTTGTTGTTTACTTTGATAACTCATTTTGCAGTTCGATGACACTGAGAACAAGCACACTATTGTTTCATAACCAGCCAGTAGAAGAAAACAAATTTCTCATTAAGCTGAAAAGCTCCTGTTGGTTACTGGAATACATTCTGCCCACCCTATAAGAAATTTATGGGCATTTATTTTTGTCACAATTCTTATCACAGGAGTAAAAGTAATCTTCACTGTACATCAGAAACCTTATGTACTAAATTAATTAACTCATTAATAATCCAGCCACCTTGCATAAAACTGATATTTTACAGCCTGGTGACATTGCTTCCATACATAATGGTGTTTACAAGTGTGCATTTTGGCTATATCATTGCACTGTTTGCTCATTCATTGTTCCACATAAAATCACCTTATCCCTGCTGCAACTTGATGTGATTAACACAACTGAACTTTATAAAGATAACTGGATGTATGCACAGACATAACACATTTTCTTCATATTCGTCATCTGCTTTTAATGGAAGACCCTGCCTTGCCTGCTTCATGGTTTCAGAAGAAGACCTCAGGATGCTTCAACACTACAATGTGCCCTTACGTCATTCACCTTCTTGAACTTATTTCTGTCAAGCTTACACTGAAGATACAGTGTTCCATCACCTGATCCTGAGCTCAGAGGAGAACTATCCGAATCTTGAACTGCCTCACAAGAATCTTGCTCTTCCAGGCCCTGTTAAAAGCTTTGATATTCACCAATACAGCTATTTTAATTCCATCTTTGTCTTCCACATCACACACAACTTCATTATATTAAGTTATGCAGTCATGAAGAGTGTACTCTACTGTTTTTTTCAAATTTTGCTGCTCAATCTTGAAACACGGCTGCACCATTCCCTGTTTGGATGCCGTACTGAGCTCCTTGAGCAGTGTCATGGAATTATGAATGTCTCTAAGCCTCTGCAAAATACTTCTTGATGATCATGCTTTCCCTGCTCTGACCGATATCATCCACAAGAATTCATCTCCTTTGGGTTCACTTATGATGCACACACTTCCAACATTTTTCCTACATATTGCTATAAACTGAAGCATCCTTTCTTGTCTTAATCATAACATTTTGCAGCAGACACGTTTCCTTCATTATCTGGAAACTGTTGAATTTCTGTGAAAGACAAATGATCCAAAAGAGATCAGTCGTCATCTGTCACAAAGATGACGAAAAGGATGTGGCAGATTAGAGCAGGGCAGGTTGTTTCTTTACATCTGTGTGCTTGTGTCCGTCTGTATGTGTGAGTATTTGCTTAATGAGTCTGTGTGTATGCCTGTGTGTGTGTGTGCGCGCTTGGGCGTGTCTTATTTTGTCTTTTGTGTGAATCAAACATGCAGTGTAGGCTTTCTAACACTTTGTCTTCCCGTTCCTGTGCAGTATGAGGAATGCCAGTGGGCTGACTGCTGCTGACCTTGCCCATGCCCAGGGATTCCAGGAGTGTGCTGAGGTTCTCTCCAATGCCCAGAACTTCCAACAAAACCTGGCTCAGTCCCATAACAGGGCTTTTCAGAATGGCATGTCTCCGAATGGGGGTCACAATCACCCAACCATCCAAGGACGCAGCTTCTTGAATGGCATGCCCAACAGGAAGAGATCATTTGATGGCATTGAAGCAAACCCAGTGAAGAAGGCTAGACCTAACGGTAGGTTACAGTGTGACTCAATTATTTTATTTTACTTACTTACTTTGGAAGTGTCTTTAAAACTGGAGTTTGCACATGAACAAACTACTGCTAGTAAAGGCTGTGCGATGTGACTAAACTCTCCTGTAGACACTATGATGAAACACATTTTCTGTAAACTTAATACATAAATTACATGGCACTATCCCAGAATTGTTTCTGAATATATTGAGTCATGTACTTGAATAAGAAATGGTTCATTTCAATAGTTTAACTTTTCCACCTATTATTTAACACATATAAATTGAAATCTGTTAATTACATTATTCATGTAATCTGTTCAGATGGTGCACAATCTGAACAGATTGATCTTTTATCCCCATTCTGTAGAGTTAAGAGTATCTGAAAGTCTTGTGTAGGTAGTGTTTATAAAAATTGTTATGCAGTTCATTTACTCAGACTTTATCTACCCAAATCACATTCATTAGGTGGAAGTAGCCCCTCTTTTAGGAATGAGCTCTGGAGGGGGGGGGGGGTTGCTTGCCCAGGTCCCTGTCTTGTTTACGCTGTTAATTTACAATACCATCATCTAAACTTCCTGCTTCCAGTATACAATATGTAAGAAAGCCTATTGTCATCCACATGAAACATTACTGATATGAAGAATGTGATTGAGGGGAAGGGGGGGGGGGGGGGGTGTAATAATGTAATAAAATTTTTAAACTTTTTTAGTTGTCAGATAATATATTCTTTCATGCTGTGTTTCCACTACATGGTATCGGCTCAACTCGAGTCAGCTTGGGGACCATGTACTATTCCTTGAGAGCGTTTCCATTACAGATACTATCATGCCTGGATGTCATCGCAAGGTGCTGTCAAGCTTGCGCTGATTTCTTTTTTTCGTCAGACACCAAAGACATAAATGTCTCACCTTCCACAACCGGCCATGGTGTACTTTTGTGGACTGACATTATTGCGTTGCGGACTGAATCAGAATCTTTTTTTTTTTTTTGTGGGTTGCACATTGATAACGCAATGAAGTAGACAACTCCACCAATCGGTGAATATGCTGTTTACACATCACCTATTGCTTGGAGCCTTAGTGGATAATCTGGGACTGGATGCCATGTGACTGACTGAGTCATTTTTCTTAGTGGAAACTCACCAAAGCAAATGGAATCGGGTAGAGCCAATAAAAGTGGAAACATGGCAAATGACCTATATCACACAGCCTTACTGTTCTCAGTCACTGTGCATAAAAGAATGATTAAATAAGAGAGTGCTCAGTGAGGTAATCTTCTGATAGGATTAATAAAGTTTTACCTTACTCTGGTTTTAATACTGTAAGCATTAGATTGCAACTGTTAATTTGGTATTTAGAGGTTATATAACACAAAAACGCCAGCCAGCCTTCGTTACATTGTTTGTTTATACATTTCTTTGGTCATAGGTATGGGCATGCCACCAGAGTTTCTGAATGGAAATGGGCCACTGGGTGGTGCTCAACATACCCAAATGGAAAGCATGAATGTGGAGCTGGCAGCTACTGTAAGCTCAGGTGGGCCAGGACCTTTAGCATTCAGGCTAAATGGGTTTGCAACCCCACAGGGGCCAGGGCCCATGGATCAGTGTGAGGACATGGGGGGGCAGGACAGTTCATGTTCGGCATCTAAAGAGCTGGAGGTCATCACTGTGGCGTCAATGCAGACCCCATGTCGTTGCACCAACTCGTATGCCTATCTGTAGGGAGGTTTATGTGTGCATCAGCACATGCTCATGTTCCAATTTGTGCAGTATATCTTTTTGGTATTGACAGGCTGTTTTTTGCATATTGTATGCAAGTAGGCATTTGTATGTTTTGATTGTTAGTATGCTAAGTTTGAAAGATGTATAGCTGTGTGTACACTGTATTTTATACTTCTCCTTGTACCTGATTATATTTGGAAAGATAAATGTAATTTTTTTGTTACATGTTTTAAGTTAGACAGATAGTTTTGTTATCTGTAATGTTAAAGATCATAATACTGTAAAAGGATAATTTTTGTTTTGCACAATTATACAGGAATGTTGTAAATGACAAAAAGAAATTGGCATTCCTTGGACACGATTGTCACCACTGCCAGTACAGGTCAGGATATAAATTGTTGCAATGCATTGTTATTCATTTTTGCAATAAGGGAACAATGAATAACAATTAAGAATTTTCATTTGTAATCAAAGATAAAACATTTTTAAAGGACTGCCTAAGATCTCTGATTTCTTTCAGTGTAGAAATGCCTCCAAATATTTATCTGCTTACATACATTAGCTGATGCTCGGCTATGTTTAATAATTGCCTAATGCCAAAGCATATCCTAACATGAATGTAGCTTGTAAAGTATAAACAATTCACTGTGCAGCTTTTCAGTAGTTGTAGATGTATCCTGAGATTTAGAGGTCTGATGGAGTGGGGTTTGCTTCTTCCTATTTTCTTCTGTGTTCATTTTAGCTGTATGCTTTGATTCTCAAGAATGGTGAATATTCACTGTGTGCATATGCAAAGGATTTTTGTTGTTCAAGCAACAAGCAGAGCTTACACCCCTGGGTATTGTACAATGTCCTCCCTGATGAAATTGGCAATTGATGACTATAATCAGTTCCGAATAAGCAGTACTGCTCAAGAAAGTTTGCTTAGGTTTCTAATCCTTGGCAAGAAGCCTTACTTCTTGAGCTGTATTGAAGAGTTCAAACTATTACTTCATATATATTTGCAGCATTTATAGATGATTGAAGAATATTTCATTGACTTTTGTAGTAGAATGTTAGTCCTGTCTGTTTTGTTTTACATGCCAGAGGTTGCATCATTTTAATTGGATTGTCTAATTACTTTGTATTGAACAGGATCCGGTTTGTATTCAAAATGCAAAAATAATTAAATGTTGATACTTTTCCCGAATGTCACTGTGGTGGACTGTTTTTCTTTATGTAATATGTTGTATCCATCATGTCATGCCTGTCACTTTCAACTGCCTGTGATATGTACGAGATGGTATAGAATAGCTATGATATTAATGCTAAATATTAAGATATCTATCTGTAATTTAATTCACATCTGTGTCCATTGCTCATGACATGCTTTCAGGACATGGGATTCTTGGCACAGCAGCTTAAATACCATTTGAAAAAAAACTAGGTCACTGTGCCATGGAGCGCAAACTGTATGTTAAAATAACTACAGATCAGGATCTGACCTATTTAAAAGAAGGTTGAAACTTGTGGAATTGCATAAGGCCCTGGAATACTTTTGCATTGGTTACTCTGGTGTGTAATCAAAGTTTCAGGCCCATTTGCTTTCAAATATATCAAAATTAATAACTAGTTTACAACACTTTTTTAAAAATAATTGTGCAAAACAAAATTAGTTTTCTACCCAAGTATTTTGAAGAAGCAGGAATATGGTCATATTGATTGCATATGCATTCCCTTTAACTATTTTTGTCATTTACGGTGACAGGTGAAAGACTCCATGAGGATTTTTCCTTAAATGGCCACAATCATCCACAACTTCCATTTGAGTGTGTCCCAGCAGCAGAAATAAATCAGCACATCTGCAGTGACTCATTTGAGATCCACAGTACAGCAGGCAGCCAGGTGGAGCACCAGAAGTGTGTGAAAGCAGAACAATTGTACGACCATGCCCTCTTCAGCACCCTGCTCCTTTACCATGGATCCTAGAGTACAAAGGACCTTGACATGCCCCCCTTCTTGCCTAATACTTTGTAAACTATAAAACATAATTAATTTGCCTTAAACCATTGAGTGGTCCAGTTCTTTGCTAACATTTTGTATTAAAAAGGGCAGGCCCACCATGGATGGACTAAAACACTTTACTTGTTTGAGGAAAAAAAACATTAATTTTGCTTGTGGTGTTAAAGAGAAAGTTTGTTTGGCTTTTGATCAGTGTTATATTGTAAATAACCTTGTTCTAATATACACTAAGATGGGCATCTGTAATGAGCAGATGGGCATCTGCCAATGCTTAAGTTTTTTTTTTGTGTGTTTCTGCTATAAGTCGAACCATACTCCTGATTTGTTGTTAATAAATACATGTAGAACTGTATCTGCTTTTCTCTTATTGAAGTCTTATTCTTTGCTAAGTTTGTATTTGAATTCTTTCATGAATAAATCTGAATGTACTCTGATGTAAAAACAAAATCTCTGATGGTATACTTTCAAACGAATGTGTACATTTTATTTATAGAGTCTTATATAAAATGTATGTTTTGGGAAAAACTTGGACTGAAGATGCTGCCCCATTCGTCGTCACGTGTTGCGCCACGGCTGATCGGGTGTACTCTGCTAACAGTCACCTGTCATCAGACCGACCTTCATCCTGCACAAACAGCACGTCACTTGACCACGCCCCTTCTCAGACCGTACCATTAGTGGAAAGGGGTGAAATAAACAAATACATTATATTGAAATACAACCATAAATACTTACATTTTACAACATGGAGTACAAATGTTTGGAAATTGTATTTAATAATAATTGCCTCTTCTTTTGTCCCGGTTTCATGAACATAAATGCACGTGTTTCTTAACTATACTGTTAAGTCTATGGTGTTGAACTCGCCCTGTAAACCTAGATGGCCTAACCAGAGAGTCAGGATTAACATTATCTGAACGAAGGAAGAAGTCGGGGCATTAGAAAACGGGTTATGGTGTCAAGTAATCATTAATACTCCAAAAACGTGTCGATAAACGAAGTCCCTGTACGTCCCAGTGTCGTTAGCAGGTGTTTAACATTAAGTCATGTCTACCCCGGCTAGAAGAAGACTAATGAGAGATTTTAAACGGTGAGTCGCTGGTCAAAAATTATACTGATGTCGACAACGGTAGCGTCAGTGAACTACGATTTGCCAGAACAGCTAGCGCTAGCATAGCGTACATTAGCTTGTCATATTCTGTAATCTAACAACTGAAGTAACTAAAGTAAGTTAGTGACCGCAACGCCAATGTTGTTAACATTGTTTATGCCTTGTTGTGTACACCACCTAAACATTTGAAAGAAATGTTCCTTTTATAATTGATACCCCAGCGACTCGATGCTAAACTGTTAGCTGATACCTGTTAGCGTTTCAGCCGACCACAGAAGTGCAGGGCAGTAGGTGGATGCAACCTACCTATCTAAATGAGCCTACGTTTACATTTCCGTCAAATGTGATCGCTTTGCAGGTCTATCGTGTATTAAAACAAGAATTACCTCCGCCAAGGAGGTTATGTTTTTGCCGGCGTTTGTCTGTGATCAAGATAACTCGAAAACTTATGGACTGATTTTGATGAAATGTTGAGGATATGTTGGAAATGTGAACAGGAATAACTGATTTCATTTTGGGGGTGATCGGGATGGGGGGGGTCTACCTTGGCGGAGGTCTGCTCTCTCAGAGTGCTTTTCTAGTTACGGTACATGTTTTTTTTCGTCAGCTTCAGTCGAGTTGAAACCTGTAGTTCAAGCTATATGTTACCACCCAACAATTGATAAAAACTATTAAAGTTAATTTTAAAAACTTTGGTAGGCAGACGTAAGTACGTGATCTTTGGACGATTGACTTTAAAGTTGTCATGTTATTTCCTGTGACTAAATCGTTGTTAAGTATGGAAGACAAATGCATATGGCTGTATACTCTAGTAGCAATTAAAAGTCGATTTGATCAGTTTCGAAATCATCTTGCCAGGATTGCTGAGACACGCCTTGTCCTGAACGAATTCACATGTGGGTTCGTTTCATTTAATTCACTGGTTTCGTTTCATCAATCGTATATTTTTTATTTTCTAAATTTTGTGGATGTCTTTGTCCCTGGACGAAATAGGGTTTTGATTGTTCTTTCCAGGTAGAAAGAAGATTTAACACGGACAGTTGTCAGTGGTGTGAGTGGAAATGAGAGGCATACCATAATTCATATGTTATCAGGAACCAGATATTTTTGTTATTATTACGTACTTGTTTTGTTGAACTAGCTCTCCAGAAACAACACCTTATAGCATGTGGTTTGTTGTAAATTAATCTTTGAGAAAAACGTTAAGTCCAGTACACATCACCATAAAACTGGCAACTAGAAATATTCCTAGTAACTCACATCACATTTTACATTGCAAAGAGATTTGGCTTTTATTTGGCAGACAATAGATAGGTAAAGGGCTGAGCAAAATAAGTTAATATTTTGTGGTTGGTTTGATTCTTTTTTTGTTGGATTTACTGTGTTCATAAGTTATTTTGGTAAGCACAGTATCAGTTATCATATTGTCAGCCTGAATTGATACAGACATGCAGGTACAGGTTAAATTTCAAGTGTCAAATTTCATTTTTTGTGATTCACTTGACTGTATTTATTTGTCATTTGTGAAATCAGTGGTAGTGATGGTCCAGTGTAACACTGCTGTATTTTGTTTCTGAAGGCTACAAGAGGATCCTCCAGCTGGTGTCAGTGGTGCCCCATCTGAAAACAACATCATGGTTTGGAATGCAGTCATATTTGGGTAATACATACAGAGTCATGAGGGACACAAATCTGTTTTTTTTTCTCTGCACAAGAATAAATCCTGTCTGTGTATAGTGACTAACATAACATTTCTGTCTAACCACCCAGCCCCGAAGGAACTCCTTTTGAAGATGGTAAGTGTTTCAGTCAATCAGTAATGACAATGATAGATATGTGAAATGTATCTCCCATTTCACACTAGAAACCTTTTTGTATTATCAGGCAAACTATTAATTATTTTATTGTGCTGTGTGTTGATCTTAAAGCCATACTCAAATAAAATAAATGTACAAAACTGGATAAATAAAACATATGGTTATACAACAGTACTATGTGTTACAAATCAGACATTTTTGTCTTCTAGATAGATACTTGGAAGCCAACAACACTCTTTCTTTAGCTCTACTGTAAAATTTGTTTTACATATTTACATTCAATTTTGTCATCTACCATTAACTTGTAGTGTTTTTAGGGTTTGATCATGTGCTGCTGAAATCCACTTAAGCCTTAAAAAATAATACACAATAACTTTGTGATCACTTGCCTGTCTCCCAGGTACATTTAAACTCATTGTAGAGTTTACAGAAGAATATCCCAACAAACCACCTACAGTACGATTTGTGTCAAAGATGTTTCATCCAAATGGTATGAATAGTGTCCTATTTCCTTGCATATTCTCGCTTTGATAATGGCAGGCTGTAATTGATTTTTTTTGTTTAATCCAGTGTATGCAGATGGCAGTATATGTTTGGACATCCTACAGAATCGTTGGAGTCCTACTTATGATGTGTCTTCTATTCTTACATCAATCCAGGTAGGAAATGCGAATAGACAATCATTCAGCAGTAGCATATATGAATGTTTATTTAGTTTACAGTATAAGTTTAATGGTAAAGTATATTAAGAGAAATTTCTTCTCATGAAAAAAGATGGAACATTTCAGTACTCGTCATTGACAAGTAGTTTACCTTTATATTGGGGTTAATTAAGTCAGCAACAGTTAAGTATGAATTATTCTTGTGTGTTGCCCATCATGCACTTTACAGGCAGCGATTATGCTGATAGACATTGATAACAGAATGTGAAGTGAAATGACTGCTGTTAATGTCAAGATACTGTTAAAGTTGTTCAAACC
This sequence comes from Siphamia tubifer, assembly GCA_020466265.1. Taxonomy (NCBI): domain Eukaryota; kingdom Metazoa; phylum Chordata; class Actinopteri; order Kurtiformes; family Apogonidae; genus Siphamia; species Siphamia tubifer. The sequence continues at coordinate 26,577,378 of CM035803.1, read as the reverse complement.
AAATCAAAGTTATGTGATGTTTCACTACTGTGGTGTCACCTTTACTTTTTCATTTCTCTCAGTCCCTGCTTGATGAACCAAATCCCAACAGTCCAGCCAACAGTCAGGCAGCGCAACTCTACCAGGAGAACAAGCGAGAGTATGAGAAGAGAGTTTCTGCAATTGTAGAACAAAGCTGGAGAGACAGTTGACCTGACAATCATGATAGCTGCTCTTTCCATTGTGTGTGCTGCAAATTTTAGTAACGTACCTCTTAATTTTGCCCCCCCCCCTTCTGATTTTAAGCTTTTATGCACTTTACCTTCAACTTCCCTTGATATATATTTTTTTGTTCTTGCCTGCCAAGTGGGAGATATTTTTCTATTCTGTCCCCCTTTTCCAGTCCATCAGGGGAACTGTGCTAAATCTTGCCTTGATTTGTCAGTATGGACTACTGGGCCACTACCCATGAATTCTGGTGTATTCCAACGTGATGTAATGACTCATCATGACTAATTGTTTAATGTCTTGGAGAGTTAATCAGTTACCCAGGCTCTGCTCAAAGTTTGTTTTCAACAGCAGTTTGTCTGGGCTCCATTGCTGGTCACTCTAGATTTTCTTTGGGGATAATGCAGCCCAAGCTTCATGGATTACAAATTAATCGGACATCTTTACACTGTGTCTTTGTTGTGTTGTGAACTCTGTTACATGCATGAAGAATGTATTCATGTTCTTGTTTAGTACTCATGTATATAAGAACCCTGCAACTGAATTTTATGTACAGATTTTGCACTGGTTGTTCCCCGTGTCATTTTTTTCAGCACTTGTAAATAAAAAAGGCAATTTTGTCATATCTATATCTTTATTTAAATGCACTATTTCACTTAAAAGATGTTTAATCTTTTTGTGAATTACGTTACAAAATACAACATTGAAATCAGTGTGGAGAGTATTTTTCTAAATATGAGCACATACACATCTTATCCAATGACAAGTTTTAGTGTTCATAACTCCAGCGGAAGTATTTCGCAAATATGTAAAACCACACAATGGAAGCTATGAGGGACCTTGTAGTCAGGAGCAGGCCCGATCATTTCCGTCAAGTTTTCAATCCCCTTAGTGCGGTTTTTTTCCCTCACGAAACTTGGTGTAGTCCACCATGACAACTATTACGATATTACTACATTTTGTGATTAAAACAGTGGCAATATTAAACCTCCATTTAGGGAATTGACGTAACGTTAACTTCCGGTCGCTCTCGTCCAATCGAATGCTATGATTTCTTCTTTTCTTGTTTTTGAAACGGCAGCACCCAATCAGGAGTAGACAAAGAAAAGTTGCTACAAGAAATACTACACTTAGCTTAATGGGTTTGTATGTTTTTGTTGAATTTACTGAGTTGAGTAAATGCGGTTCTTTTAGTTCTAATAAAACACACTTTAAAATGAATGTTCATTGTCAGTGTTTTTAACAGTAAATAGATTTTTTTCATTATACATAACTATTAATCTCTTCATATGAAATCATTTCATAATTTATAGCTGAAAAGACTTTTAAAAATGGCTTGACTGTACTTGAAACGGGTTGAGATTATACATGCATTAATACACAGACGAGGCAGATGAAAAACAGCAATGGCTTGGGTTCTTAAAACACTGTACATGCTTCGGGGAATGTATGAAATGTACCATCATTTTTTTTTTATTCTTCATAACTTGTCAGCCAACATTAAACTAGTGTATCATTTTCTACTGACAGCACAATGACAACTGCTGTTTAGAAACATTTTTATTACTTGAACAAGTATATGTGAGTGATGTTGCATGCATGTGGAAAAGAAATTGGTTGTAAGTGCAGTACGTCCGGTTACAAACATGCAGATTGTACTATGTCCATTCTTCACAAATTATCAGGAGGGAATTGCCTTAGTTTTCATCTATGTAGCAATTACAAAAATAATTATTTACATGATCACTCTCTTCAGTTTGTTACTCTTTTAAAACAGCTTTAACAGCAATTTGACACGAACAAGACATTGACATTTTTATTCTACAGTGTTCATGAGGCTGGACAGCATGAGCTACCTGTTGTATGCCCTCTCCTTCTTGGCCCGCTCTAAGGCTTTGTCCATTGTTTTCTCATTCTCACCCCTACACTTGGGGCAGAACCACTTGCCTTTGGGCTTATGATGAAGCCCAACACAGGAGAAATGAAACCACTCAATGGGACATTCATCATTATCACAGCCAATCATCTCTCCGTAAGAAACCTGTTCACACAAGCAGTATGTCGGCTCATCTGGATCAATGGGCAGGTCTGGAGGTGACACTTCCCGCTCAGACTTTCCTTTCGACCTTTTCTTCTTTTTAGAAGATGCTTTTGCCTTCTTTTCCCGAGATGCACCTACTCCAACTTCTTCAGTATGATCCAGACCACCGTAACTCTCCCGATTTTCGCCATTTTTTTGACGTCTTGACCGCTTCCCTCCAGCTTTATCTCCTCCTCCTGAGCTTGAGGTAACTTCATCACGCTTTTTGTCATGGTGGCCAGTTTTGCCTGGAGTGATGTTCACTGAGGATGATGACATCATGGATGAAGTGGTGGTTGTCAATGATGTTGCTGTGGTAACATGACTCTCTGGTACTTCTTGCGAGGAAAGGAGAACTTCAGAATGCCAATCTATTTGTCTTGTTCGGTTCTCAACCAACTCCACCTGAAACAGAAAACTTCAAATTATAATCTGCCTTTATGCCATTTGTAGAGTGTGTAGATGACCAAGGATTTACCAAGTTTATACTACGTAAAGAAAGGAGCTATGCACTAATTTATTTTGTAAATCAGGTCAAGACATAGTAGGGAGTTTAAATAATGTTAGAGTTACCATTAAAATAGATGAAGCTAAATAGACTTTATAGATTTTTTTAATTTACTTGGTACTGATGCGTTAAATGAGAGTATTACAACAGCATGCGAAAGTATCCTAATTAGAGCCCTGCACTCCTGCAGGAGTCCCACGGGACCCAATGCAAGGAAGTGCAGTGCAGTGTTGGACAAATTCTGAAAGCTCACTGCAGGTGCAGGTGGGAGGGGGAGTGCACAATCCAAGAGCAGTGATAAACTGTAATCCCGCAAATTAAAAACGTGTTCAAAATCCTGCAAAGGGATCCTCCCGCACCCCTCACAATTCATATTTAGACACCCCAAGTTCCAAAAACCAATTTCAGGAAGATGCTTATTGACCTTTCCCCACCCCCTTTCCAAATAATCCCCTGTTTTTGAACTATTGAACAAAAACATGTTGCTAATTTATGAGTTAAAAAAAATGCTAGAAAATTCATGAAGTCATATAAATAACACATAAGATGTGTATTGTGTGCCAGACCAGGGCTATAAATTAAATGCCTATTGGAGTCCAGGTCACATGACCTGGACTCCAATAGGCAATAGGCATGACAAACTATTTAACAAAAACAGTGTAAAAAATTGCTAGAAAATAAAGTTATTATCCAAGCATTTATTTATTCATTTGAGATGAATATACAATTGATTTAATGGAAAAAAGTGTTTTGCTGGTCAATTAATTTTTTTAAGGTCCCTAAACTCCCTGGCAGCAAGGAAGTCTGTGTCTGCTCCTGAAGCCGCTCAACTGGGGTAAGCCTGAGCGGACAGCTGCTGATGCTTGTGGAGAAGGTGCACAACCATCAAATGTCAGACTCAAGCAGCTCACCGAGGATAAGGTTGTTCAGAGAGTAGGTGGAGAGGTGCCTTTGCTATAAAGTGTAATAAAAGTGCACATAAAATGTCGGAGTGGCTGGTGTGACCATGTGAAAAGGAGAAACGGTTGGTGTGACCGTAGTCTTTGAATACACGCTCAGGTTCCAAAACTGGACCAACGGTCCACCTGTGCCAGCATAATGTAATTGACGTCATTCAAGAAAGATGAATGAGTGTGGTATTATCTTGCCTACACACTCTCACTCGCATTGTTAAAAAAAAAAAAAAAAAAAAAAAAAAAACCTCCTTTGCCTAGTCCAGAATAATTTATCTTAACTATATAATACAGAAACTGAACTCCATTACGATTTACACCAATTAATTTACTCGAAATGATTTCTGCTAGAATAGTTTAATTGTAGAATATTTGTTTACTGCAGCTCTAAAGGTAATTAATCATTCCTTTGATTAATTAATAACCCAATAAATGCAGTAAATAAAGGCATGTATCTCCTTCCTTAATTAAAATAATCTATCTTTATTAAATCAATACAGAGGCTAAATACTCCAGTCTGAGTATTTTTGTCAGTACCAGATAAATATATATTGCAAAAGGATTCATTTTCTTTGTGTTGTGTATCTATTACATACAAACAACAAATATTTGAGCACTTCAGCATATTCAGATCTTGGAACTGCTAATTGAGCAGCTCCACATGAGCATCCAGGGGGTGTTGCACATACCATCTGACCAGCAATCTGAATCTTTTCATCTCCAAGTTCTTGACTGCGAATCAGTGCACGCTGAATGGATAACTGAAGTTTGCGCCTTTGTAGAGAGTCCGATTCTCGACAATATCTTTCGTACGCATCATCAAGCTCCTTAAGAACATCTGACAAAGAAATAGAGGACATTTTGAGAAACAAGTTAAAAGGTTTTTTTAAGCTACACAAAAATGCACATAGACCTTACTATTTGTCTTTTGATTAAGTGGTGTAAAGGGTGATGTTTTTTGCTTGGGTAGCAGCTTTGCATGTCACCATTCAACTTTGCTTTCTGTCTGCCTACTAGAGTATGAAAATAACCCACTTACAATAAATATAACATCTGTGTTAAGGATGAAGTGTTAAAAAGGGTCAATTTGGTGACTACATTAATAGTTGAATTATATACACCTGGAGACAGAGGTGACCCTTGGTTGACAGTTCAATTTACAGGTACAAAGAATTTTACTTTATCTTGAAAATGAAAGAAAAAAATGTCAATATCAAACTGTGAAAATGTAGACAATGTCTAGCTGCTTTACCTTGATACTTTGCATCAATTTCCTTCATGAGGGACACACTCCTCTGTAAATCAAAGGGAAGTGATTCCACGAGGTCCAAATATTCCTCTACATACTTGACAACAACATGGCCTGGGTCGCCATTGGTCGGATTCAACATTTTAGATCCTGTGTTGTACCGGGACGCCCCGACCCTTTAAAGTAAAAAATGACAGTTATTATTATTACTATTATAATACACCAATACTGCTTTAACAATGATTTTTGCAGCCCAAACTGAAATCGCTGTAAATTACCAAATATATCCAAATGTGTGCAATTACTGGTAATCATTTGTTTACAACACGCATGTCCAAACTATTCCACAAAAGGCCAGTGTGGCTGCAGGTTTTTGTTCCAACCAAGCAGTAGTCTCACACCATACTGGACTCATTGATCTCAGTCTTCAGGGAGTCAATTGGTCGAACTGTGCACTCATGGTTGTTGGAACAAAAACCTGCAGTCACACTGTCCCATGGCATGTTTCCACCAAGCAGATTGGGATGGCTTGGTACGCATTTTTTTTGCATTTCTACAACAAAGGGTACCAAAATAACCGATCCAAACCACCCCACTTTCTATCACCCTTCCCTTTGGATGCCAACCACTCCAAAGTGATCAATGTGGGTGGAGCTAAACAACCTGCACCCTGTTGACTGATCGACAGAAACACCATCTCCACATGGAGGAAGGACAAAAGCACAAACAACGACTCGCCGATTACATCTCCAATCAATGAGTGAAAGGAAGAAAAAAAAAAAAACAAACTTGTGTCTATCATGTCTGTAATATTTCCAATTTTGACCAGCAGTTGTATTTCAGGGAGCAACAAGGAGATGCAAATGCTCCTTTGTATTGTCGGAGAGGACAAAGTTCAGAGGGAGCTGGATGAGGTCACGAGGCAGCCGAGGCGGCATTTACCCCGCAACATAAGGGTGCCGAAGGCTGTAGAAATGCAAACTTAAATGAGACATGGCCCATTTCCACTATGCAGCACGGGTCTCTTCTGGACAGCTTGCATTTCCGTTGTCTAGGGCAGGGGTCACCAAGCCTGGTCCTCGAGGGCCCCTATCCTGCATGTTTTAGATATGTCCCTCTTCCAGCACAGCTAATGGTCATCATCCATCTTCTGCAGAGCTTGGTGATAGACTGGTCATTTGAATCATTTAAAACATGCAGGATAGGGGCCCTCGAGGACTAGGGTTGGTGACCCCTGGTCTAGGGACACCTTCAGAAGGAGCTGTGCCATTTCGTGGAAGTGTCATCACGTCGTCTTATGTTAGGATATGACGTTGTATGAGGCAAGCTGTGCAACACAACCTGGAAATATAAACAGACCAGCGAAGTAGAGGAAAAACACAGAGCGTTTTTTCATCTTAATCTGGCACTGGGCAACCAATCGAATGATCCCCTCTCTGCCGTTTTAGCTGGAACACTTCTACATTGCAAACAGCCCCGTCCGAGTCCTCGACAATAATGCACAATAAAACGTGTACCTCATCACTACTCTAAACTCCATTGCCAGACACCGTATATTCTTTTCCGACGCAGATTGACTTTAAAAATGGCGCGGTTTGTTGTTCTTAAAATTCCGCCGCGCTGCGCGATGACAGTTTTCCTCAACCAATCACTGTGCTTGGCTCCTCCCAAATGGAAACGGTACGGTACGCTTGGCACCCCAAGCAGGGTGACCAAAATAGTAACGGGTACCATTGGACCAGTACGATTTCGCTGTATTGGGAATGCTAAAATAAGCGTACCGTTCTGAACTGCATATTGGAAACCGGGCTAAAACATATACCGAGCCAATCTGAACTGCACCAAACTGCCCCAGTCTGCTTGGTGGAAACCCGCGATTTGTGGAATAATTTGCACACACTGGGTTTACAATATATGTTTTCCCGTTATGTGATATTTTTAATAATAATAAAAAATGCATTTATAAAGCACTTTTCATTCCGTATGTGTATCATCTCCCAGGAGCGGCACCCATGCTAATACATACGCACATGAGTCCCCAGCCATGTGTTTACTTGAAGAGCTGGATCTCAACTCTCAAAATGCAAACGGGGGAGGGGAGTTATTTACAACCATCACCGCTAAAAAAAATTGCTACGTGTACAACGAAATCTGCCGGTAGACAGCAAACTGGTTAAAGACATTCCAAGAATAAAAATTATGTATTTATAGGCATTTGAAATGGCTATTTGTTATGTCTCAAAGTGTCCTACAAGGTCTCCTCCACACCGATAAAGAAGACAACAAAGCTAAAGAGCAGCGTTAGCTAGCTGGATTTCCCGGGGAACTAAGTTAGCTAACACTAACAAGCTAATGTTACTCGAGTTGTGAATGAATCTGAAGGAGCATCCTCGGATTTATTCTACCACAAATGAATCTTATGTTGAAGATCATTTCTTTATAAATTAACAGCACTTGAGTTGAATGACTATATACCTGTGAAATAGGAAACGGCTAGCTAAATTAACGTACTATCACAGGGAGGTCACGTCAAGTAACTAGTTACCAACTTTGTTCACGTTTCTAAGTTCTCGACTAGATGTTCCCCAAACCATTCACAAAGTGACATTTCAACATTATAAAAGAAACTGAATATAGTCTTTAACCGACAAGCAAAATGACTAAATTAGCCATATCTTAAGGATAAAAACAAAGATTGACGGCGAGTGGATCGTTCCACATTCACTCCGATCACCAATCACAACATCTTAGTCAACAAGCCAAGTAACCAATTGCAATAGACACAATATCTGTATTTGTATCTTAACCAATATTAAAACCAAACATTCTGACGCTTTACCATTTCCGTTCGTTATCATTTAGGTTAGCAAAATTAGCTTCTCATAGCTCTGTATATATATATGTATGTCGGTAAAAAAACAAAGTACAGCATTACTCACCTCAAAATGAGTCACGATCGGTGACCGTAAGTAATGTGGCTGTTAAGTTTCTCCCAGAAAAACTAACCTTTTATGGATATAGTTTTCTGTAGATATATCGGTAATGCTAGTATTGCTTTTCTTGCTAGCGCTACGTCGTATGTGATGTGTGGACCAGTTACTGCAGCGACGCAGGTTCGAGTCTATCAGCTAATGTTAGTCGTTAGCTCAAGTGTCTTCGTCTGTGCGCATGCGTGACACTTAGACGCGGCACCACATACATTCCGGTCCCCGAGAGCCATAATCCAGCATGTTTTGTTTCCCTCTTCCAACACACCTGACGCTTATTATCGGGTTTCTGTAGAACTGGAGGATAGACTTATAATTTGAATCTGGTGTGTTGGAAGAGGGACATCTAAAACATTCGCTCTCGAGGACGGAGTTGCTCTAAATGCATTTGTAATATAATGCCAAACACATACATTATTTATTTTAACTTGTACTTATAATCAGTAGTATGATTAATTATAGGATTGTAATGCCGTCTTGACCTCACGATAACTTTCAATGCAGTATTGTATATCAATATTGCCCCCTGTGGAAATACACCTACACTGTCAACACACACACACTTTTTTATTATTATTGTTTATTTATTTTAATATAATCCAATTTGCTTTAGGGGGAAAGGTGCAGGGTTTTGATATCACTCATGCGGTTTTAATCCATTTTGTTGGACCTCACCTTCAATGTGTTTAATAAACACATTGAAATTAGAATATCATTTAAGTATTGTAAGCCACTGTAGACAAACTCATTTTTAGCTAAAATTATTCAAGTGCAGCAAAGTCTCACTAAGCAGTAGTAGGTTCAAGTAGTCCTCGTCAGTACATTATATTCCTGGATTAATAGTACTTCATTAATGTGCATAATTAATTGTACTGCTGTAGATATTTAAGGTTATGCATATTTCAACTACTTATGTACTGTTATATACTTTGACGTACCATAAAGCTTCATGGTCTGGATTTTTTGGGGGGCAAACTGCATCAGTAGGAACTATGCAAAAAAGTTAACATCTCATGATCAAAAAGTATTTCACTTTATGACATTTGTTTACCACCAGATTCAAGAGTGTTTCAATTCATTTAGCTTATGTATAACACAATTTGAAATGTATTTCATGTGCTAATATAATGTAGCAAAAATATACAGTATTTATCTTTGATATATAGTGGTAGGTTATAAAAATTGTTACTGAAGTATTTGTAATTTGTGACTGAATTAGAGTAGTAATTTACAGTTATAATACTAAAGACACAGAGGACTGTCCTTAGTGTTCTATAAAGGTTAATTATATATACCTGTTGTGCATGTTTTCCTAACATCATTTGATTGCCCACTCAGTCTTGTTAAAAATAACCTATATATAGAATGTGTTTTTTGAAAAAAATAAAATAAATAAATAATAATAATAATACAGACAGTTTCATAAACACTTAGTTTTAGGCTTTATTTTTTTCAGAGCATTTCAGCTCTCAAAGAGCTTTTTGAAGGCTGAACCAATCTCCTGGATCATGTCTGAGGTAGTGGTGGACCTGCCATGTCGCTGGAATGCTTGCTTGTTGCACTGTCTGGTGAGAGAACAAGCCCCATATGCTGCAAGCACTGATGGATTCACACTAGAAGGGACAATTAGAATCAAAAAGACACATTTACTAATTCAAAAACATACGTGTGTAACATTACAATGAAAATAATATAATAGTGTTTTCATACAGCATCCAGTAGTTACTTTTGAAAGACCGCCAACTGCATTCATTGCCTATCTGCTAATTACCCACCCAGCATTTATTTAAAAAAAACAAACAAGATATTTAAAAAGGAGGGAATACAGTCTCTGAAATTTGACAATTTTTCCATTTGACAATGGAATAGAATTATCACTGCATTGTGGGACAAGTACAGCAACACAGTTAGTATGCAGCTGTTGGACTTAATATCCATGCTTTGTAGATATATTGATCCTGGGAAAAGCCTGGGGACCAATATATCTGTGAAAACATATTCAGAGGCATAACAACATAAAATAGCATTTAGCATACTGCACGTAAATTATACTTACTGCTAGTACCTTTTCAAAGTATATAAACTAGCACTATTGAAAAATAATACAATCTTACCTCCTAAACATTCCCGCCGATGAACTACTGTGGGCCCAGTGTGCAAGTACTCCCATTGATCCAGACAGAAGGTCACCCTGTCCACCACATCTTCTCCCACTGCCCTCAATACTGCATGAAAGCACTAAAAATCACAATTTAACAAGATCTTACATAGGCCTCCGAATAAATATCTCAGCAGTGATTTATACCAAATATAAAATATGAATGATGAAATGCATGTTTTTATTTTGGGTTAGCCCGATACCAACCTTTAGTGCCATCTGTAATGAGATCTTGTTCTCCTTTTAGTACAACAGTGATGTTACCCATGGCTCCACTGAGGTCTGACACACAGTGTTGGGGATCAGTGCTGTCCATCGGCTCATGATGCTGAGGTACCAACATAAAAAAAACAAGCACTTGATTCAAATTGCATTCACTGATGGAGTGAAGCGTGATCAGAAACCTACCAGTGCCTCATACAGCCTGGTGAATTCCATGAAGTTAGGCGTTAGGATGCCCTTCTGGTATCCTTGAATAACAGATGGCTGCTGAGTAACGAGCCATAATCCATCCTGTTGAAAACAAACCATGCAAACACACATTTAGTGACAAGTCTTTGTGATTGTGTAAAAAAATTCCAGTCTGTTCAACAGCATGAGCAGATTTTAATCGATGCAGGTACTTACTGCATCAATGACAATAGGAATATCTCTTGCTTTCGTCCTTTCTATTACTTCCTACAGGAGAGAAACAGAATATAGCAAATGTATATATACAATATAACAAAAAAACCCTTATGTGAGCCTTAGTGACTGTATAATAATATGTTTAGTTAGCACAATTTGGTGTAATCGCTCTCATATTCTGATGTATATAAGATGAAGCAGTGTCCATGCACTTATTTTAAATGTTAGAATCACCAGTATGAGAACCTATTTATTTTGGCATCATCATAAATCAACACAATTGGTAAACATGAATGTGCTACATACTAAACCTCTGTTTACTGGGAAATTTCATAAGGAACTTATTTTATTTCATAGTTGCCTGTCATAGGGAACTACCAACACAAAGAGTTTCTTATGTTGTTTAAAATCCACACTTTTTATGGTCCTGCTTACATGGTTGGCCTTATAGATTGGTATATGCAAAAGTGAATTTGAATATAGTCTACATGCCTTGGTTGTTTTCAGTAGGTAGCTGTCTCTTCCTAGTCCAGGTCCCACCACAAGGCCGTGTAGTCTTGGAAGCCATTTTTCAATCTCTTCTACAGCATTTGGACTATCCCTTGACACAGTTGACATAGAGACAAAGTTATGTCACTTTACATGCATGTTTACTTTACTTTTGCCATGATTCCTATCCTGGTACTTAGTATCAGTACTTACAGAACAGGATGGACTATGAGTTCAGGGCTGTATGATTTGATAACCGTTGAAGCATCTTTGGTGCAGAACACATGAGACAAATCAGCCCCCTGAGGATGAAGAGAAGGCAATGACAAAGCTGGCTCATCAAAACTGGCTTCATCCTAAAGCAACAGGCTAGGTTTTACAATAAAATCTGTCCAATGATTATTTACCACTTTCAGTGCAGAGATGGCAGCAAAGTATGGTGCTCCAGTATAACTTCAGAGAGTGAAGATGGAAATGAACATTAGAACTATTTTCAATACAACACTAAATCCAACTTTTGTTTAGATGATATTTGTATAAGAACATCAAGTGAAAAGTTGATTTTACGTCAACATACTCCTGGCATCCTCCAATGATCCCAATTCTTCCATCCTCTCCTTTGTGCTTTTTGGACGTTAGTGGAGGGATTATGCTTTTAACCATTGAGAGGATGTCATCGTCCATATCTCTATGTGATGCAGAACCTAAGCTGTAGTAGCGTTCAAACACTGAAGAAGCAAATAAAGGAAGAGTTTTGAACAAGCAATGCTAATTTATCTTATGATTATAAATGTCAAATGAGCAATTAATCAAACCCTGTGATTCCAGACAAACAGTGACAGCTATATGCCTATAGTATATCATTACACTTTTAGGTTTCCATTTTCCTTTGACATATTCCTCTTCCAGGCTGCACGCATTACACTGAAACTTATACCTAAAGGCTGGGAATCTGGGTTCAAATGTTGACCCTGTTGGGTGAAACAGTCTGCCGGTGGTGATGGGCGTCTGAAGTTACTGGACTGACCCCGTGTGCATGTAGGGCCTGCAGTAGCAAACACTGTTGCACGGCCAGGAGGAGCGTTCTTAGAGGGGGTTGTTGCAGAGCTGGGTCTGGAGGTGGAGGAGATGCTGGAAAACATCTGACCCAGCATCTGGAGCATATGCAGCTCTCTGGTATGTTCGGCTTCCCTGCGACGGTCTTCTGCCTGTAAACGCTGCTCCTCCACCCGATAAAAATTCTCCTCAGCCTGAGCGCTCTGCTCCAGGAACTGCTCCATTAGTTTCTCCATGGGAAAGTTAGCGCGCCGCTTCCTCTGACGTTTTGGTGCTCTAGCTGATAAATTACTACTGGTTGAGTGGCTGCTGTTTTGTGGTCTTACTGAAGTGCCTGAAGAGGAGAGAAATGATAATGTGATGCATTTTTGTACATAAAATAATCATGGTGGAGCATACAACTACCCCCCAAAAAAGGCCCGGGACGGCATTGAATACACACACGCACACAAACAGAAGGCAGTGATTTTCTATTTTGCTCTATTTTTTCCCTCTATTGTAGAACAAAATCTTGAATATAAAAATATGCCTAAAAATTATTATCCTTTCCTGCCATTCAAAGATGGAGCACCATATGATCTATCACACATGTGTAACACTTCCTTACACCACATGGTAGTTTCAACTGGCATTTAGGGATATAACCATGTATTGTAGTGACTGACAAAGGTTTGGTATAATAATTCCCAGCCCATGTGGCATTACCACTTCGTTACACTCTCTTGCACAAACAAATCGTTGGGTTATCTGGTCTGTCAACATTGGATGTTTCAAATCAGATCCTTGTTCAGAGGTTTTTTTCACTTGTCCAAAAATCTCCATGTCCCAACTTGTTGTCTACTGCAGGTATAATTAGAAGAAATTGATTACATTTTACTTGAAAAATTATTAAAATGCCCTTAGCATTCATATAAGTTTTATGAAAAATAAAGAAAACCAGATTTTGCGTTTACATTACATTATAATGATACGTGTTTATATTTGGAGCAAAGCCTACGCGCTGGTAAATCAAAGTAATGCCACATCTTGACATGTTGTTAGCAAGATCATTTAGTCCTGACAAAGGCCAGTTTTAATTCTAGCATTAGCTTGATCACTCACCTTTCTCATTTGAGGACTCGTCTGTGTCACAGTCAGTATCTGGATCCATTACTTTAATGTCACATACGTCTATTGGTAAATTGTGCTGCGACATTGGACGTTCACATAATATCCTGTCCAGCTCTTCAAAAAACGGACAAGTTATTCTTTTCTTAACATTATCTTTAGCTTTATGGTAAAGCACCTTGAGGCGTTTAACTTTGCGTTGGCATTGCAGCCAGCTCCTCTTCCAGCCATGCTCTTCCATTTGTTTTGAAATGTCTTCGTAAATGCGCCTATTTCTGTAGGAACAGTCCAGTTGTGCTTGGACCGCGCTGTCACTCCATAAAGCTATTAAACATCCCGTTTCTGGATGGCTCCAGGGGCGCGAATCTTCCATTTCATATAATCTTTAGTCTGAATATGTGCCTGACTGCTCAATCGAACGTGACCTAACAAAAGAGGGAAGATTCCAAACTCACCCGCTCCAACGTTGACATTAACGTAATAGCTAACTAGCGGCTACTTGCTTAAACGTAGTCACATGCATCACGTGAGCCAATGGTATCCGTTTCCTGACGTCAACCATCATTCTCCTTTTGTTTACGACAGTTTGTCTTGTCGTACAGCAGAGCCGAATTCTGAGTCCAAGAGATAAATGTTAGTGACATGCTGGAGTACGTACTACTTTTAAACGTTGGTTCCAATTATACAAAGAAGAGCAGTCAAAAGTTACTGTGTTCAATTTCAAGAGACGCTTACAGCTGCCGTAAAATGGATCCGCCTATCGCAAAAACCATCACACAACAATAAATTCGCTCATTTTAGATGTCACTTGGAAGTCAGAAATGTTCTAGTTTACGCATAAAATGTAAAACGTAGACACAGATGCCATTAGTCTACTACTAAAACAACTATTATATAAAATAGTTGAGCATTTATTCGTGACACTCCGTATCCTCTCCCATCACAGGGTTTCATTCAAACAGAAAAGCCCCTGGGTTCTGCGTGCCAGACTACCAGATGTGGTCAGACAAGTCAGGTGACAACGTATGAACGTTTTACCCTTATCTGGACAACTTAACCGGATATCGTTCGCATTTTAATACCAGGTCTAAACGGGGACACAAATATTTAGTCTACAATGAAAACCAAATCAAGGTAAATTTAAAAATACAACTTTCTGGTTTTACTTCAACTGCTTTCTGTTTTAGTGCATTTTCTTATTATGGTTGTAAACAAAACATACAATTAACTCATGTATCTCAAATGAACAAAATGTCTTAAATACTTACTATTATTGCCCACTGTCACTTTAACTGGAATAGGGATGGGGATAGTCGGATACTCCAACTTCACTTCAGTCTCTGCAGGTAAAGGACATTCTCCTGCACACTCTGAATATGCATCTTGAGCATCATCTCCATCTTCCTCCAGGCCATCCCCGGCCTCCTCTACTCCAACCCCACTCTCTATGAATTCTTGTGGATCCAGTGCGGGCCGGTTGCTCAGAATCCTCTCCATTGTGTCATAAAACTTACAGATTTTATGATACTGTCCGTTGTTCCGTAAATTACCTTCCTTTGCTAACAAGTACTGTCTCTTGAGGCTTTTGATCCGCACCCTGCATTGTTCAGGGGTCCTCTCAAACCCCATGGCCCCCAGTCTCCGGGAGACGTCGCGGTAGACGAAGCTATTTCGGAAGTTGCCATCCAGAGCTGTTTGGATGTCCTGCTCCCCCCAGATGTTCAACAAGGTCCGCGTTTCTACATCCGACCATAAGAATCCTCGCGTTGTGTTTACTTGCATGGCTGACCCAGACAGGCTTACTGCTGTGGAGAAAGCTCCACGTAAATGAGTTAAATGGAGATGTTGACACTGCGGATTATGATGGACGTCTGGTCTGGATGTCTGCTCTAAACTGCATCAAAGCCGCGGGGTGTCGCTAGCCCAAACAACGGCAACTGGATGTTTAGGTAGTTTAAATCGGTTTGGAGGACTAATATTTATAGTTTTCAACTTGGAAATCATAATATGAGCTTGTACATATCAACTCTTTGCATGCTAGCTAAATCTAGCCCGACAGTGTTTATCCCTTACGTCGTTTGATAAATGCGTAGCTTATTAGTTACATAGACACTGACTTGGGATCGGTTTTCCGAGCTCTATTCAAAACCTTAACCTTCACTGGGGAAATTGCAAAGCTGACCTCTAATCAGTCTGAGGGAGTATTCACCTTTTTCTTGGCTGTTCCACCGCCCATGCGAGGTGTCTACCGGGTCCTAGAGACCCAGACCCTGACCCATATACTGGACTTAACTGGACCTCTACAACAAACTAAAATAGAAAGGCTCCGGGACATGTAATAGCGTGCAGCCTATCTACAACCAGCGTCATGTTCAAAACATACGTTAAAAACTTGTTTCTCGTTACCTGTCCCGTTCAAATAGACCAATGTGACGAAAAGCGACAGTACAACTGTGGTGATGCAAAACCAGAGCATCTGAATATGTTGCAGCATGCTGTCACTCCCTTATTTTTTCATTCAGCAGTAACCACAGTCACTGATACATGTAGTTATTCCACCAGTAGACAACCCCAGCTCTTCTTACCTAAACTGGAGCCGCGTTTCCACGCTGACAACTGTACACAAACGATCCTGATCATGAGGAGCTTTAACCGACCGCAACACAGGAAGAAATGGTTCGTGATGCGTTCAGAAACACTCGGACAATTCCACACTCCAGTGAATACTACTACTACTACTACTATTACTACTACTAATAATAATAATGGTGTGAGTAAATGTATACGTTTGGCTGCAAAAAACACTAAATAAAATAGTAAAAGCACTTTACCTTGTTTTCTTTTTGATAGTTTCTTTAAGATAAGTGGTTTTAAGGTCTTCATTTTTATAATTGTTTTACATGTTGCATCATGATAGAAAACTTTGTGGTGTCTGCATGACATAACTTTTTATTGCAAGAAGGAGGACATAGCTAAAAATGTATGCAAACCTGAAGATTATTTACCCAGGAAACA
This sequence comes from Siphamia tubifer, assembly GCA_020466265.1. Lineage (NCBI taxonomy): Eukaryota > Metazoa > Chordata > Actinopteri > Kurtiformes > Apogonidae > Siphamia > Siphamia tubifer. Next base: position 26,560,942 of record CM035803.1, on the reverse strand, counting down.
CTGTGAGACAGAAACTACTACTATCCAAAAACTACTGTTTGATTTATGTTTTTGTGAGGAACAACTCTACACTCATGACCTTCCACAATCTAGTCATGGGAAATCCACAACCAGCGAGACAAATCTTGGGAAGTAGATTTGGAGATAAACCCTGAATTCAGTCTCGTAGGTGATAAACACGCGTCTGGCATATTGTAATTTAAATCCATACTATACAACAGGGGTGCTAAACTCATTTTAGTTCAGGAGGCCACATTTAGCACAATATGATCTCGAAAGGACCAAACCAGTAAACATATTAACATTGAAAAGAGTAAAATTACATTACGATAATGTTTACATCTATAATGTTTCCCCCAAAATGTGGAAAACACCAACAACTTGACATATCTTAAGAAAAACAAATACAATTTGAATACTTTTCTGCCTCAGTTTATCAGTTTGCCATTTCCACATGTGCATAACAACTCACTCACTCATCTTCTGAACTTGTTTTATCCTCACTAGGGTCATGGGGGTTGCTGGGGGCCTATCCAAACTACAATGAGCGAAGGCAAGGTACACCCTTTATGAGTCACCAGTTCATTGCAGGGCTAACATATAGAGACAAACACTCATTCTCACAACTATGAGAGATATAGATTAACCAATTAACCTATCAGTGCATGTCTTTGGATGGTGGGAGGAAGCCAGAGTACCCAGAAAGAGCCCATGCAGACACCATGTAAACTCCACATATAGAACGGCCTGGTGTTGGAATGGAACTAGTGTCCTTCTTGCTGTTAGGCACCACCACCTGCATAACAACTTACATTTCAGTTACAAATACACAAAATGTATCATAACAGGCAGAATATTTGCAAAATTACACTTACTTCTCTTCAAATATTTCAGGTGGTTCATATTTATTCAGATATTTATTCAGGTTTTGTAAAAGGATTATTTGATAATCCAAAGCTTTTTATGTAATTTGACTTTTTATATTAAAATCTGCAGTTTTATTATTTCTGATAATATTTTAACGATTTGATCCAACTGAGATCAAAGTATTCTGTATGTAAAACCTGAATTCAAATAATTTTTTACACTGTTAATAATATTAACAGTGAACAATGAACAGTGAACAGTGAACAATGAACATATTATGTTCATTGTTATTCATCCTACGGGCCAGATTGGACCCATTGGCAGGCCGGATTTGGCCCCCTTGCCTTATGTTTGACACCTGTGCTGTACAGCTATCGTTCATGTCAAGCTACAAAGGTCAAAAAATAAAATTAACTAAACAGGTTGTTCACTGTAAAAAAAAATATCACTTTAAACAGTGCAATAAAAATAATAAATTAAATTTGTATTTTTTTTCACTCACTTGTATGCCTTTTTTCATTGACAGGGTTCCTACAGCACAGGGCAAATTAAATTCACCACTTTTTCAGATTTTTATTTTTTTTAAATGTTGTTTGAAATTAAATTTAAGACCAAGCCATGAACCATGAACCAGAAAAGGAAAAAAAGGAGTTTTACCAAGCTGTTTATTTTAAATAGAGCATGACTTTTTGGTCCAGTTACTGTTACATTTATAAACCATTTGCATCAAGAAACATAACTTTGTAATTTTGAATATATAACACACACTCATTATATAAACAACCACTTGCAAAAAAAAAAGTATAGTTAAAGGAATACTACACCCACAGAATGTTCTGCCCTCATTTTTCTACTCACTCTAAATTATTTTTGTAATATAGACAGCCTAAATGTTACCAAATCCTTTTTTAATTTCAAACTAACTTAAATCTTACTAACATGTCCAAATTTTTAAGACTTTTGAAACTTTCGATTTAAGACATTTTAATGCCTTCATTTTTAGAACAATGAATTCAATGCTTTTTTTCAGACTTTTCAATGATCCCTTGAAAAGCCTGACTGAGTTGGTGGTTTTCATTTTCCGAAACTGTTGTATCTTCATAGTTTATAGTCTTCAGTCTTACTAATAAAAGAGAATTGCTAATTGTACGCTGTTTGTGGAAGAGCCTATCAGACTAAGATCAGGGTAAAACTTCACCACGGAGCCTTCTTTAGCTCCTCACCTACTTCCTGTTTCACCTCAGATACTTTCAGAAGTTGTGATTCTCTCATCGTTTCTGACAATAGAGTGAACTCCGTACAGTCACGTTGTCACAGATGAACTTTACTTTATAAAATGGCGTATCTCACGAGACTGCGTAAGCAAAGTCAAATGAGGTTTACGAGCTAGAGCGTGTATGTTTATTTTTTGTGCTGAAAAGGAGAAGAACGTCAGCGTTAACTATGCCGGAGGTGTCGAAGCTGAGGAAACCCGACGTGAAGATTGTCCTCCTGGGTGACATGAACGTGGGCAAGACTTCGTTGCTCCACAGGTACACGGAGAGGAGATTCAAAGACACTATCAGCACCGTCGGAGGGGCTTTTTTCCTCAAACAGTGGGGACCTTACAATATCTCAATATGGGATACAGCCGGTAATGTTCTTATATATTTTCCCTTGACTTTCTACTCATTATATTAATGTTTTTTTTTTCCTCTTTGTACCCGAAAAGGGGGATAACTTTTCTCCATATTAACAAGTCTAGTGTGATTTTCTCATATTTATAATCACATAGTTCTGTTGTGTTTTGGATGACCATATAATTTAGTTAAAAATAGGAGAATATTTGTAGGACTAATGTTTCTTAAAACAACAAAACAAATGTCTTATGTCTTCTCATGAGTTACATTTTATTTTAGTATCCATCAATAATCTGCTTTTTGTGTGTGGATTATCTATTAATTAATTAATTCTGAAGAATATTGTTAATGTTTGGTGCTATTTTTTTATTTTTTTTGTCTTTTTATAAACTACATTCACCTTTACTTTTACAGATACTGAAGCTAAATTCAGAATGGATGAAGTAGATTGGAAATGCATTGTCAAGAAATATTTAAGTATTACTAATTTAAAAGAAATTAAATATAAAAAGTTTCTAGAGAGATTGGTCTCGTCTACAAAATTGTGACTTGTTTTAGTATTTAGTTGAGTAATATGAAGTATTTTTTTGACTGAGAAATGTGAAAGATTTAAGTAACACCCTTGAATGGAAATGTTTATTTTTTTTATTACTACCATTAAAATTAAATGTGTTTTATTTGCTACAATTACAGATATGTGTAGTTGTAACATAGTGAAATGTCTTGTACTTGCAGCCAACAGTTAATAATTAAATTCACACAACACGCAAGATAAAAGTATAAATGTTTATCTTAAAAAATGATAATTTAAACCATAAAACAAATAGGCAACTTGGTTTCTTAATATCTAGTGTTATTTACTTAATAAGTCATGTAAAGTTTCTTCTGTTATCTACTTGCTGAACAGTGGGGATTATTGTAAAATCATTGTACTTTGCAAGGTATTACTCAATACTAGATGAATCTGATCTAATCAAAGCTGCTGTCACTCTCCATGACTCTGCACATACTGAAAACTTTAACCTTACACAATTCTTTGTGTCTGAGGCTTTAGAAATAACAAAGAACACTGACCTTTTTCTTGATTTGACTAAAGATAAATGGCAGATGATAATATAAATATAGGTAGTGATGCATTATATTTACTAACTGAAATAAATTGCAAATGCCCCCAAAATTAATACATTCTGAGACACACATCTTGAGTTTTAATGATCAAATCTACTATTAACTTAGTTAGTAACCTCTCACCTTCTTTAACTATAAACAGATTGCTGTTTTTTTTGGGGGGTGTTTTTGGCCACATTTGTTTTTCTGTTAACTAATAATCTTGATAGCAGGCTAACTATAGACATCATTATATTAAAGCCAAAACATAGTCTCTGAAAACTCTTTTGATGGGACATTTTAGAGACAATTTAACAGAATTAGTGTTGCTAAATGGCTGACATTTTTACATTAAAATAATTTTTTGCTTTAGTTGGATCATTATCCAAAACAAGGAATTACTTCATATTAAAACGAATTCCTTTTTTTTTTTAAAATTGTACTCGGACTCTTATTGTTCTATTTTTTACTTCATGTAAAGCGTCTTTGAGTGCCATGAAAAGCACCATACTAATAAAATTAAATAAACTTAAAATTGAAATAAATGTTGGAATGGCAATCAATTAAATTTCACTCTCTGATGGGACATTACTGTGTTTTGACCCTAAAATAATTTTCATTGGCTTATATGAAGAAGTGTTTTACTCATCATAGCAAATAAATTGTAGGACTTCTAGGCCTTTGAATGACATAACTATGATTTTCATAGCAACCTCCATGATAAAAACAGTAACATGGTGGTTTAAGATCCCCAAGGTGTTGGTGTATTCTGTTGTAGGTATTTTCATAAGCAGTTAATTAATTTGCCATGTATGGCATCATGTGATTCTCAGCCAAACTCTGAGACATTAAAACCATCTACTTTCAGGTTTCATTTTCCTCATAAACTACTTAACTCATGTTGTCTGTAAGGGGAATGATTGCTGTTTCTAATAAATAAGATTACAAATAAGCTACATTCCAGTATTGTGTAAACATGAATTACACAGTCGACCTTATTATAGGGAACTAGTCACTTCGCAAAACTGCAGTGAGATTTTAGAGGATAAGGAAAGGCCATGTGATGAGCAAGCCTTTTCCTGTCTATGTTTCCTAAGTCTGTGACATTTGACAGCAGGAGGTTGGTGCTTTTGTTACAGAGAAATGCTGAATCAGTAGTGAGTCATTTGAAAACTACTATCAGCATTGAACAGCCATGTGGGAGCAGCTCTTTCAAGAACTTGGTCAGAAATTTGACTCTAAGCATCAGCACATACAGGCTGCCAGCTGCTCATTTTTCTCATGTTTCTACCCATTTCAGTCTCATAGTTTAGTTTCAAAGCCCAGTGCTGGCTCTGGTCTCACATTTATCACCCTGTTCCTCTTAGTAGTCACATGACAGGAAGACTGGACTCCCCCCGCCGTGTGTGTGTGTGTGTGTGTGTGTGTGTGTGTCACTTGCATAGATATAGTAACTTTCCAGGCTGATTGAAACATCTCATTTTTATGTAATCCATCAGGTATTTATGATTATTTCAAGTGACTTTTGGCACATATATAGCATTGGAAATGATCCCTAAACCACCTGTTATTTTCGGTATAAATGTAACAGCCCTTCATCATATAATTGTTTTATTGGAAATCTAGGTTTACCAAAGGTGGCGTTTTAAAGGCATTGGGGAAAAAGCAGATGGCTAATGAACTTGTTGAGCTGTCCTCAGTGTAAAAGTAATCTAACCCTTTTAAAGACTATCTTTGATTTTATTAGATACTAAGAACTCCTGAACTGTATATTAAAGTAAGGATTACAAATACTTAAATGACAAATTCAATAATAAATATGAATCACTGGACATCAAACTTACAATAATGATTTCCTGCATTAAATGTAATATTCATCTAGGGCTGGAAAATAATCAAATTATTTAATTAATCAATGGTTTTTGCCTTGGATTATTCCTCTGGAGACGACAAACATTTGAGGTACATCCTGTTTGTTGCTTGTAACATTTTACAGTGCGAGTGTGTTTCTGGTTATATTAACCAACTCCACATTAAACTCTATATTTTGTCATCTTTTGCTGCTATTATCCTGTAAAGTCAGCAATTCTTCTTAAGAATGTTAATATTAGCCACACAAGCCTCTATCTGAGACAAGTTCTGCTGATGCTCATGCTGTATCTGTATCAAATCATAAGATCTGTTCTTGTAATATTCTAGTATCTATATGTTTCATAACAGGCATTTTCAATTTCTAAATCAAGTTGATGTAGATAAAAGTACTTTTCTTGTCACACACCCAAATACACCTTATTTCTTTTGTAAATTTGGAAAGTCAACATTTCATGTATTTGCCAGGTTTTTCATCACATTACTTGAAACAAGAAATGGTGATTTTACAACTTTGTCAGATTGGTTTGATAATTATTTCCAAATATGTATTTTATTAAGTGCCGGTGGGTACCAGAAATGCAGGCTTACTGCAGTACAATAAACATGCCTTGTATGAAGATTAAAATGTATGTTGATTGAAATCTGTCCTTGCTGATAATACTATTAATTCAAGAACAAATCATTAGAATAGCTTGAAAAATGACTATAAAGTTGAATCAATGTGTTACACAAATGGTAGTATTCATCTCAGTGTTGCTTGGTCGAACATTGTGTACCTAATGAACTCTTCACTGAATGTGCAAACCATGCTGTAACAAACTACACACACACACACACACACACACACACACACACACACACACACACACACACACACACACACACACAATGTGCCCTTTCAACAAAAAATAACTGAAGGTTTCCAAAACAGAGGCCATTTGTTTTCGCTGTGTTGTACAATTCCCCTTTGTGCTGTATGTCCTGTAGGATGACTGTTCATATGGTACAATGTGCTGATGGGATTTTAATGAGTCATGATAACCTATCTTTATCTCTTCAGGCCGCGAGCAGTTCCACGGTTTAGGCTCCATGTACTGTCGAGGCGCCGCCGCTGTCATCCTCACTTATGATGTGACCAACTGGCAGAGTCTAGCTGAGCTGGAGGAGCGTTTCCTGTCCCTGACTGACACTGCCAACCATGACTGCATCTATGCTGTAGTTGGCAACAAAGCTGATCTGACGGACTCTAAAGCCCAGCTGCATCAGGACTCTGATGGTGTTTTAGAGGAGGGTCCCAAGACTGAATCACAGGTGCTATCGGCATGTCCCACACCGCCAGCCTCCCCTGTGTCCCTCTCTGGTTTGATGCTTCACAAACAGGTTACCCATGAAGATGCAGTAGCTCTTTATGGGAGATTACTGCGATACAAGGGCCTGGATGAAAAAAACAGCCTACCCGCAGATAAAATGTGCTTTGAGACGAGTGCAAAAACAGGCTACAAGGTGGACACACTGTTTGAAACACTGTTTGATCTTGTGTTGCCCTCTATCCTGAGAAAGAGAAATGAGAATAAGGAATCTCCCACTGTGGATTTGGAGGATTGTAGGGGGACAAGCAAGCGGTCCAGGTCTTCCTGCTGCTAGGATCTGCTGAAATATAGATGGAAATATCTCTACCAGTAGACATGTCTTTCCTTTTCTTTTCTATTTTTAAACCAAGACTGTAGGTAAGGTTAAAGCACTGCAAAACTGTGATGGTACTACATATTTTCCCTAACTGAGATCTCTTATTAATACTACATCCCATCAATATGGACACACACTTATGATTCTATGGAGAGTTCAGTGTGTTGTCTGTAATGTAAGGAAATTAATTCCGTATTGTCACTGTATATTAGGAGAACGTCATGCAAACTGCTGAAACTGCACTTAATGTCAAAGATGTGTTTAGAAGCAAATAACACACATAAGTCAATCACTGCTGTTTTGAATGTTTTGATCTGAGAATGTCACTAATGAAAGGGCACTAATATGTAGATGGGTGACGCATTGCACCATGTTGTAATATTATGTAAATCTTTCCTAAATCACATTGTGTTACCCACTTTCATACTGATTTTTATATGTTAGGGGCACATGTTGGAGATTTCAGTGAGTGTAAATATTCTTGTTGATTTTTTTGTTTGTTTGTTTTGAAAACTGTCATAATAAAGATTTTTATTTTGCAGTTTCCCCGTTTGAGTAAAATGACACAAGTCTCAAAAGTATAACAAACAACATTTAATTTTTACAATCCAATAAAATTGTCACGTTATGGGAATGATCATAATGACATTAGTTAAAACAATGCTGTCTGTATATTTTGACATAATCAGACTGTCCATTTCTAAACAAATGTGTTTGGGTGAAGTAGCACATTTGACCCAATTTTCTGTTTACTGTGGAAAGAAAAAAAAAAATCTTAGGTTCACTGACCAAAGCAAGGATTTACTACAGTCAGACCTTTGATCCAAGCTGTTTACATTCTGTGCTGTTGGCAGTCTAGAATAATTGAGTAATCAGAGGGTCTGTGAAGAAAAATAAGTGTCATGGGTAAATAGGATATGCATTCAGAAACACATGGGGAGAGGGATAAAGTTCATTCAGCCGATATATAAATACCAAGAAAATCAGTGCATTGTGTGAACATAAGGTGTATGAGAAACAAAGTTATTGAAGTTGATAAATGCATAAAACAAACAGATTTTTGTAAGAGCAATGGGGGGTGGGGATGTCAGGGTAATACTGTCAAAAGTGTCAACCAACAGTTACTCAACACCTTAAATTAGTTCAGTTGGCTGAGATAAAGTTAGTGGCTTGAAAAACCCTAAACAATACAAACATCTAGATTACCTGAAGCAGTGCATACACATGGGCATCTTTGGTTCAGCTGTACTGTTCAATCTCTGTTAACGATGTATATAACTGTTGAGGTAATAAGTTAAAAAGTAAGCACCAATCTATATTTAACACAAAATATACTTGTTTTCCCATAATACCTTTGGATTCATTATGGGGCTTCTCTTGTCTTATCTACATTGGGGCATTTCTTCCAAAACTCAACGCATCATAGAGTCATTGCATATCTGAGCTCCTCGCAACAGGGAAAGGATGTCATTTACATAGTCTTATTAGCACATAGTAAGACGATACCAGTCCACTGTTAATGGAATAACTTCGTGTCAGAGTTACAGTGGCTTTTTTCACAAGTTCTTCATGCAGACCTGGCAGCGGCTGATGCGTGACAGGAGCTGGCCTGCTTTGAGTGTCTCTGATGATGGTTCAGTGTGGAACGACTGATCTATGGACGTTAGCCAGAAGCTGTGTTCATTAGCAAAGTAGTGACATGTGCCTTTAGCCCCATTACACTCAATGAATGGTGTTGTACGGAAGTCCTCTAAGCAGGAGCCGGGTGATGACAATGACTGACCTCCACCTTCATTTCCTGCTGCTGTGTGCTGTGGACAAAGATGAGAAGGAAAATAAGTGAAATATAGGCTCAAATGACTGCCATAATGGTGTTTTTAAGTATTCACATGTGTGAGAAAATTATATTTGGTGCAAAATGTCAGGCTTTTATACCACTGACCTAAAAATGTTTTTTTCCAAAACAGAATTTTGGAGAAAAATAATTAAGTTTGAGCAGCCATAACCTGTTCATGCAGGTCTTGAGTATGTTTTATAAGATCTGTGAAAACTTCAATGTTGACCTTCAAAATTTTTTGATGTTATCCTGGACTTAAGGTGAATAAATTCCCTAAAAGTGTTCCTGAAAATGAGACGGAAGTGACACAACATCATAGTAACTTTGACCTTTGACATTTGGTCACTGGTCCATGTGAATAGAGATGCTAAATTTGAACCAAACACCAACCAATGGTCAAACCTTGGGTGGACATGTCTAATAATCATATCTATTGAATAATGAAAATATATTAGACACACTGGCAACTGTAGTAGACCTAAGGTTAAAAAGTACCAGTACATCTTATGTATGTTCTTATCCTACTATGAATATGTTATCATTGGGCTGTAAAGTAAGGCATTTGCCATTGGGCTGAACAGTAAGACCAGGACTCACCATGAGGAAAGAGTAGCCAATCCACAGGCTGCGCCATCCCACTGGACACTGTGGGATAGTGATGTCCTGGCTGTGGACTGCTATGGCAACTGAAGGAGCTTCACATACAGAGCAACGACTGATATAAGGTTTGATCTCTCCTTCCTCTACAGGCATCATGGGCAGAGGAGCAGTCGTTGACAACCAGTAGGACTTATCATTTCTGCTGGCGTAGTAACATATGTCACCAGGATTACAGTAAAGGAAGGGCATGGTGCTGAACCGTGGGAGGCAGGAACCAGCCAAACCTGAACAGGACAAGTAACAAAATTATTCTTTGTAAAGATCTTTGCAATATATATACGTATATAAATATATATATATATATATATATATATATATATATATATATATATATATATATATATATATATATATATATATATATATATATATATATATATATATATATATATATATATATATATATCCTATATACAGTGGTATTCTAATTTTTGATTGTAGTTTTACTTGTTTATTTATTGTTCATCCTGACTCACCAAGATCCTGGTTGTGGGCCTTTTCCTGGCCTTCAAGGTACAGCAGACTGTAACCATCCCACAGCTTCGACATCCCCACAGGGCACATAGGCGTTAGCTCTGATTGGCTGTGTTTCACCAGTAAATACCCGACACTGACACTGCGGCCAGGCATGCCAGGTAACCCAGGTATACCAGGGGTGCCACGGTGTCCTATTAACAAATGAGAAGTTTACAAACAATAGAACTGTAAACACAATATAAATTGGTATTGATCTAGGTTTAGAAATATTACTCAGTTGATGATGTAATTAGTACATGCTATAAAACCCTGATGAACAACATTTCAGTACATAATATATATTTAACAAATCCTCAACTGTTGGTTAATACTGTTTTTTAAATTGTTAGTGGTATTTAGTGGCCTTTAATTCTGGTTTATTAAATTCAGCCTCCAACTCCTCACAGTGTTACACACACCTTCTGTGCCTTGCAGACCAGGGTGACCAAGTTGCCCAACTTCTCCACGGAAACCAGGTGTACCTGGCCTTCCACTGATACCAGGCATGCCCTTATGCCCTATAGGTCCCATGAAACCTGTACAGTGATAGAAGTCTCCATTACATTTCTGCGTCGGACATATCATTTTGACATATCAGGAAAGATAAATGACATGCTACAGTAATGAACCTGAGTCTCCTGGGGGGCCTCGTGGTCCTGTTTCTCCTGTGACTCCCTTTGGTCCTTGTATGCCCTGTGGACCTGTTGAGCCTTTTATTCCTGGGCGCCTATCAGGTTGTCCAACAGGACCTTGATCACCTGTGAATCCTTGAGAGCCTGCAAAATGGATGGACAATGTAATAAGAACAACATGAAAAGGACATATCTAGTCTTTGATCACGTGTTAATAGTCTTTATGTAATGAAACTACATAGTTTACCTGTTGGTCCAGTGTTTCCTTTTGGACCAACTGGTCCTCTTTCACCCTTCACACCAGCTGAACCAGGGACTCCCATCAGTCCTTGCTCTCCTTTCACTCCTATAAGAAAATAAATTAAAACCAGACTGAGTGCAGATGGTAACATAATAAAAACAGCTTGGACCCTCAGCATTGAAAGCACAAATGTAATGCGAAAAAATCTGAATGGATATAATGGTTATTTCAACACTAGTATACAAAGCATATATAATAGAATACGACTTTAATTTTCGCATTGTAGGGAAATTCCATAGTTAAAGCAGCAAATATAAAAGGTACATATAAAGAGCAGAAAAACGTATCGCATCCTTGAAATGTGGATATGGAAAATATAATTAGATATTTAAACATTTTACAGTCGTTTACATTATTTACACTATTGTTGCACTGTGGTTATAAGTGTACATGGCAGGTTACTGAGACTGCCACAGCCATCACACTGTACAATAGTACAGTGTGATGGCTGTGGAGAGGAATGATCTGTGGAAGCGTTCCTTGCACAAGGGATATAACAGCCTTACATCATGTATGTCCAAACTATTCCACAAAGGGCCAGTGTGGCTGCAGGTTTTTGTTTCAACCAACCAAGAGTCTCTGAAGACTGAGATCAGTCGTAATGGTGTGAACTGTGCACTGCAATCTGCCATAGTATTGGAAAGTCACCATCAAAATTTTGAATCATTTGGTAGAGTTGTGCAGGTGTTAGGCATTCTACAGACAAACAGGACACACTACAGACAGAGAATTTCTGAATTATAGATAGATAACACTAACAGATACTGTAATTGACAACATGAAAGTTTTGTGGACACTAAAAATATTTATATATTTCAATGATAACATATTCCAATCAAGGTCTAAGTTTGTTCATTTTGAGTGATTTTGGAGAAGTGAACATTTCTGCAGTTCATTTTCACAAATATACATGCAGTATAAATATAAATATATGTTCCCTTACATCTGTAGAATCTGTGGACAAGGGGCATCTCTGTGGGACTATGATTTTTCTTCTCTTATTTAGCTCATTAAACTTTACTGTTATTGCTTATAGAACAGATGACATTTGAACACCTCCTACTTGCTCACATTTTTACAAAGATTCAGTATTTCATTTGTACCTTTCTTCCCAGAAACACCATTGGGTCCTCTGTATCCATGTGCACCATGATCTCCCTTAAATCCTTTCCTACCGGGGACTCCTGGAAACCCACTTGTTCCCAATATACCCTTTTCACCAGGTAGAGAATCACTACCAGGAAGACCTCTGGGCCCAGGGAAACCTGAGAAACAAATTAGAGATGAACAAATACATGGTTTAACATTCAGACAGGCTTTACTCCAAGTCAGCTCTCTGTGTGTGCCTGCGTGTGTAACTCCAGGGTGGTTTCCCAGGCAACAGGGAATGCCCCTTACTCACAGCAAATGGGAGGAGCTTTAACAGAAAATAGGAGGAGCTTTAATAGAACTGACTCAGTCTACAAACACTGAACTCCAGTGATCCGGCAAGAGACAAGCACACAGGTTACATTTCCTTCAGGAAATGTATGGAAGTCTAGTTTTATTCTTCTTCTTCTTATTTTTAAAAATTATTATTATTATTATAAATCAGATGGGACTTTGCCTTTTGTTGCCATCAAAACACTTTACAAATCCTCTCACCTGTATGTCCTTTAGCTCCTGCAAAACCAGTGTCTCCATGGAACCCCGGTTTATCAGGGGTGCCATCTGGTCCTACAGGGCCACGGAATCCTGGGGGTCCAGGTAGACCCTGGTCACCTGAACAAATTAAAAATGGAAAGTTTCAAGGCTTAAGTCAAATTACAGTGTTACTGTTTACCTTTCACCTCATTAGACATCTATCACTGTGAGACCTCTGCAGAGGTTTAATATTAAATAGACCAACTCATACTGATTCAGACAAGTGATATCTAACCTGTGGGCCCCTGGAAGCCTTTCAAACCCGCTGTGCCTGGAAAACCCGGCTGGTTATTGGGGTCACCACTCTCTCCTTTTGGTCCCCTGGGTCCTGTCTCTCCAGCTGGTCCAGGAGCATCCAAACCTAATAAAATGATCAAAAACACCAGATTATTTCTTGGGGTCTTTGCATGACAGAAGAACTCAGACTTGCTTTGATGTACAGGATGTCACCTATGTACACCTATGTAAGTATGGTTGATACTATGGTTTATTCAATAATTCTTGTAATTTTACAAGGTTAATTTTTTTTAGTGGCACATTACTTAGTCACAGTTTGCAGTAAAATGTGTCGTCACTTGTTTGGATGCATACATGGTGTATGTTTCTAACAAAATCGGTCAATAAGTCTCCATTGAGTTTTACAGAATGTCACACAATTTTGCACAACTGTTCACTTAGACACAAAGATAAACCTATGATTAGGTCAGGCCATAACTCTAAAGTTTAGGTAAATAAAAGAGTTTCATGAGAGTACAATGGCTACTACGAAAAGGCACTTCTGACTGAATGCATAGTTCTCATATTTATCAGAACTTCTGTCACATGAAAATGAACATTATTCCTAATTATTTTGACAGCAGATTTTAATTCATGTTGAAGTTCAACCAAATGACTTCCAAAGAACGTTAAGTCCCCCTCTAAGCACTTCCTAATAATGCATGTGCATTAACATGTAATTGTGGATACCTGGGGTTCCAGGGACACCTTTTTGTCCTTTCAGTCCGTTTAATCCATAAAGACCCTTCAAACCAGGGAAACCTGTGAACATTTGCATTGATAAAATTAATATGATTAACAAATGCATAACATCCATTGACATCCATAGTTTGATGGGACAAAAACCTTTTTGGTTTGATTATCTTACCTTTGTTTCCTGGAAAGCCAGGAAATCCTGGGTGTCCATCTTTCCCAGGAGAACCTGAAAAACCCTTTTGACCTTGGACACCAGGAGTTCCCTTCTGCCCATCTGATCCTGCAGAATATCATGTTTTAACAAATTAGATGTGATCTGTTGTGATGTAGAATGGCGTGACATGATGTGTGTGTGCATGTTGAAGACATGTTTGGTAATCTTTTACCTGGGATTCCTGTTAGACCTGCATCACCAATTAAACCTCGTCTCCCTGTAATACCATCAAAACCAGCAGTGCCTCTATCTCCAGTATTTCCAAATAATCCTTTTAGTCCTGTGAGGAAGATGGCACACATTCACTTTAACAGAATTAGTCTATAATTCGTTGTTTTTTTTTTCTTTTAACTGAAAAAACACAGGAGAGAACCTCCAACCATGTGGGGTCTAGTTTGTACCTGGGTCGCCTGGTAAACCAGTTTCTCCTCTCAATCCGGGAACTCCTGGAAGGTCAATGCGAGGACCGACCTCACCTGTGACAGAATGGAATAATGTTTGTAATATTTTAACACAAATACATGATCTATTTCCCTGTAGTTTTAGTGTTGATGTTGATGCTGACTTTTTGTAAATTGACACTACATACACTTTTCTGCCTAAAACATGTCCCTTGTTAGATGATAAACACAATATTATACCGTAATGGTCTAGTTGCCCATTTAACTAGGAATCGTATTTGACTTTGTACCTCTGGTTCCTGGCTTTCCTTTATCTCCGGTTGCACCATATGCACCTGAACCTCCTTTAGTTCCCTTAATTTATTTAAAAGGTAAAAAAAAAAGTCAGTAATTTAGAAATGGAGAAAATGTCAGCTATGAGCATGGGAATCCATGTCTCTGTGCTCACCTTATCTCCAGTCATTCCTGCAAAACCGTCTATTCCTCGATTTCCAGTGATGCCTGGCATTCCTTTTATTCCTTGAAGCCCCTCTGCACCAGGGTTTCCTATATGTCCCTTGACACTACTGGGGTCTCCAGGAAGACCATGAGACCCCTCATGTCCCGGGACACCAGGGAAACCTTTAATACCTGTCGGAAAAAAATAGGCAGTGGAATCAAAGAATATAATTATCATAATCCTCATAATCTTTATTATCCTTGAACAGATTTATATATCTGAGTTGAAGTTATCTTTTCATTCATTCATTCATATCAGAGCACAATGGTATACAGATCTTATACAGAAATTGTATAAGATTGTTGTTGCTGCTCTATCACTTTTCCAGTGGGACTATTTCAGTGATAATCAATGCGCTGAAAATACTTGGCTCAACACATCTGCAACTGTCCTTTGTCTTGAGAGTCACCTGATTTCTGTGTATTTTATCTCAACCATATGCATTAAAACCTTAAATAAATACTCAAATATATGCACTGCTCATTGTGACTTTTTATTTGAGTTTTCACAACAACCAGAACCAGTGACAATTAGGCATGAGAAAAAGAAGAAAAAAAATATGATGACAGAGGTGAAAAGAGCCTCTTGCTACAAACCTCTTTGTCCTGTGAAACCTTGCTTTCCTTGTTTTCCATGGTCTCCTTTGAGTCCCTTCATATCAGCACTAAGGGTTGCAGGGATCTTTGGTTTATCCCCAGGTGGTCCTGTCAGACCACGGTCACCTGGAAGACAAGGAGGTGGAGAGGAAGTTAAAATACACAAAAAATATATTTTCTAGTATCAAAACAGAACTCAGTTATTTCATTGAATAACGGACTGACCTTTCTCTCCAGTTGGACCTGAGAAACCTTTTGGGCCAGTTTGACCCATGTCTCCAGTTTCTCCTTTCACTCCACCAAAGCCCTTCAGACCTGTAGTGCCTCTGGGACCATCAAATCCTGTCATCCCTGTTGAACCTTTGTATCCTGACCAGAGAGGAATCAACCAAAATTAGAAACATTACAAAGACAAATATTTGGAGGAAAACCATGTCATAAAAATAATTCAATGTGTTTGTTTTGTGCTAGCTTATGATGGACCTAATGTTATGTTTTGTTGGGAGCCACTTGCATTCAGGTTCTATGTATTCCTGAGCTTATGTTTGCATATGGTAGTTGAGAATAGGAGTAGAGAAGATGCCATAAAATCTTTGGATTGATTCTAGTCATCTCACCCCCCGTCAGACTATCTGGAAATATACTTACACTGGACATGCAGTCAGTCACATGTAAATTTCTTCCCATAATATATTACATGTCGAGCTTTTAATATTATGTGGTTTGATTTTTCATTTAGTTCTGTATTGTATGACAAACCTTTCATTCCTGGAAGTCCTCTACGTCCATCTGGACCTGCCAGTCCTGAGTCACCTGGTATGCCATCTTCTCCAATAGGGCCTAGATCACCATAGTCACCTGGGATACCTTTTAAACCTACTGGACCTGGAGGACCTGGGTCACCTTCACTTCCCCTTTCTCCTGTGAAACCTGTTGAGCAGGATAATTGGGGACATGAAAAAACTGCAATGTCTAAATGGATGCAGACCTGGGAAATAAACATCATGGCTCAGTTGGTAGAGTGGGTCGTGCAGTAACTGAAAGCTTGGTGGTTCGAATCCTGCTCTGTCCTTGTCGGTCTGTTGTGTCCCTAGGCAAGACACTTCACCCTCCTCGCCTCCAGTGCCACTCACACTGCTGTATGAATGCGTGTGAATGTTTGGTGGTAGCTGTAGGTACAAAATGCCTGTCAAGTTTCTGTCATTTTGACCCAGGACAACTGTGGCTACAATTTACCACCACCACCAGAGGGCACATGTGAGAGCAAATGAATAATGGGTCACTACTGTGAAGTGCTTTGAGTGGCCAAAAAAGCACTATATAAATCCAATCCATCATTATCATGTAACCAAATGGGCCGACGTGTTACGGCTCAGGCCTAAAAAGCTGTGCTAGTGTAACTAACCTGGTTGTCCAATGGTACCAAATGGCCCAGGGCGACCTCTTTCACCAGGATCACCAGGGTATCCATATTTGCCAGCTGGCCCAGGCCTCCCCTCCTCCCCCTGTAGACCGGGAGGACCACTTTGACCCTTTACACCGATCATACCAGGCATACCAGGCATTCCTGGAGGAACAAATGACTTGGTAAAAATGTTGTAGCTTGCTTTCAAACATTTTATCAATGAATATACTGTTCTTAAAGACTATGTTAGATATGTGACTAAATATGGGACTGACCTGGATAACCTGGCTCTCCCTGATCTCCTGGCAGACCTTTATCCCCCTGAAGGCCAGGCAGTCCTACATCTCCAGGGGATCCATTTGATGCTCCCAAGATTTCTCCATGAACACCCTTTTCACCCTGTAAACCATACCGGCCAGACTCTCCAGGCAAACCAGGAGATCCAACTCTGCCTTTTGTACCAGGAACCCCCAAATTTCCACGGGGGCCAGGGAAACCTGTCGAAGAAAACAATCATAATCAGTAAAATAGTTTGAAGTGTTCTACAGAAATAATCTAAAATATTCAGTCATCCTGACCTCAGTGTTCAGGAGAACAATCTATATCGTTTGTGTTTAATTCATCACATTTGGCGATTTATCCATACGTTTAATTAACAATAACTATGTTTCCTTGTCACCTGGTGGTCCAGGGCGGCCACCAAGGCCTTGATCTCCTTTTTCTCCTTTTTCTCCTGAAACTCCAAATTGTCCCAGCGGTCCTTTTAGGCCTTGAGGACCTGTTGTTCCACAAAACATAAAAAAGTACATACAAAATTACATACAAATACATACAAAATTGTCTGTTGGATTATTACCCTGTTCCCCAAAAGGGGAGAAGGGTATTGTTTCCTTTTTTTGTCTGTTTGCCAACAACTTTACATAAAACCTACTGGACCAATTTCCATGAAACTTTCAAGAAAGGTGTAAGGTCGTCCAGAACAGATTTCATTCAATTTTGTTGAATGTAGGTAAAAGGTCACATTCACCAAAAATGTATTTTTTTGCAGAGGTGGGTAATCCCAGCTCCAAAGAACAAAAGTCCTGCTATGTATTGGTTCTTCCTGTTCACTTCATACAGGTGATTCCATAGACATATGAGTGATTCCACTACCTACCTGGATGAGGAGTTGTGCAGTTGGAACAAACACATTGCAGGATTTTTACTCTTTGGAGCTGGGATTACCCAACTCTGTTTTTTTTGCAATGATAAGAGAGGGCAAATCAGGTAAAGTATGTGGAAGGGGACAGGGCTTGTTGTTCCTGGTACCACTTGTCTTACAACTTAAAAGAACCTCAAGTTAACAACACATTTAAAATGACAAGACTTCACAGAGATTTGGTTCAATCCAGGTTCAAGGCAGTTTTGTTAGATTTAAATTTTTACATTTTCCTTTGCAGGGATTTAGTCCTCAATGCAAAGGCAGTCACTGCCACAAGATTATTGTGTGTGGTGTTTGGTCTGTTTAAAGAAACACGAGCAAGGACTAAAGGTTTTTCTTTCCTCTCCTTTTTGGACTATGTACCTTTACATGGCGTTTACATGGTCATTTTAAAGCACAATTAACTTTTATTTGGAATTAAACAGGAATAAAAACTCCCATGTAAACAGGTGGATGGCACAGCAGTGGAGTGGTTAGCACTCGTGCCTCACAGCAAGAAGGACCCTGGTTTGATTCCAACACCAGATCTTTCTGTGTGGAGTTTGTCTCCCCCGTGTCTGCGTGGGTTTTCTCCAGGTACTCCAGTTTCCTCCCACAATCCAAACACATGCACTGATAGGTTAATTGGTTAATCTAAATTGTCCATAGGTGTGAATGTGAGAGTGATTGTAGCTGGATTAAGCCCCCAGTGACCCCCATGACCCTAGTGAGGATAAAGCGGGTTCAAACAACCAGAGCATGTAAACAGACCTAGTATGATAATGGGTGGAGCTCGACTTTTCTCTAGTGTTGTGTTAGCACTTAAAGGAAGTGAGGTTAAGCTGAAGACTAAAAGGATTTTCATATCTGATGTAATTTTTTATCCTTGATTTGTCTCTGCAGATGACAAATTACCAGTATTATAATCTGCTCAATAGCATTAACAACCAGCTACTGTTAATTGGCTGGACATTATAAAAAGTTTCTCTAGTAAGATTTGTGAGGTTTATTCATGTAAACTGCCCTATATGTTACACTTGTATGAGTATCTGCATGATTCTCAGCCACCTCAAATACTGTAGTAGCTGTGTTTCTTTGTCCCTGAAGCAGAATAAAATGATTCGGCAAGGGACGTTTATTTATACAACACATTTCATATACAAAACAGTTCTTTACATTAAAAATTAAAAGCATTACAGCAGGATGATATATGCTATATATGAGGGAAAGTCTGTCTGTGTTACCTGAAAAACCTGGTAATCCAAAGGGTCCTGGTACACCTGGCAATCCTGGAGGTCCTTGTAGAGCCTCACAAGGACCTAAGAAAAGAAAGATCTAGTTAGTGTGCCATAATCGATATAAGTGTATGTGTGAAAGGCTATTGGGTGCTTGTGATTTTGTCTGCTGCCCAGCGTGGATTGCATTTCAGAATATAGCATTATCATTAAATTAGCTTGTATCACAGAAAACTAAATGAAACTAAATAGTTAAATAATAATCACCATGCACATGAGTCAAATGATCCAGAGGCAAAGCATAAAAAAGTTGTTACAAAGGGAGCTACAAGGTGAAAACCTTAGTATACCAGCTACCTGTTACATCCCACTGTCCTCCATCTGCTGTTGGAATACAGCCGCCTTTCAGTTGCAAATGAGAGAGAGAATGAAAGAGAGAGGCATTCGAAACAAGAGTTATTCAAAAGCAAAAGCATTATCTCAAACGAGCTAAGATGCAGCTGGTTTGAAGGATGCAGCCCCTGCAAAAAGGTGATAACAGGAGGCAAAGAAAGAAAAGACAAAAATAACATGTACTTGTCATCATGCATTCCCCTTGTTCAGTCACAAGCCATTAATGCCCATTCCAATTCACTGCTTTGCATTACAGACACTTACTAAAGAGAGTATATTATGAGAAAAGAGGCAAAATTAAATTGAGTGTAAACAAAAACAAATTACAGTCGAGTCCTAAAGCCTTGAAGGAGAAAGACTCAGCAGCATTTGGAATACAAATGGGGAGGCGTATGTTCATCTGCTTCTTACCTGGAGCGCCAGGGGTTCCTGCAAATCCTGGATAACCAGCATGGCCATCGTCACCAGGTAAACCCTTTTGGCCTTTGACACCTCCAAGGACATCACCTGGATGTCCCTTCAGACCAGGTGCACCTGGTCGACCAGGCCAGCCAGGGAAACCTTTCTCTCCACGTTCTCCCCAGGGACCCTCCCCCTGTTGACATGGAAAAGGAAAATATTTGTATTGTTACACTTGACTGAAATAATATGTGAGGAAGAATAGGAAACAAGGGATGGAAATTATTCTGTACTCTGTCAATGAAATTAACAAAAATACAGACAATATAACAGTGTTGTTTGGTCAAGGACTCACTGGAAGACCTTGGCTGCCAGGAAAACCTGGAACACCATCCTGACCAGGAGCTCCATTTGTTCCGGATTCACCATCTCTTCCACTAAGTCCAGGATCACCTGGATAGCCTGTGAAGATCACACGGATACCAGCCATTATCATCATGCTATCATCTCCATATTTTTAAGTCCACTTTGTGTCAGTAGAAGTAAGGCCTCTACAAAGTGTTAATATTTAACACCAAGCACACTGGGGACAGAGTCATGTGTAATTCTATTATTTTTCTGGAGATGATTGTAAGGTTTAGCTGCACTGTACTTTGGTTTTGGCGATGATACTACTTTGTTAGGATACATAAACATATAGTATGTTAGAAAATACAAGTGTAAGAAAACATATAGATTCACTTCAATATTGATGTTACAGTATGTCTGCAATACAGTATTGACTCAACAATGTATATGCAATCAATTGTCATTTTGTGTTGTGGTTAAATATTAAGTGAGGTAATACATAATCTCTGATTCTGTTTCCCATCAAAAGATCTGTTCAGATTGTATGACGATGTTTTATTTTGTCCTAGGATAATTGTATTGAATTATACTATTAAAAAGTCTCTGAATTGTATAAAACCTGTCTATTATGACACATTTTGTAATGTATTGAATTAGTCACCCCCTTTACTGACAACATCAGCTGTTATACATAAATAAAATGCATATCACATTGCATGAATGACAGTGGAAATACCATTGTCTAAAACTATGTTATGTTTAAACAATACTCAATACTTTTCCATTGCTGTAAATTAAACTTGATGGTTGTTCTAGGTATAAATACCCATATCCTCAAACTGGATGTATCCTTACCCTTTTAGGGCAACTCAAACCTGGGGAACACCAATGCTTTACTGAATCAGAATGTAGAAACAACTGCAGGTACATTTGACCCAGTGGTGGCTCTTCTGTTAATAGTGCAAATACTACTGTGACACAGTGACGACTATTGGCTTTGTATATGTCAATATGTGATTATTACATCTGTCAGTTGAAGTTGAATTATTTCTTTAACTCTGGCTTGATGGAATACGTGTAACTTTAGACTCCTCTCTCCTCAGCAGACAGTTAGATAATATTCAGGTTGGAGAGGTAATTCAGTGTACAGGTGGTGTATGTGTCTTATGTCTTATACTGTCTTGTTTCCTCTGAACCACACACTGATAAACACCCTAGGGTGGAAAAGTCTAGTCTACTGTTTCTCCAAACTCTCTCTTCTATATTAATCCACACCTAGAAACTACTACTATGTCATCCTACATTTGTAAAGTATAGAATGACATGAATATATTACTCACCTTTTTGTGTGGCCACAGTTGCATCACCTTTTATTCCTCTTGGGCCTGGCAGACCATCTGACCCAGGAATTCCCTAGAAAATAACCAAAAGAAATAATGAAGAAAAGTGAGAGGGAGCGGAAGAGAAGCTTAGATGAAAGGAGTATAACAAAAGACAATGATGAAATGTCATTCTTCTTACAGGTGATCCATCAACCCCTTGGGCTCCAGGGTCTCCAGGATTACCCTCTTGACCAAATTCTCCAGTCATGCCAGCATCACCATACTCCCCTGCCGGTCCAGGGGAACCCGGTAGAGAGTTTACAGTGGTGCACTCACAGGCGCCATGGTCACCTAAATGAACACACCAGTGAGTCCACACATCACACTGCAATTATAATCAAGTGAAATTAAAATAAGAGACATGGAATAATGTTCCTGTGGTCAAAAATTATGAGTCATTCTATCTAACCACAAACATTCATAATAAATGAAGAAAATCCCATATATATATATATATATATATATATATATATATATATATATATATATATATATATATATATATATATATATATATATATATATATATATATATATATATATATATATATATATATAATTTTCTATTTTAGCCTTATAAATCAATGTATCAACACAGTCTTGAAAGCAAATTTTTTGCACTAGCAATGGCTACAAATATCCACATGTTCTGTTGTTGAATGTGCTGTTTTCACAGAACACCTACTATACAGAATGTGTCTACTGTACCTTGTGGCCCCTTGATGCCTGCTTTGCCGGGCCGTCCTCTCCCACCTGGAGCGCCTTTGAAATATTCTGACCCTGAAACACATAAATACAGTTCAGTAAACAAACAGTTCAGAAAAACTAAGAACTGTAAAAACCAAAGGAATAAAATATTAAATGAAAGAATGGAAAACTCATTATGTAACTTTGTGTTTCTCAATGAGGGCAGTAGAGCCCCCCAGGGAGCATTGAGACAACGTTGGGAGGTGTTTGTATAAGTACTTACTGCAGTGCTTCTGAACCTTCCCCCCAATTTTTTTCGGAAGTGGGGTAAATGTTATAGTGCTTGTTCCGGTCTTCTGTTGAGAGCAGATGTCCCTGCTTCCCTCTTTACCTTTCTGTCTAATCTGACTTGACATTTGGATCTTTCCTGCTTGCTTGTGCTCTGAATTGATCAACTGGTCACTCAGTGCAATTGAGAGAATTTTTTTTCACCCAGAACAGACACGCAGCAGAGCCTGCCTGGAAGGGTAACATGTTGTTTATACTGAGGAAGGACGTTGAGGATTTTACGCCTGTTGAATCTTTTGAAAATGAGACACCTTCTAATTGGCCTGGCAGTTGCCCTGGTGTTGCAAAGTTGGAATGACACCAGCACAAATGGATTGACATTATGGAGCACTTTGGAGCAGTTAGTGACAGTGGAAAGTTTTTACAACAGATGTTAACACAGTCGGGGAAGAGCTGCAAACTCACAAGTTCAGTGTGTGAGGTGACATACTGATCAGACTCTAAATGAAGTTGGATTTTATTGCAGGACAGACTGTAGATGCTCGTCCGCAAATCACATGACTGTAGGGAAAATGGACGAACTGTGGAGGAACATATCTGCCCCCACAAGTAGAGTAAATGTTTAAGTCTGTTATAACTAAATCGTGTTACAACTATATTCAAGCAAAAACCAACCTATCCCCCCACCGCCTTTCTCCTCAGAGCTCTAATGAGCAGCTGGTCTCTTCTCTATCTCCCTTCCAGTCAATGCCATCCCACAGAAACAGCAGAACGGATCGGCCTGATGTTTCTGTGTCTCTTATTCTCATACAGAACAGACTTTTGTCCCTCATATTATGTTAAGGGTCTATTTGACCCATTTCAGTTTTTGTGGTTGACCAAAGTAGTGATTATCCTCTATTTTTTTTTCAGGAAATGTTGTGACTTTCTCTCTACAGAAAAATAATGGAAAATTAAACAAACTGTGTTTGTGAAGAGGGAAAGGCTTTAACAAAATAATTATTAAATACACTGTTGAAATTTTAAAAAAATTCTCCTTTCTAAATGTTTGTGTCATCTAAAATAACCTGTTTTTTTTTTTTTTTAACTGTTTTGAGTTTATTTATACAGAAGCACAACATAATCAATGTAATTAATTTCTGACGTAACATATATGTCATATATATATATATATATATATATATATATATATATATATGTGCTTGTATTCTGTCTGTACTGTAACTGCACGCTGTTAAAGGTGTAGCATGACCCTGTGGCTGCTGCTTGATGCCTGACATAAAATAAAGTGTTTGTGCAGACTTGAATGACAACAAATCTCTCTAAATCAAGTAGAATAAAGACTCACATGTTCCTTTAGGCCCTGGTGGACCTATGGACCCTGGGCGTCCATCGATGCCTGGAAGTCCAGGGGAAAGCGCTGACAGTCCAGGTTCCCCCTGAAAACCCTTCTCACCTTTGTCCCCTTTGTATCCAAATGGACCGATGAAATCAAATACTAAAAGACACAAAATCAAACATGTGAAAGGCATATTTAAGCAGCTGTGATTTATGGACTTACTCAATAAAAGAGGTTAACTTATCACATTCAAAAGAAGGATAAAAATGGTCAAAAATCTCCAGTCTTCTTAGTTTTGTTTTGTTCATAAATGGTACTTCCCTGTGTTAAGAATCCAAAGTAAATATGGTGGCTGCATCTGTGTTAAAACTGAAAACTAACTGAAGAAAAGAAGTAGGCATGTCATCTAAACAGCACCTATTGTAATTTTCATTGTCAAAACATTTTCTTGAAATATCACAATAAGCACTGCATCATCCTCAGTCACACATCATAACTTTCTTCTCAACAAATAACACTAGTATTCAAAGAATGCCTAATCTTGCCCCTATTTTGCGCTAATCTCAAGTTTCTATGACAACCCATTCTTGAATTAGGCCAATAATGTGATTTTTGACCCTTCTGCTAAATGTGACCTTGACCTTTGACCTTTTACAATATTGATAATTTCATTATATGTATATGTGTCAGTGCGTGTAATATTATGATAATATATCCAGTATCAATTACATAATAGCGTCTATGTCTATGCTTGACTTACACAAACAGTGTTACAGAAATACATTTTTCGACATGTCACCATTGACCTCCAGAGATCTCAAAAACTATTGGTCATATGTAATAACACCAACAATGAGAATTGTAGAAATCATCATTCCACATAGTTTGGTACCAATCTGAAAATTCTGTGACCCTCTGTTCTTGAGTTATCTCCGATAATGTGATTTCTAGTTAATTGTCACTTTGACCTTTGACCTTTATTCAAATGCCCATGTGATTCCATGGGGATATCTCTCAAAAATGAATTGAGTTATACCGTGATATCTGTGATATGTCTCTACGGACACACACACACACACACACACTGATTACAATAATCTCTCCCAACCAATGTTGGGAGAGATTAATAATACCAATCTGTAATCAGGACTTTTTCTACCATCTATCAGTAAAATATGACTAAATGTTTGTTTTTAGTGTACAGACCATGTTGTTGTGTGTCATAGGAAGGACGTCCTGGAGGTCCGGGGGGGCCTTGGTCACCTATTGAGCCCCTCTCTCCTTTTGGACCCTGTTCTCCAGGAAGGCCGGGAGAACCACCTTATCAAAGGAGAGAAGGAGTAGAAGAAACAATAATGCAACAGATGACATTTGCTCAAGTGTCATTAACAGTGTTACATGTTACATATGTTTATATATATATATATATATATATATATATATATATATATATATATATACAATTTTAAAAACACTAAAAATCAACAAAATGATCCAACAGTAGATCTAGAAATAAAACAGATTTCAAGGAAACATGAAAACATATAACATAGAATGACATGACATATTTGAAGTATAAACATATTTATTCCCACCTCTTCTGTAATGACAGCCAATGCTTTAGCTATTAGTTTGTTGCTGTATGAAAAAATAATTCCCTTCAATCCTTTGGTATATTTTTAATTGAAATCATCATTTTTCACAACAATGCACATACATACATACCTACATACATATACAGATATATAATATCCAACCATATGTATTACTATAACAGAGTGTATTCTTTATGTTTGAAGTATTCTACAGGTTTTCCTACCTTTGTACCATCATCATTATGTTTTAGCATTCATCATATTTTTGTTGTTACACTTCTTCATTGTGACCATTAGAGGCAATGAAAAGCAACACTGTTAATACTGTCTTTCTCTGTTCCTTAACTGCTTTTTTTTTTTTTTTTGGGGGGGGGGTGACATGGTCTATCTTATGCTTCCTCATGATGTTACCACAGGATCAGAATCTCTGAACACTTGTTTTTTTGTAAATACATGTCAAAGTAGCCTGTTAGTATGACTTCCCCACAGTGTTTCATTTCATCTCAGCAAACAATTCTGCAAGAGAACTTGTTGATTTTTATCATGAACAGAGTCAAGTTCTTTTTTTTTTCTTCCTTTCTATCTGCTGATTATTTGTGTATTTTTCTATTATTATTCAAAGTACCTGATTGAGTCCAAGACCAAAAGGATCCAGATGAAATCAGTTCTCCAGCTTCACCTCTCTCTCCCTGAAACACACACCAGGTCAGTTCAGTATTCACCAGATGCCGTTTCATGGGTCATTATAACAGATTGTGATCACATTCTGGACATTCCTACATGGTTTCAGAATCACTACTTTACTTTCTGTCTTTATACTTGTTCGTTCACTGTGTCATTTCTCACATGTCTATTTGGTTTGATTCACAATTTTAATACTATGATTCCAATGACATCGAGGACTACCAGATAACCAGATGGAGAAAAATGAGCTTAAAGTTCAGTTGTTGTAGGTAGATTATTGGACATGAGGCAGTATTGTTACTGCATATTACCTAGTTCTGCAAAACCCACAGAGCACATTATTAATTAAGTAGATTAATTCTGGTAGTGTTTAGTGACTGGGAATTTGGACTTTTTCTCATAATTTCGATTTTTTTATCTCATAATTTTGACTTTTTATCTGATAATTTTGCCTTTTTATCTGATAATTTTGACTTTTTATCTGATAATTTTGCCTTTTTATCTGATAATTTAGACTTTTTATCTGATAATTTTGAGTTTTTATCTGATAATTTTGAGTTTTTATCTCATAATTTAGACTTTATATCTCAAAATTTAGACTTTTTATCTCACGATTTTGACTTCACTTAATGCACCTTATATATGAAAATCCTTCATAAAAACCATTCATTGACAGTGCGCCTTATAGTCCAGTGCACCTTATAGTGTGGGAAATATAGTAATTCCATCATGTGTTTCAGTCTAATACAGGGATTGACTGTAAACTATAGGGGCAGGGTCCTAAATGGACATTGGTAAGAACACAGTAATGGTCTTTACTGCCTTTTTGTTTGCTTTTACTTTTAATTTTTGCAATTACTGTACAAACACTCAACAATTTTCTCCAAAACAACAGACATTTTAGATGAGATATTTTATTACATGACAAAGAATAATTTGAATGTTGCAAAGAACACAATAACTAATTTTCGCCAAAAAATGCAGTTACTGCCTTTTTGCTTTGTAGGGCAGTACTCTCAAAGCAACAAACTCCATGTCCTTGGAATTACTGATAATATCTGATAATATCTGATATCAATGCCCATATTTTCATCTGGTCTCTGTGGGTAAACACTAAAGTGCTTTCATATCAACCATTCAACTGGGCTTCTGTGATAATCAGTTCATCTACGTGGTGTGAACAAACATTGAAAGAGGAAATAAAATAAAAGTAACTGGGTTTTATACAGACATAATATAAATCATATTAGAGGTAGGGGTCAGTCTCAAATGTCCAAGGATCAAGCAAGTCACAAATCTTAACCAAGCAAATCCTGAATTTCAGTTTTGAAAATAAAGTGTCAAGTTGAGTTCTGCGAAAACAAACAATTTAAGCCAAAGCATAGTTCATGTCAAACATGAAGTTTTATCAGATGTAAATGTTTCTGTGTGTTTGTTCATACACACCAAATTTAAATCAAAGTAAAAAAAAAACAACACACATATTAACACATATTTCATATAGAATTGGTAATTTTCTATAAATTTTAAAGGGTTTGAGGGGTAGTATTGGGGAGCTTGGAACGAATTAGGCATTTTACATGTAAAATGTGACTCTATTTACGAAAATTTCACAGTACGAAAACACTTCTGGAACAAATTAATTTCATCAGTAGAGGTACCACTATATATATATATATATATATATATATATATATATATATATATATATATATATATATATATATATATATATATATATATATATATATGCACGTACTGTACATTTTTTTCTTTTTCTCAATAAAACCCTTCATTTATACATGAAAATAACTGCACTGTATGTATTGTGTTAGCACATGTCATGGATGTCATATCACATTTTGTTCCAATCTCACCTTTGGACCAAGTTCACCTTGCGGACCCGTTTCACCACTATCACCCTGAAAGACAGATCACTCTAGTAAAAAAGTAAATTCAGTCTGATCATCAGATGCATTATATCATTTAGTCTTTTACACATGCATACCCTTAGTCCAGGAATCCCATCTGCACCTGAAGAACCCTAGAACAACACAAAACAAATACTATAAACACTAACAGAAGGAATGTCTGGACAAAATGTGTAGGAATGTGACTGTGCTGACCCGTAATCCAGGAAATCCCATTACACCAGTTTCTCCTTTGTTGTCAGCCTGAAAAGAAAGAAATAACAAATAAAAATTTCCACTAGAGTGCGAGTGCCATTATGAGTTTATTTGACTGTGTGAGAGACACATACGTGAGACATTTTTTTGACCTATCATCATGAGTAATGACATACCGGCTCTCCTTTAAATCCTTTCAGACCCTTCTCTCCTGGAGGACCCTGATATTATGAAAAAACAAACAAAACATTTGTATAACAATTTGTGAAAGTCGTATTTAGTCTGTGAGTGTCATTAAACATGATGATAATCCATATGAAGTCATTTCCAGACCGATGGTGCATCCTCTGGCTGAATTTGCTGGTGAGTGGAGTTTCCTGGATATCCTGGTGGTCCAGTGTCCCCCTGTGGTGAAAATAGGAAATACAACCAAAGATGAGAAAATCACTGAATGGAACATTATTTTAGTTTTTACATTTTCATTTGTTTCTATTTACTTTTTACAACTTGGGTACCCCCCCCCCCCCCCCCCCCCAGTTTAACTTTAGTTTGTTTTGCAAGTGACTTGTTTTAGTTTAGTTTCCATTCTTATTTTAATCTTAATTTTTCCACAAAAAACAAGAACCTTGATTTATTAGAAACTGAATAAGATGTAATGAAAAAAAAAAATGAAATCAAAGATGATTAACAAACCCACTATTAAGCCCTACATTATGCAAAGCCATAAAAACTAAACTGTCTTTATATGTGATTCTATTATCCAACCATTCACTGTTTTTAGCCATTTAGCTTTACTCATATTTTTATTGAACTAATAGTCCAGAAAGTTCAAACTGAAGTAGAGCACATCATTTGTGACCTAAATGATTTCAAACAGGAACAGCAGCATCTTTGTTTTTAAGTATTTGCCTTGCAGCAGTGTACGTAGGCCTGACTAACAGATGTCAGCAGTGCATCTGATAAACATGATCACTCACAGCATCTCCTTTGACTCCCTTAAGCACTTTGGTCATCGTTCCCTGTGCGGAAAAAATAGAACAACATGTTAGATCGAAAAATTTAACTTACTGGCAGTCATGCAGTTATCACAGCACAGGATAAGATTATTATTATTATAATTTTTAAAAATTTGTTATACAAATAGACAATAAATATACTTTATGACAGGTTAGGTATATATATATATATATATATATATATATATATATATATATATATATACATATTGATAGACTTACTTTTGGTCCACGGGGACCTGGAGGCCCTGGGGGACCCTAGCATAAAATACAAGCAGAGTAAGCACAAGGAAAAAACTTTATAATGTACTGTTCTCCAAATCTCATATAAATTCACAGATTATTCACACATTTACCTTTGGTCCATGAAGACCTATGGTACCAGGCCATCCTGGTCTTCCAGGAGGTCCCTGAATAAAATGAAGAATATGAAAACTGAGGAAAATATTTGATCATCTTTTTGTTGTTATTTAACCTTTATTTAACCAGGAGTTCCTCATTGAAATTAAAAATCCAAGAGTGTCCTGGTCAAGATGAACAACAGGACATTAAACAGACACAAAGTTTCTTTTTAATTTAACAATTAAACACAACTTAACATATACTTGTATATTTAGTTAACATAAACTGAATAATCAGAATTACAATATTATAGCTTTTTGACATATGTGCTTTTTATTGGACTTAAAGGATCAAGAAAAATAGTAATCTGCAAATTAACTAAAGCTGTCAGATAAATTTGAGGCAATAAAAAGTGCAGGATTTTCCTCTAAGGTGTAATGGAATGTATATATATATATAACACAGAAGAACTCAAGTAAAGTACAAGTGAATTGAAATTGTTCTTAATTTCTATACTTGAGTAAGTGTGCATTCCATGACTGCAATCTGATTGGAAATACAATATCTGTTTAATCATCTGTCTGATCATTAAATTACATTTTATATGTAAGGGATAATGCACATGCCTTACTATCAGAAAAATATTTCCCGATGGGCCCGAACAGCGTTTTTTTTTCGCCCCGAAGGGACATATTTTTCAATAGTCACACATGGGCAATACATTATTATTACAGTTTATTACTGCTACTACAACTGGATAAAATAGCCATTACAACATAGTGAATATTTACTTTCAAAGTGGCCGAACTACCTGTGATATGGTACCATGAATCTGAAGTTGTCATGACCTCCGCTCCAGTGACCTTTTCCCCAGTGCTCATCCACACTCACCTGGTCCCGCACTGCGCAGCTGCAAGCCGTTCCTCATCTGTGGCTATAAAAGCAGTAAGGCTTGCAGTTGCCAGTGCAGGACCATTCAGTAATGTCACCTCCATAACCCGGACAGTTTGACCATCTCCTCAATCACCATAACCTGGACATTCATCATCACCACGGACTCTGGTTGTTTGTTCCCAGGTTTTGTCTCTGTCTTGTCTTTATGTTTCTTAGTTTTGTTATTAAATTATTTTTCCCTTCAGTACTGTGCAATGGAGTCCTCCTTCACCTCACCCCGATCCTGACAGAAGTGACAAAACTCATTGTCATTGGCAGCGGGCGTTAATAGCGCAGCGGGCGGTTATCGAAAAAAATCTGCCCACAGAACACTAGGAACGTCCATTCAAAGTGAATGGGACCTGTCGCAACATTCTAGAGGACTGTAGAATAACTTACAAATATTCCATTGGACCCTGGTTGTCCTGGATCTCCCTGTGAATGGAATATAAAAAAGTCATTTTAGTGAATGATATCAACATCAGAGCAGGAGCAAGTCAAACATGTAGCCCTTCAGAGTTGAAATATGTGATTTATGCTCACCCTGAAACGCTCCATGTACACACTCATCTCCAGTGAGTCTCCTTTCTCACCCTTCCTACCAGGTCGTCCCTAAAATAGAAAAGATAAATGAAGAAAGTCACAGTGAGCTAATGTAAAGGACATTCTGGGGTCTTATATATCATGTGTTGAGTTGGTGTGTAACTTACAGGAAAACCAGGTGAGCCACTGTAACCTGGTTGCCCTGACAACCCTGATTCTCCCTTCGTCCCATTACACCCGTCTGCACCCACCCTCCCCCTGGGCCCAGCCTGTCCTGGGTGGCCCTGTAATGGAAAGGATACGTAAGCAAGCAAAGCACTCCATAAACACAATTAATCTACAGTCACTAGTTATCAGAGGTGGGAAGTAACTCAGTAAAAGTACTTAATTACTGTACTTAAGTAGACTTTTTAGGTATCTGTAATTGAGTTTTTTTTGTCTGGCAACTTTTTACTTTTAATCCCTAAATTTTTCATAAATATCTGTACTTTATACTCATTACATACTCAGAATAAACTTGTTACTTAAAAAAATCAGTGGAGAGAAATTGTGACTTTTTATATCATAATTATGATTTTCACCTCATTATTTTGACTTTTTAGGTCATAATATCAACTCTTTTTCTCATTATTATGCATTTGTTTAAAATCTCGTATGTATGACTGTATCTCATAATTTAGACTTTTTATTTTTTTAAATCTCATATGTGACCTTTTTTATGTTTCATCTAAATTGTGACTTTTTTTTCCTTAAATTTCCTGCCCATACCAACAAAACTTTTTATCCTGGTTAAATAAATCTTACTTCATTCATGGCAAAGAAATGCAATTTGACTTTTTACTTTGTTACAACTGAAAAGTTGTACTTTTTAACTTTTACTTCAGTAAAGGAGTTGAATCCGTACTTCTACTTTTACCAGAGTATTTTTTCCACACAAATAGCTGTACTTCTACTTAAGTACAGAATGTGAGTACTTTGACCACCTCTGTTAGTTATGTAGTCTATGTTGGATTTAACCACACACTGAACTTACAGGAATCCCATCATTTCCGGAAAATCCAGGAACACCTGTCATTCCCTGTGAAACATCACAAAGCACTCATTAAACAACAAACAATGGTCACTATCAGGATTTATAAGACTGAGAAAAACTATGATATATGGTATGAAATACACAAAAATATATGATATTTTACCACATTTCCTTTTGGGCCAATAATTCCGCTTCGACCACGGTCACCTTTCTGTCCCTTGGGTCCTTGTAGTCCTGCATCTCCTGGTCTTCCCGGAGGCCCCTGGTGACCCTGTGGACCGATATGCCCAGGGTGACCCTGAAGACAAAAAAGATGATCATTTTAACATCAGGAAAAAAACTGTTAAACTGTCAGGTGCTGTACATTTGATCAGAGTTTAAAATGTATATCAAACTTACATCAAGTAAAATAAAATTAAAAAAATACAGAAGAGATTAAAAATGGAAACATAGGATTACTATTGTTACAAATTTTTGTTATAAATTTTGGTCACATTCTGAGCTAAAATATAAATTTTCTGTTGAATATAATACAAATACTTAGTATAGAATAGAATTTATCAGTAGGTTCACACAGGTTAACATGCACTACACTGAAATATTTCCTTTGCCTTTAACCCATCACTAGATAATGCATCACACATTGCAGGCTGGGCTGGTCATATCAGGTACCCAGGTAGCAAGTGTGTGTGTGTGTTGGGGGTGTGTGTGTGTGTGTGTGCGTGCGTTGATCACAGGCCGACTCTCGCCATCTAGGACACTTACCCTCCACTTGTAAGTGATATGATTGAGTTAAGGCTACAAATATCTGTCTGGTTTAATCAGCCTTAACAGTTGAAAAGTAATGATTTCATTTTAATCACGATTTATCAAATATTGACACTTTCATCACAACATTGTGTACATAGGTATTATATAGAACCTGTTTTTTTTTACTTTGCAATATTTAAATTTTTGTGACAACTGTAACACTAGAGGGAGACACAAACCACTTTTTAAAAAATATAACCACCCAGTGGACCAGTAGTTCAGTCTCTTTACACCCATCTACTGGTCAAAGTATTTACCTACAGAGGTCTGTAAACTGAGAAAACTTTAAAACTGCTAGACTGAAATGGATCTGAAAGCACCTACTGAAACATGAAAATAATCCTAAAAGAAGAAACTTGATCCTTGAATTCTGAACCTTTTAAGGTGGAATGAGGAGAAACAATGTGAGATGTCCAAACACACATTTATGTAAATAAATTTATACAATTTTGTTTGTTTATTTGATTCACACAAAAGAAGATAACAGAGAAAATAATACAATACAATATTTAAAAACAGGTGCAGGAGGAAGGTCAAAAGCATGTAGGCTTATACTATGCCCTCCTCCTCTAAAGTGAACAAAATCAATCATAATCATAGCATAGAATACAGTTATACATTGTAAATGAATAATAAATAACAATGAGGTTAATCTAATAATAAACGGTATTAATATAAATTAAGTATAAATTATGCATTCCTGTATTTTCTATTGTCGTATGTGCAAAAGAAAATCTGCCTGGAAACAGTTTAGAACCTACGCACATCTGTTCTGGTCTGTAATAACTGATAAGATCCTATTTATCTCACACACACACACCTCAAAGACCCTCTTTGGCATGCACAGACACACACATGATGTTTTTTCAAGATAATGCTTCATAGAGTAAAAATGAGATTAAGTGGATGTAAGTGAAGCCAGACTTCTTCTTTGGCTGAGAAAAATGTTGAGACTTTTCAAAGAGAGTGGATTGTGATTGCTCACTAATTTAAACCTGCAGACAGCACCCTAATCTGTAAGCTAAATATAACAATTTGATCATGATACTGAGGGTGGTGATAGAAAAAAGACAGGCGGAAAGGAAAGGAAAAGGGGGAAGAAATTAAATTAAACAAAATGAAAGGAAAGTATGTTTTTTTTATTTCTATCTATATCCATATAAAATACTAAATATAAGCTTCTCTCTTCATTTATTCTGTCAGATAAAATTAAACACAAATACATCACAATGACCACACGATATGAATCCCATATCCAAGACAACTTTGGAGGTCAAGAAACTTGTACACACTAACATACACATGAGAATGAAGTTTTTTGTCTCATCTGAGAGGTCAGGAGGTCAAAACACAATGACCTCTGAGGCTTGGAGACCTGATATTGTTTCTGTGAGAACCAACAAACAGTGATATTTGTCCCCAGACACAAATGCTCTGGGCTGGGTGTTAAGAAGCTAGAGCCAGGGGTCTTAAGGGAATTAATAAAAGCACACAAAGTCTAAACTGTGTCAGACAACATTTCAAACAAGCGCACAGATAAATCAGATTGTGTGAGATAAAGCCTCAGCTGAACTCGCAGCTGATGGTGAGATTTGTGATCGCTCCAATATGCAGCATGTGTGTAGTTCAGTGAGTGTGTTTGCGTGTTTGGCAGTCAATGCTTGATCTATGAGTGTTTTTTTTTCCCCAACAGAAGGTGTGTGTTTTGTCTCTCATTCAGTCTTTACTAAGCAGCTGTTGCCTATAAAACATCAGAACAGTCTAGAATAGTCCTGTTGACACGAAAAAGGTGTCCGCCAATTCTGACTTACAGTTAATCCAGTATGAACTTTACGATAAAAGCAAAATATGTGTGATCGGATTCTTTGAAGATTCCTAAAATTTGGGAAATATTTGGTTTATAACATTTATGGCTACTAGCAAATGTGCAGCGCGCTCTCTGCTGTAATAAATATGAGACAGATAATGTCAACTTGTACGAGTTGTGATGACCCCCTGGTTTCCTTTTGGGGGTTTCCTTTGTCCCTTGACCCTTGTCTACCAACAGGCACCTAATGGGGTAATCAGGAACAACTGTGGCGCCCATGACTTCCTGTCCTCATGGTCACCTGATCTGCACCATGTCTGCTATCGTGGCAGCTAAACTATGGCAACTATGTTTGGACAGGCCCTCACCGATTTATTTTAATAAAATTTATTAACAACATCTAAATGTATTTGAATATTGAGAGTGTTTTCAAAGGTAGGAGAGGTTCTGAGGAAAAAAACAAATGGACTAAAGGGGAAAACAGTACATATGATTTTGTTCCTGAACAAAAACCTGTGAATGAGGGAACAACAGTGTCAGTGTTGGATGCTGTGTTATTTAGATGTTTAGTATTTTCAAGTTAACATGCTCATATAAAAACAATAAAAATGAAACATTTCATCTTTATAGTAGTTCTTAATAATTAAACAATTTTGTACTAATTAAGCATTTTTGCACTATTTTCACATAATTTTATTTTCATATTGTGTCCTCTGGTTTTCTATGCCTCAGTTTAAAATAAATAAACTACTTTGCTTGGTATATTAAGGAAGCTATAATTTGAAATACTCAACTCTTTTTTCTTTTTTTTTTTTTTTTAATTTAAAAGAGATATTAGTTGTAGTCGCATTAAATATCGGTATCACCGATACCAGTCTGAATTTTACTCACTATCAGATCAGAAAGGAAATAGTGATATTGAACATCACTACAGTTGAGGTGGTTTAGGCATCTACTAAAGACGCCTACCAGACATCTCCAGGGAGGTGTTCCTGAGCTGCGACATGTCGGTGCAAGGCCTATTGAGTCTGCAGTGATCGCACAGAGACAAATATGCCAGGGATGCGGTTGCCGGGGACGACTATCACCGAGACTCTCTTGAAAGATTGGACTGTGGTTTATTTATTGTCATATGCTCATGAACAGAGTATACCGTAAGCAATGAAATAAAATATATCCTAGTGTTCTCTCAGTCCTGTGTCAATAAATACCAGATTAATGATAAATACAAGCTATGAATAACAAAAGTAAAACCAGACTCAAATCAGATGCAGCGGAATAATATTTAGTTACATGAAGACATTTATAATGAGGCACTTGTGTTTAATTTTGTCAGTAAAATCTCATTTAATATGCTTTTTCGTTTAAATATGGTTTAATGGTTTGATTGTATGACTTGTACTTTATTATTATTAGAAACTTTATTTAACCAAGAAAAAAACATCAAGACCACAGGCCTGAGCCACACCATGTCAGTGCAAGGCCTATTGAGTCCACAGCGATCACACAGGGATGAATATGCCAGGGATGCGGTTGCTAGGGACGACTCTCATTCACAGCAGCGAGCCCTTTCTGAGCATTTGTGGTGGTGGTGGGGGGGGGGGGTCTGGGCGTCCAAGTGAAGTTTGCTGTAGAGCTATGAAAATTGGTACACATATTCATCATGAAGAGATGAACAAAAACATTATCATAGCCACACTCATAAATCAGCAGGGAGTCCACCATCTTGGATTGTAATTTTATGAATAAACGCTGAGTCATGGTTTTGGCTGTCGTATTTTAACGAACTCCTCCTTGGCTGTTGGGCCCAAATGAGCTCAAAATCAGTGAACACTATTTAGACAATTGCTTTTTTTTGGTTTGTTTTTGTGCTACGACGTCGCAAATTTTGGGAAAAATTACCACTACACTTACCACTACCACTACTACTCAGACATATAAACACTGATTTGGCTGAAATTTCACTCAGATTTCTATCTTCTGGGTCTATATCTGTTTAATAAACTAAATGATCATTTCACACTATAGCGCCCCCTACAGATTTGCCAAATATACCTTTCGTAAAGTGGCATTTTTTCGGACATACGAACAATGATTGGGCTGAAATTTGACTCAGACGTGTATCTCTCATGGCTACACCTGTTCATCAATAGAAATTGTGGTTTAGCTCTATAGCGCCCCCTACAAATTCACCTTTACTTCAATGGCTGTAGTTCGGACATATGAATACCTATGTGGCTCAAATTTGACTCAGTTGTCAGTCTCACAGTTCTACACCCATTCAACACACATTTCAAACAAGCCACTCTATAGCGCCCCCTACATATTTATACTAACGTATGTGTTTCTGGCAGAATTTTGCATCCAGCCCACAGTACAATGTCATAGCACATACAGCTCTTGTCAGCCTGGGAAGGCAGTTGCAAGGGATGGCAAAGGTCTTTGAGACTGCAATATTGGATCTATTTCTGTTTCTACTTATTACTTGCTAGACTGTATTTTAGTAGGTTTGCATTGTATTATGTGAAAACTAAACAGATTTTTTTTTTTTTTTTTTTTACAAAAAATTCACATGTTGAATTTGAAAACCGAACCAAGAATTAATAAAAACACACCAAAACCTATTTGTAAAAAATATTGCCTAACATTTTTTGTACAATGTCATAAGTTCACACCATTTTCTCAGTTACTGGCAGTCGTAACCGAACATGTGGTTTGTGAGATCATATCTTTGACCAAGACCATTGCTCATTAAAATCTATTCAAGTACATGTTAGAGTGAAGTGAATATTTACACCAAATAAAGAAAGAAAATCCACTCCAAAAGCCATGTGGACATATCATATAAGATACTATTCATACAAAGCTAATGAATCTATGACTCTAATACTTCTACATACAAAGGTACATTCTTTTATATCATATGTAGACATTTACTGCAATATACTGATGAAGTATAACTGTCAATATTATGATATGTGGATGGGTGATTGATTTGCTTTTCAGAAGAATTGTTCAATCATGTCATTATGACTTGACATAGGATATATTATGATAGGATGTGACTTCATAACAACTCTGTTTAAACTTTCTTACTCTGTTAATATTTTTATAAATGACTACAGATTTACATTACAAGTCATTTTTAGCCTTAATGTTTCTGGGCTTGTCACATGGGTAATAGTAACGCTTTAGTGCAGCAGTGTTCAATTCCAGTCCTCTGGGGCCAGTATCCTGCATGTTTTGGATATTTCCCTCTTCCAAGACATCTGGAAACCATTGCTTCATTATCAGGCTTCTGCAGAGTTTGACGATGAGCTGATCATTAATTGAACCAGGTGTGCTGGAAGAGGGAAATAACTAAAACATGCAGAATACTGAACCTTGAGGACCAGTTTTGAATACCTCTGCTTTAGTGTGTGTCAGCCTTAGTTAACTTTAACCTGCAGAATGTGTGTAGTATGTTGTTTTGTTGATGCTGAATAAATAATTAGTGATGACCAGGGGCGTCACAGCCATTTAAAATGTGGGGGTGTTCTAGGTTGTGGCACATGAGCAAAATATTCTGAATCTATCATCGGAAAATTAACAATTATCCATTAATGGCTAGATTTTTATATTAAAAAAGTAATATATGGCTGAAAATAATAACAAAAATGTGTTTTTCCTCAATTAAACATTTATTCAAATCATAAGTCAAAATTATGAGATAAAAAGTTAAAATTATGAGATAAAAAGTTAAAATTATGAGATAAAAAACTGATTTAAGTTTGGATTTAAAAAATCAGACAATGATTTTACAGACACTGTACTTCTTTTTTCTTACAAAAATGTTTTGTCCATGTCAGGGGAGACAACTAAGAATATGTTCCTCAGGGGGAACATCACTGAAAAAAGTTTGAGAACCACTGTCTTAGGGTATATGTCACAGAACAAGACATAGTTTAGTTAAGTTAGTTTAACAATAGCAACATTTCTCATTACTTACTGGTTGACTGTTTGTTAACACCGAAGAAGAGCTGTTTACATTACTGGCCAACTGAGGTGCGCTTCATTTAAATATACTGTTCTGCCGCCCGGGCGGGTAAACTGTTTCAACCATAGATATTGTAACAGCCCCACAATGTTATTGATGTTTGTTTATCCTGCAATAAAAAGTAGGTGAGACCAACTCTCCGTCCGTTTCCAGGATCCAGTAACGATACAATATATAAACTCAGGAAAAAGTGGGGGGTATGAAATCATCTGGGTGGAGAAGTGGGGGTGTCGCAACACCCCCATCCCCCACGGCTGCGACGCCCATGGTGATGACATTATTAGTTCAGACAATAACAATTCATACTAACTATGAAATGAACTGAACTGCTGCAGGTTCAGAACTTTAAGTCTAATTACACTGGAAAAAATCTAACTTCTACTAAGTATATATTTCTCATTTGTATTCAAAATATCTCATTACACTCACACTTAGACATTATCATCTATCTATCTATCTATCTATCTATCTATCTATCTATCTATCTATCTATCTATCTATCTATCTATCTATCTATCTATCTATCTATCTATCTATCTATCTATCTATCTATCTATCTATCTATCTATCTATCTATCTGTCTGTCTGTCTGTCTGTCTGTCTGTCTGTCTGTCTGTCTGTCTGTCTGTCTGTCTGTCTGTCTATCTATCTATCTATCTATCTATCTATCTATCTATCTATCTATCTATCTATCTATCTATCTATCTATCTATCTATCTATCTATCTATCTGTCTGTCTGTCTGTCTGTCTGTCTGTCTGTCCGTCCGTCTGTCTATAATTACATACAAATACATTACATTTGTCTTATAAAATATGACAAAGCTTTAATTCAGGTTGTGATTGACATCAGAACATTGTCACATGATGTTTTGTTCTCAGTCCTATCTTGGTAAATTCAATCTGGAAGGAAGCTGTCGCCTTCTATTGTTATTCTGAGTGAAATAAGGTGAACTTCACCCAAACAGAAAACACCTCTAAGTAATCATGCTCATAACAGAGAAATTAATCAAGGGGAGTAATTTTCTCAATACAAATGTTTCTGTTAAAAGACTAATTTTGTAATAATTCACTCAAGAAGAACAAAATAACCAGTCACATAAGAGATAAGGGAATGAGCTGGAATGAAGCATCATAATTCAACAGTGGCTTATGTCTCAGATTCTGTGTCTAGTTTACTGTAAATATTGTACAAGAGTAAAGCAGTGGTGCATTATTGTATACAAATTATTGAAAAAAAATGTATAGAGCTAAAACTATTTTGTAGTGACTTCCAAATGAAATTTGCCCTGTATGTATTCTTTCTCAAGTGAGTTATCACTATATATTTTAATATTATCCTGTAATTTAGAAATATTTTCCTATATTTATTCAACTGGTCAGGTAGATGTTCCAAGTTTATAATATCAAAAGTATAGTTTTCAGCATTATTTATCATTATCTGAACATAAAAAGAGGTTTCTACAACCACTGTAATTTATAAAATTAGATAGTTTTACTGATTAATTAATGCTATTTAATACTGTTTTTTCCTCAAATATTGCTGTAGGTTTTACAAGAAGACTGTATTAACTAAATCAGACTTGTATGTAGAAAGAATGTATTTCTATAATTTTCTGGAAGTAAAACTGTAAATTGAAAAACCAATGTGGTGCCATCTAAACTGTAAGAGCACAATGGTAAAATAATAGCTTATTTGCTTTTTGTTTGCATTAAGCAAGCACTTTTAGTATTGTCAGCTGTCAGTTTTTGCTGTAAAAACAACTGGATTTTTTAAAAATATATATTTTTATAGTGAGTGAGTTTGTAAAAATTAGAAAAATATAAATTCTTTGCTTCAATTAATTAATCATTCATTTTCTTTGGTATAGGTGAAAAAATGGCGCAGTTTTTTTGCTGATTATTTTTTTTTAAATACATTTTTTTTATTTGTACTTCTGTTTTTTAGTCATACCTTCAGAATAACATAAATATCAAATTGAATGTGTGTGATTTCAACACCTTTACCTTCAGATGCTTTTTTTCTCTCATTATAAAAACTCTGGTGGGTACACTACCATCAAACAGACCATCTTTGTTCTACATATTTCGACTTAAATACGGTAAATTCATCCCCACTCCACCCTTTACTAATTCCACTTATCCATGCCCTCACTTCCTTCATACCTACACTCCCCATTCTTATCTACTCACACTGTTTCCACTCAGCATTTCCTCCCTTCCTCTCCAAAACTGTTCTCACGTCACTTTGCATCTCCCCTTTCCCTTCTTTTGTTGGTCTTCTTTCCCATCCTGTCTCTACTGAAGGAGACATTCTCACACCATCAATTCAACAAACCACAGTTTACTAGTTGCTTGGACACACTCTATATAAACACGACCAATGAACAAATGTCATAAAAATCA
The DNA here is from genome assembly GCA_020466265.1 of Siphamia tubifer. Taxonomy (NCBI): domain Eukaryota; kingdom Metazoa; phylum Chordata; class Actinopteri; order Kurtiformes; family Apogonidae; genus Siphamia; species Siphamia tubifer. The sequence continues at coordinate 26,519,495 of CM035803.1, read as the reverse complement.
GTTTATGACGTAAATGTGATGGATGAGTCACAAAATTTGGAAAGGATCATCTGGGTCATAAGAAGCCAGATGCTCAAGTTACAAGCATTTCCTGGTTTTGTAAAAAGAAACTGAACACACGTATGTCTGTTTCAGTGTCTTTGAAGGCCGGTCATGACTTTACCAGATTATGATGCTCAGGAGACATGTACTGCCCTTTGGCTTTTTCTGTAACTGTAGCTGTCTGTGTTCCTTTACTCCTCTTTCTGTCACAGGTGCCTCACATCATACCTTCAACCTCTTGTCTCGTGAGTTCCATTATGAGATACGACTCGCCATTAATCACCAGCCTGGGCTCAAGTCTCAGGAACAGAGGTGGAAACTCAGTTAGCATTTATTTATAAATCTTTTCTTGGGCTACTTTAAAAAAAAACAAAAAAAAAACTTTATATACAATACCAAAAAAAAAAAAATCCCACTGTCATCTCTCTTTAAATGCATCCTACAAATGAGTCAGAGTCCTAAATGCTTTATAGAAGGACCTGAAACTGTCAGAATGTTTCACTTTGGGAGAAATTTAAGTCTTAAAATAAATAAATAAAGTGTTGGTTAATGTGACTGCTTCTAAATATGGGCCATATTTAAACTCAGATGTTCCAAAATCAGTCCTCTGTCCCTAAATCTATTTTGAAAGTGGTCTAAAAACACAGACACACACACACACACACACACACACACACACACACAATGGCACATATAACATTGACCTTGTAAATATTGTCATACAATGCCATGAAATACCAAAGAAATCCCACTGTGATCTCACTTTAAAAGCATCCTACAAATGTTAGTCCCCTGAGTCAGAGTCAAGAAACTTTACAGAAGGACCTGGAACTGTCAGAATGTTTCACTTTGGGGAAATTTAAGTCTTGAAAAAAATAGAACTGTTGGTTAATGTGGCTGCTCAAAATACACACTGGAGTCATTTCTGTAATTTGTTTATCTCAGATGTTCATAAAATCTGTCTTGTTCCCCTATATTTAATTTAAAACTCTTCACTTTTGCCAAATGAACGGGAAGTTGTAAGCCCGGTTATTCTGGCATTTATTGAACTGCGCTCTTATGTAGTTCACATTTTGTTCTCATCACATTGTAATTATTGAGTCCTATAAGGAATAAAATGGGATCAAAACACAGCATTATCATAGATGTCATTTTTGTATTAATCTGAACACATTTTGGCAACATAATGTTGTGGAATAGCCAATGAGAAGCATTTCGGGCGGGGCAGAGAGAGAGAGAGAGCGAGAGAGAGAGAGAGAGAGAGAGAGAGAGAGAGAGAGAGAGAGAGAGAGGTGCAGAGAGGAGAGTTTTTGGGAGCGGAGAAAAAGAGTTAAAGGTACAGACTGTGACCGGCGACCGGAGCAGGTGTTGTCCCATTCTTGGAAATAAACATTGAAAACGAAGCTCACTGAAACCGCTCCTTGTGTTCTATGAACCTGCAGAGGGAAGTTAACCCCGGGGCAAGGTACTTACTTCTGTCCGAGAGGACGGCATTTTCCCCTGATTTCCTGACTACGGTCAGGATAACGTCAGGAACGGTTAATGATACATTTACAATAATAACACAAAAAAGAACGAAAAAACCCCCGAAAAAGTTCATTTTGGGATCCATGAACTTCTAGTTCATAATTTGGAAGAATGAACGATGAACTGAACTAATTCATATTGAGTAACTAGAACTGAACTTTCAACTAGTTCCTAATCAAGGTGAACTTTCCCAACACTGTAGTGGCACATGTAACTCTGTAACTCAAATAGCTGTACTTCTATTTAAATACAGAATGGGAGTACTTTTGATACCTCTGCTCTTAAGCCAAACATAGTGTAAGATTCTGTTAAAAGTCACTGGCCTATAATTCACATTAAAGTGTCTTTGTGTAAATTTGATGCAGGAAAACTCAAAGCATTCCTCAGATAATGTAATTGTGTCATTGAAAAGACATGCTGCCATTTGACCTTGAAAAATTAGGAAAAGGTGATCTATTTTCTGCTCCATGCCAAGACGCATCCGCAGTATAATTTTGGTGCAGATATCTCAATGCATTCTTCGGATAATATGATTAAGTTGTTGAATGGACAGACAGACAACGAGGCGACGAAATGATTACAAATATCCTTTTGCCATGACCTTGGCTGAAAATGTAAAAAAAAAAAAGCATATACAGCACCCCCATGCATCTGTAATATATTACATTAAGAATCATTCTTAAGTCAATGTCACCCTCACTTCTGTATATACTCTGTTTAGTCTGGGTTAAAACTGGATGTTTCAGTGAAACAATTAAACACATCCAGGGCATGACATGTTGAAACTGTCAAGACTTTCGTTTTGTTATTTTTTTCATGCTAACAATTAACAGAAAGATAACCCTAATGGCCCTGTGCTCATCCACACCTCACAGCTATGATGGCTTCCTATCAACAAAAGGGAGTCATTCAATAGATCATAAAATCAGAATTAAAATCCAAAGAGAATTGAAAGAGGAGAAGCAATTTTAGTGGCAGACTGGAAAAATAAACAAAGTTGTAAACAAATTGTTTACAAAGGCACATTTTGACACAGTGATAGGTTTTGTGCCTAATGCTTAGATCTATCTAATGAATTGAATCAGAATTGAAATCTGTTTAGATTTTAGTGAATTGTGGACGACACTGATGGACGGATGGACGGACGAAGCATGGTGGCAATAGCTTATTGTGATTTCTCCCAGAGAGCTAAAAATCCTTTTGTCACTGTCTGTCAGATGCAGCCACACCTTTGGAAACACCAAAAAAGACCTTCATATATATTCAGGTGTTTTCTTGTTCATATATTTCATAATAATATTTGAGATTGTGTGAAATTTTAAAGTTTCACACAAGCTTTTTTTTTTTTTTTTTTTACCACTACTGTACATCATATAGTGCATAGTCCATAAAAAAAAAGAAACATTACAAGGCAATGAAACAACAGCTATGCTAACATTGAGCTGTAAAGGGTGTCTGGTTTTTATCTGATCACCTCACACTTCATTTGAGGTATAAACTACCACGCACACATAAAAACACACTCAGACACACATTCATATTGGAGTAAGTAGGGCTAAGGTGTGGGAAGATGGATGATGGGGGAAAAACTCATGACATGTTCTTTGTGGAAAAGGGCAGAAGAAAGAAAGGAGAGGTTATATATAGCATTCAAATAGATAATTATAAGATTCCAGGCACTGTCTTTTTTCATTTTCCCCATCCGACTTAAAACATTTTTTAAAAATGACACAAGATTACCCTCTTCCTTTATATCATTGATGATGGGATGCCCTAGCTACATGCTTTACAGCTGGAGGAATGTGTGAGGAGGATACTGGGCAGTTTCCTCTATAGCTAACGTGACAATCAACGTGTGGAAAGAATGCAGAGGTTTACAGCTGATGTGAAAGAAATCTCTAAACTAAATACTGGGGCACTGTTGAGAAAGGGAAAATGACTTTGGAACTAAATAATAATAAGATCCAGAAATGCAGGTGCGAAATAAGTGGTGTTGGCACATTTCCTCTCAAGATTACACATTCAGTTCATCCAAATTACAACCAAAAAAACATATTCCCTCACATAAAGTTGGTCTTGTTTTTTGGATTTTTTTTTTTTAACGTCTTCTCACTGAATTCCAAGACATCTCAGAGTGAATTAAATATACTATAATATGCAATAAATCATCACAATACAGTAAAACTATCAGATTACATAGATACAGTCACACCAAGAGAGAAAACACATTTTTCTCTGTACTGTACTGAACTCAGTCATCAAAGAGAACCATAAAAGCAGTTTAACATCTTATCCTCTAGTCCCCCCTTCTCATCTTAACCTTTCACCTTTCTCCAGTATATCTTATGATCTTTTATTACAGTATTAGACATCTTTTTTTTTTTTTTTTTTTATAGAGAACTTCACAGAGACCACAAAAGAAGTTACAAAATCATCAGCTTTTGTAGCTTCACAATAGAATACTTACATGCTAACATGGAGTTTGTGTTGAGTTTATTTTGTGATGATTAAGTTAATATAGGTCTAAGTTACCTTCATTTATGATAACAGCCACAACATATACTGATTTCTATGTGGAGGCTTTGGGTTATATTTTTAAACTAGGCTTACGTCATCGGAAGTGACGGCTAGGGGTATATTATATTATATTATATTATATTAGATTAGATTGCATATAACTTTATTGAATCATTGGGAAGACTCCCTCAGGTAAATTATGGTTCCAGCAGCATAAAGAAAAAGCAGCACACAAGGAACCAAGAATACAACTTTTTTTTTTTTTTTTTTTTTTACATATAAATAAATAAATAAGTATGAAACATTTAAATACAATATACAAAGAATAGATGTTTAAAATCCTATATAGTCTTTGTTATAGTGGCTACTGCTCTTCCTCTGTATCCCTGAATACCCTCCATCCTTAATGATGTCATGACACAAGGCATTAGCAGGTCATGATCTTTCATTTGCACTTGATTTGAAGTCAATCAGACAAATAGTTTCAGAGATATGAACAAAAGACTGTTTAGTAATTAATATGGAAAACATGGGGTTTCTAAACTGAATACTTTTCAAGGTGTCATGTTCACATGAAGGATATCCGGCAGTGGTTGGACCAAAAATATAATATCCTCCAAACTCCCTTTGGGATTATAACAAGTGGTGTAAGGCACAATGAACCCAGTCCTTGCAGGTATTGTATCTTATTTTAGCATCGATCCAGCTGATGTTATCTTGTCTATGTTTGTGCTGATGTCATCATATCAATAGCCTCCTTTTCTCTCACTCTTTCTGTTTGAAGTATAGTATAAAAAACAAAACAAAAGTATTTATACATATTTGAAGTTTTGCTCAATATAAGTAAATGATGGAGAAAAAAAATTAATAAAATTCATATACTTTTACCCAAATATAACTACATCTATTCTTGGTCACTGGGAATCTATAAACCCGATTTGGTATGAACTCAACCAACAGTTTGGCTTCTACAGACATTTGAACTTTTGCCAATTGTAATTAAAAGGGGATTTTTTTTTTAATTAATTATTTTATTATTTTTTTTTTTTTACTTTGACCTACTTTTCCTATAATGAAATCAGATCTATACTGGGTCACTGGAACTCTTTAAACTCACTTTGGTATGAATTCAAACAATAGCTTTGCTGTTAGAATGTTAACAAACAAACCACACCAAAAACAGTACTCCCTACCTGCCCTTCAGAATTGTAAATGTTGTTCCTCACTCTTGAGTTCTTCGATACCACTCCACAACTACACCAGTGTGCATCAATTACTTTGGAAGTTCAGTCATCTAATGTCATCAAACTCAAAAAGAGGCTTTCTATCATTGAGGTTGTGCTATTTACAGTTGCAGAGGTTGACATCAGTAGAAAAGAAACCAGAGTGTAAAAATACACAACTCTTCCTGCAGTTCTCTCCTCTCAGACTTAATATAAAATATAAAAAGATGAACCTGATGTTGCTTCATACTGTTGTGAAAAGTGGAGCCACTTGTCCAAGCTTCTACAGAGTACCACATCCAGCTTGCATGTGACATAACCTCATCAGTGATAGGTTGATACCTGTCTTAATATCCTTGTAAGTGGCCATAATTATGGCATCATGGAATAGATAGTCTACAACCTGAAAAGACAGACAAGGAATGAATGTAGAAATCTCATATCCTTTCAAACCACTTGCATCACATTATGATCAAAGGTGATGATAGATGGGTTTTTTCCCCAATGATGCTAAAAAAGCTATAAAGTACTGCAACTTTAAATAAAACAAGGCAGTCAGAGACGGCAGACCTCCGCCAAGGCATAATATGGCATCATATGACGTCAAAATGTGACAGAATCGAGCCATAGGTTTATGGACCCATCTGATGTCTGAAGGTGAGATGATGTGAATGCAGAAAAAAAGCCAGATTCTATCTTGTCTGAATCCTGACATATTACCACTGATGTGTTTTAGCTGTTGACCTTTAGTGTGACCTTAACCTTTGACCTTCATTGCTCAAAATATAGTGGGTTCTTCCTTAACCCATTATCTATCATTCCTGAAAGTTTCAGCAAATTCTGTTCAGAATTTTTTAGATAATCTTGCTGACAGACAGACAGACAGACAGACCTGAATTTAATACCTCCTTGGTGGAGGTAAGAAATAACATGGTTGTAGGAAATTAACAGCACCATCACTGCAGTGACAGGTTGTGTGTGATTTGTCTTGATTTCTTAAATACTTTCATACTCACATGTCATGTGCATGTTTATTCTGCTGCATGTGCCTTCATGACATCTGACCCATTTTCGGAAAACTCTCACACTGAACACAATGCACTAACCATAACTTTCTTCCGTCCTCTCCCACTGTGTACGTGGGTGTGTTTGTCTTTCTCATTCCAAAATCACAGTTCTATTAAAAGTTCCTCTGTCTGACACCATAAATTTTATCTGCGTCCAGTCGATCCCTTAGGGACAAGCATTTGGGAATGACCCACTAAGAGAAGGATGGGAACACACAGTCCTGTGAGCAAACCTCTGACCCCTAAGAGGAATAAAATAAATCAATAAACAACCGGCCGGAAGCTGCCTCTGTTGGTTCATCTGTCTGTCTAGAAAAACTGGAGACACAGGACAGCATGTCATACCAGAAATGTAAGTGCTTAGTTACTGATAAAAAGTAAATATGCACAGAAGTTACTTCCTCTTATTGATAAAACAAAAACCTCATGTGACATTTATGATAAGTGGCAGGAAAAATGTCACTGGTTTATCTTTGTGGGGAAACACACTTTGTAATGAAACACATGGACAATTTTGTGATAACCTATACATATCTTAGTTTCATAATTCTCTAATTATGATTAATTTCTTTTAAAAGTAAATTTGTGTCAAAACCTTTTGTGCCGTCGCTTGTTTTGAAAACGTGCAGGGAAAAAAACACACTTTATTTCCACAGAGAGCACATGAACAAGTTTGCTCCACCATTTTATTTTCAAGTTTGTACAGAAACTATGTTGCTGTCTTCTCCTGTAGATGCTAATGCTACTTCAGATTCGCTGGAATTGGGGACAGGCTGGGGGAAGTGTTACCCCCAAGTGGGTGACACCAATGTCCACATTATGGAATGTCCACATTATGGAATGTGGACAGGCTTTTTCTGAGTTACTCGTTTCTCTGTGTTGTTTTCTATAATTGGGAAACGCAGCCACTTTCAGACACAGCATGTGTTGGTAACTCAGGGTGATCCATTAGATTCCAAACAGAGTGTCTAAAAGTGGTTTTCAGCAGAATGAGACCTTTAACACATAAAGACCTAAAACCATCTACTGATCTAAACTATTTAATACATGTTGATGCACTAATTCTATAAAAAACCAAATCAATAATTGATGTAAACTACAGTTCTTCATCTTTTCATTGTCATCAGATATGACCATATTTTTTGTCGTTTACCTGTTTGTCTGTTTGCAAGATCATTCGAAAACTTAAGGACGGAATTTGATGAAATTTTCAGGATATGTTGGAAACGTGAACAGGAAGAACTGATTTCATTTTGGGGGTGATCGGGGTGGGGTGGGGGTGGGTTCTGCGCTCTCAGAGTGCTTTTCTAGTTAGACATTCAGTTACCATAGAAACACTGCTGTCTTCTACATCATTGAAAACCTATGGAATCAAAGGCAGTGGATGAACACACTTTCTTAAAAAACTTTACTTTTTCTTCATTCACAGTGTGGATGTATGGAGGTGGGAGATGTGAATACATTCATAAAGAAAAGAGGAAATGACAAACAACCTGCATGTGATGAAATCAGTGACAAATTGAAGACAGATAAGAGAATGTAAACACTAGTTCTAAACATTGTTTGCCTTTTCTTACTGACTCCCACAAAAGGGCTCAGACACTCTTGTCTAGCGGATTCACTTTGACCAGCTCATGTGTTTTTCTTGGACACATTTTTCTTGGGACTCATTTCCTGAAGATCTATTCCCTTCTACATGATGCCCAAGGGGGAAATGAGGTTCAGCTCCCCTGGAGGGGAAAGGGTTAGGGAGGCTGAGGCTCGTGGAACTCGACATTGAGGACGAATAGGGCCTTCAAATGTATGCCCTGAGGAGGACTCAGGCAGAGTAAATAAACATCGGTGGATGATGTTTAGATATCTATGAGAGCGTGTTTAGATCTCCAGGCTGCACTCTGTGAGATCAGATTTCTAAATCCCCTTCTGGTCCCACAAAAAGTCCCACTTCTGATGTCCTACTTCATCTTGAATCATGGTGATTATGAAATGAGATTTTAAAAAACTGTAAAAAAGCATATACAGAAGGGTAACTTGAGTTCAGGTCCAGGAGGCCAGGCAGACTGCTGCTCCAAATAAAATGAATCAAAACTGGGATTTTTTAATTAAAACTCTCAACAACAACTAAAAATGTAATAAAACTGACCCTTGTAGTCAGTTAGTTTGACAACACATAGTTTAAATACAAGATGATATGATGTTATGAGTGTTTTTTGTTTTGATATACATATTTAATAACTGGTTTCATTAACTGGCATCAAACGCTGCAAATAGAGTTGGGTCTGTGTAAATTTATTTGTCCTTAACTCATCAGATACTCCTGGGTGAAAAATATTTTATGAATCTAATCAACGCTGTGAGCTTTCAACTATCTAGTGGACATCCACTCATGTTCCCAGTGTATAAAGGCTTTAGTCTATGTGATCACAGATTCACATTCAGGATACTCCGCTTGTTTTCACCTCAAAATATACACTTTCTAATAAACGTGCTGTTGGCATCTCCCCTCACTACTGACATGTGATCTTCTTAAATCAATGGTAAACTGTGGCAGATGGCTCCATTAGGCAGTTCATAAAGTACGTTAATATTATGGTATTGTTCATTGCTAAAAAACTATCTTGATTTATGACCACACACATGCATTTGTCAGTATCAGTATCCACATACAATCTTGATATATAGGAAGAATTCACAAAAGTAAAAATGATAGTTTCAAGGGAAAAAAACAGCTTCTATAAACCAAAGAGGTAGTTTATTGTGTGACCTCCCTTTGATTTAATATAGCTTTAAATATTTTTCTTCTACAAAAAAAGATTTACTGGATTAATTTTCTACTTTTATACCAGGTTTAATTCATCACATCATATGTCTCTAACTGCTTGTGCTACTTCTTTTCATAGGGTCAGAGTTCACACTAAATACAATTTAACTATTAAAACATTCAGTTTTGTGTGTCTTTTAAGGCTGTGTACATATTTCTTATATTTTATTGTATCTGAAGAAAAGAGAATAAAAAATAAACATAGATCTTTATTTCAACTCTGCAAAAACAACAAAGTTAGAGGTGGCCTAAGGCTTTTGCACATTACAGTAGACATTGTTTTAATTCTTTTTTTAATTCATCATAATAATGAGTCTGTTGTGCCAGTATTCATAAATCAAACTGGTTTTAGATTACACTGGAACAACTGGAAACTGACTCAACTGTAGCTGAACGTAGACCGGAATAAAATGTAGAAATAACTCTGAGGGGTTTAAACATGTGCTGTCATGGAGATAACCACTATCACGATTGTGAAAACATCACTTGGACCTTCACAAATATATTCTACCCTATTATAACAACAAGTTTCTCTGACTCATCCTCTTAAAATGTTTCATGAGCACAAGAGAGATGGAGTGGGGGGATAAAAACAGATGACGTTCAGACAAACATCAGTGATTTGTTGTCACCCGATTTGTTTCTGCTGTGGCTGCTTTGGGTTTATATTAGAATTAATGTGTTTAGACTCTGAGCTAATTTCTGCAAGCACATGTATCATTTTCACCAAACACGTGCACACACGCATGTGCCAGGGATGTGACAGCCTCCAGACCAGTAAGACAGATCTACTAATGACTGGTCAGTGGTGAGACCGGAGCTGACTGTGAGAGTTTGTGCTGCTTTTGTTCAGGGTGTGTGTAGAAGATCAAGACTCAAGGGGGGATCCCAGGCTGAGAACAGAACAGCTTGGACCTATGGCTATCCCAGGGGTCTCGGGGGCCCGACACCTGTGCTATTGCCTCACGTTGAAGGAATGAGACGTCTTGAGAGTGTGGTCCAAGCACATGTGTGTCTAAACAGGACGCAGCTGCAGCTTGGCTCGATAGATGTGTGTGTGTGTTAACCTCGGTGTGTCTCAAATGAGGTGTTGCCCTCACCTCAGAGATCAGCCACCTGTGTGCCTGTATCGTGTGTCTGAAAGTGTCTGAGTCATGGGTGTGTTGCCTATATAATTGCACTGTTACATTTATCACTGTGATTATGAAGCCATTACAGCTTCCACACAGTGGATCACCCACACAGCAGTGTCCCCCTGTTAATATATTAAAAAGAAAACTCAATTTCCTCGACAGACCTACTCTCACACCCGAGGCCACAAAGACATGTATATAGTTTTATATGGAGTCACACTCAAATATATGTTTTCATTTACTTCTAAAAGGGAGAACATGCAAACTTCAGACAGAAAGATCTGGTGTGGGATTTGAACCAGGTTCCTTCTGCCTGTGAGGCACAGTGGTGCAGTGGGTGGTGCAGTGGTTAGTACTCGTGTCTCACAGACAGAAGGACACTGGTTCAAATCCCACACCAGATCTTTCTGTCTAGAGTTTGCGTGTTCTCCCTATGTCTGCGTGGGTTTCCTCTCACCATTCAAAGACATGCACTGACAAATGAATTGGTGTGAATGTGACAGTGATTATTTGTCTATATATGTTCAGCCCTGAGATGAACTGGACACTCAGACAGGGTGTACCCCACCTTCACCCATTGTAGCTGGATTGTGACCCTAGTGAGGATAAAGTGGGTGATGATGAGAGGGAGAGAGAGAGAACGGAAAGGTTTAAGACCAAAAACAATTATCTTTCCCACTAAATGTAGCATAATGAATGAGTATTAATAGGCAATTATTACAAATACTGTATTTTATATATTATCATTGTGTATATTTGAATTATTGGTAGAAAATTGTTAGTTGGTGCAAACATTTACACATAGAGTATGTACAGTACATAGTGTAGCAATGCCACAATTTTACATTGTAATCAATCCTTAATTTCTTAAATGATGTACTTGTCCAAGGCATCATATATACTGCATTAATAAAACATAAATAACACTTCAGGTTTGTTTTAAAAGGCCCACTTATAAGTGCGATTACTTAGTATTTTACATATATATTTTATATACATTCATTTACATACATTTTATGCATAATTGTTAGGTCAGTAGGAAATGTGTGGAGTAGTGCTATATCAATTTATTTCAGTCTATTTATCGTAATATAATATAAAGTGTTCAGTTCTAGATCATATTCAGACTTTGTGTAATGTGTTGTTTTGCTGCAGAAATTATGATAAAATATGAATTCACTTATGAAAGTTATGGACCCAGTTTCAGACCTTTAGTTACATATATATGCCTTAGAGTAATGAGTGTAAAAAAATGTCTTCATCCATTCTAAAACTGTAGTGGGTCAAAATAGGCTGCCACAGTACAGGCAATTATGAAATCACTGTAGCTGTATGCACATGGAAATGTGAATCTATTTGCTTTATGTCAACATTATCCAAATATTGAAATCATTTAATAACAACAACAAGGCACACACATCCTGCACTTCCTGAAACCAGTGAAAACTAGAGGAAACAGATTGACAGTGAAAAAAGACAGGTGAGAAATTGTCATTCAGACTGTGGATCATGACTTACCCCAGAAGATAAAGGTATAAATCAACTATTAGTGCATAAAATGGTGCTAATGCTGATACATGAGGATAAACAGTAACACAATGAGGTCACATCTACTGAATTGTGTTTGCTGTAAAAGAAATAAAACAACATAATATAAGATGCTGTAAGAAAACTGTGTTTCGATAACTCATCCAGTCTCTTCTATCCCAAGGGGTAAAAACAAGCTAATTCTTATCCCACAAAGCACTTTTTAAAACAACAATAGGTTAAACTTATAACAATCCATGAGGCAAACTGAGGATAAAAAAGAAGATCCACAGTGGATTATGCAGCTGTGAACTTGGCTCTGAGCAACATGGATTTCAGCCGCTCACATTAGTTTCAGTGTTCCCCATGTAATCCTCAGGGTCTCTGTCTGCACCCTCCAACCCATTCAGCTGGCCCAGCCCACAGTCAAAATTTTGCCATCTTGGAAAGTTTTACATTTTCCCACATGAGGATGCAACACCCACGCTCATTCCAGCTGTAAAGGATATTTAGCTAAGAAGCAAATCAGGGCAAAGATCCAACTGTGGGTATGAATACTGACGATGAGTCATTTATGTAGAATTACAAAGAGGTTGTTTGATTCCAGTATATTGTAAGTAATCAGTATTTCCTATTGGCAAAGACATACTGATCATTGAAGTCATGTATTGCACAACAAAATGGGCGCTGAGTGCAGGCTGATGTGGGCAACCAAACCCCACCCACTGAGAAAAAAAATAATCTACACTGGAAATGTGTCTTTCTCATAAAAAAGGGGAATTCTTTGAGAAATAAATGTGAACAGACAGAGAAGGGATCTAATTGTTTCCTCTACTGCGGGCCCCTTATGTAGTTTTCACAACAAGGTCTGATGGAGAACACATGGCGTTGCCGTGGTGACCCACAACTCTGGTCACATTCTTCCAGCTGCCCTAAGGACCCTCTTCACCGCCCATAACGTTTTCTGACTGGTGTCTGCACGTGAACTGCACACCTCCCAGTCAATGTAAACACAACATTTATTCAATTGTCCTGTTGTGAGGATGCAGACACATGATGGAAGCGGAACGTGTGGTTTTAAATTGTAACCCATAAAGACCCAAACATCCACTGTCAACCAAAAGCATTAACTGATCTAAACTTTTCATCCACTAATCCTGTCAATGAATGTAAATAACTGGTGTAAAGTGCAGTTTATCATCCTTTCATGCTCATCAGATATGACTCATTTGGAAGTTCAGAGGCTGGAAATTACCCACTTTATTCTCACTATGGTCACAGGGGTCTGTAGGGGCCTAATCCAACTCCAATGGGCAAAGAGGAGGTACACCCTGTATGAGAGGGAACACTGTTGTTTTCTACATTATCGATTCACTCTTATGACCCTGAGGTTATAGTTACTTCCACCAAGGAGGTATTCAATTTGAGTCTGTCTGTGTGTCAGCAGAACCAAAAGTTCTGAACGGATTTTGATTAAACTTTCAGGAATGATAGAGGTCAAAGGTCAAGTTCACATGAAAGATCAATAGCTAGAACACATCCGTGGTAATATCTCAGGATTCAGATAAGATAGAAACTGGTGGGTTTTTTTGATCTAATATCACCAATAAAATTCCTGGAGTTTGATCGGAGACAGTAGATGGAATCACAAGGTTTATGTTCAGTTGATAGATTTTACAGAAAGTTCCTTGTTCAGTTTTTTTTTTGTCCTATTTTGATATAATAACCTTTGACTTTACTCTGAGTTTTTATAAATGATTATAATCAGTTAACTAAACAGGAAAAGAGGTGGTTTTCCCAGGGAAAAAATGCCAAAATTCATAGGTTAATGTTACAAAATAATTAGTGACAAATGATTTAGAGGTTATATTTATTTGCAAATTGACGTCACAGTTGGTTCTCATGGGTTAAGTGGGTGTTGGGCAAAAATAACAAGGAAATGATAACAGAACATAAAAGACATAAAAGCACCTGACTGTCATTTCTGATCAGGACTAAAGTATAGATAAACCCCATGACGCAGCAGTTTCAGTCACAACATGAAACGACATCCCTCTGACCTAAATCTTGATTTTTCTTCACCTCATTTGTCCTTGGTCGTACCACATTTATGCTTTGGCTGCTGATAATGGACTCAGGCTACAGATGGTTACACAAGGCCAGTGTCTACAACCTAATGAACGCAAGGTCACAATGACTCTGGAACACTGAATCACTGTACAGTAACAAATTCTGACCTATTTTCTTTGTCTAAGGGGAACAAAGTGCAGGCTGCATCAAGGTGTTACACTGACATTCACACTGACATCAAGAAGATGAGATTTTGCAACAGAAGCCCAGTGGTGCATAGTTAATATGCTGATATTTCACCAGTATAATAAAGCATATATACATTTAACACAACATACAGCTACAACTGATGGGTGGGTTTAATATTTTAATATTCATCCAGTAAATGTATAGGACAACAAAATTTTAGGAATAAAAATAGATGAATAATAAAGACTCCAGTCAATGTAAAGAGTTTACGTCTTTATTTAGGTAAAAGTGAGAAAGAACAGACTCTGAAATGAATTCAAAGTCTAAGGTTAATGTTTTTGTTGCTATTTCCAAAGGGATTTTTCTCTACAACTTTATCACCATTTATTGTAATTCTATCTATTTTCCACGTTTCAATGAAAATGGAGTATTTCCCTATATTTAATTTACTGATCAATTACTGATCATTAGTATAGATATATAGGGTGTGGATTTATCAACAAACAGAGAGAGAGAGAGAGAGAGTGTGGGGGGGGGGGTCCTTCTCTTTAATTTCCTTCACAGCGGTGAACTGCGACCGGCTCTGGGTCGGCCAGGAAGGGATCAGGGGGTGAAGGTGGCTCGCTGCTCTGGCTTTACAGCGCCCTCCCATCCTGACTTCGCTGCTTCCCAGCGTGAGGAGTACATGGCGTCCACTATTCACCTCCACAACATAAGGGACACTCTCGCGAACTCGCTAGGATTTCCCACCTGGATCCTCAGTCTTTTTTGACATCAGACCCTTTCGTTGTTGAACAAAGTTGTCTCACAGATTCTTCCTCACGCACTCGACCAAATCAATATTCGTACGAGCCGTCTTCAACAATGAGCTCATGTTCACTAAACAAGAAGGAAAACTAGGAAGCGGATGGAGAATGGACCAATCAGAGGCCTCTTTTCTCGTCTTCTCCACATCACTGTCTGTGATGGGCCACTCCATTTTCTCTCCATTCTGTCTTGTTACATAATTTTAGCTGTTTTGCCTTTGTTAATTATCCATCCTATATGAGAAACACTGATTTTTCTGTTATTGTCTCATTTATTTAAGGTGAAACTAAACTTAAGATGATTTAAATGCATTGCAATGTAAAAGTATGTCAAATGTGTACTTTAGCAAATAAGTACAAGTAAATGTGAAAACACTCGTAATATTAAAATGTGAGGACGATAAACTTTTATGGACTCTTAAATCCAGACTATAACTGTGTGCAAGATGGCTGCATTAAACCCTGTTTGGACAAGAACAGAGAAATGGGGAAAGGAATTTATTTTGACTGTAGATGCAGCCAAGATGTCACTGGAGAAATATGATGTGATCTTGTGATGTTCATTTTCTTAATTATGGAGAAATTTATTGTGTCTGAAAGCTGTAGCCTCCAGCCTTTTTGCTACAGTATGAGATGCTTTTCTGCACAAGAAATGCACTGGTGGTTTATAAAACTCACAATTTCTGACATCAGCCTTGACACATTAAACTTTTATTACATTTCTTAGTCCAGGTTTTAATTATTATTATTAGTAATAATAATAACAACAACAACAACTACTACTACTACTACTACTACTATTATTATTATTATTATTATGGATTTAGTTTTTATAACGCTTTACATTATTGATCTATTATTCATTCGCTCTCACATTCTCCAGAAACAGCTAATGGAAGCGTGTTATAAATTCACACCAATTGGACCTCTGACCATCACTGACATTCATACACCAGTGTGAGTAGCACTGAAGGTGAATTAATGTATTAACTAGAAATACACTCTGAGAACGTAAACCTCAGGCCTCCTCCCTCCGAATGAAGAGAGGTTATGTTTTCACTGGAGTTTGATTGTCTGTTTGACTATTAGCAACATTTCTTAAAAAGGGATTGATTTTGCTAAAATGTTCAGGATATCTTAGGAGTGTCATAAGGAACAAATGGTTGAATTTTGGTGGTGTTCCGGAAGAGGTCCTGGATTCTGGATCATTTTGAAATTTTACATTGCAGTAAATGCACAATATATTTCAAAGTGATCCAGAATCCAGGATATCTTCCGGAACACCACCAAAATGTCATCACTTGTTCTTTGTGACTTTGTGATTTCATCAAAATCCATTATGAACTTTTTGAGTAATGTTGCTAAAAGTCAAATAGAAAAACAAACCTCCTTGGCAGAGGTAATAATAATAATAATAATAATAATAATAATAATAATAATAATAATAATAATAATAATAATAATAATAATAATAATAATAATAATAATAATAATAATAATAATATAGCACTTTTCTGTGTACACACATACTCAAAGTGCACAGTGGATCCATTATTCCTACACTTTCACATGCTCCCTCTGGTGGTGACAGATGCTGCCGTGTTGCACCCACAGCCCCTCTGACCACCACCAAACAGTCATACACCAGTGTGAACAGTGGAGGTAAGGAGGGTGAAGTGTCTTTCCCAAGGACACAATGAAGAGACTAGAGCAGATCAAGATTTAAACCACCAACCCTTTAGTTACTGGACAACCCACTCAACCACCGGAGCCACAGCTGCCTCGGAAATGTTAAATTGTTGGAATAAAGTACAACTTTTTTCCAGACATCATGAGTGAGCCATTTTTAGACAAAAAAGTTTAAAAAGAATGAACAAGGATTGGACTTGAAAAGAAAAATGTGCAATGTTTCTATTTTTGCACAGTTGAAAAGTTTGCACTTTTCTGAGATATAAATGTTAATGGACTCATTGCAGCCACTGATATTATTCAAGTGTTCATGTTTATTACCAACATTGGTTTGTTGTTCTAAAAAAAAAACTTTATTGCCATAGTTAGAAGATAATTGCATATTTCTTATTTTTATTTGGAAAAATATTGTCTCAGGGAGCAATTTTGTTGAGTTCATTTTTACTGGTTCAAGCAAAAAACGAAGTAATTTTTTATTTGCACAGCAAATTTTCATCTTTGCATTCAGGGTATGTTTCTCTGATAATAGAAATTAACATTATGAGAGAAAACTGTTTAATTATATAAAAGTAAAGTCTATCAAGTCAGGTGTTTTAAACACATTAGAAGGTGTTTCAACAGTAAATGATGGATTTAGGTTTATTTTTTTTAATCATTTTATTGTGACTTTTCAATGAATTGACTGCACATCTTTCATGCACTTTGTCAAATTTCAGTTGACATCAGATGCCAAAGCATGTAAATATATACATATTTTACCTTCACACTTCACTGCCATTTCAGAACTAGTCCACAAGTTTCGGGTTAGGGTTTATGTTCATTTGAGAAAGCTGGTGTTTAAAGACACCTATAATTATCTGTTTATACATTTAGCACAAATGCTCCTTCCTTCAAACTCTAACTCTTCCTATCATTCTGTTTTATTTGCATTTTAATTATAATTTTCAAGCATTTTACAGCTTTCTAACCAGGGAGTATGTTTTATTATTAAGTTGAATATTACTCTTTGTTCATCTCTGAGATTAACACACAGATAATTGTGGATAAAAGAGGAGGAAGAACCCAAACAAACCACACAAGGAGTGTGTGGTACAGATTTAACAGGCTCGTTTTCCTCTGGGCATTACTTCAGTGCTTCAATAGATTCACAGTGGCACAGCGGTATATTTAAAGTCCTTGAACCATATCAAGAGCTAGCGTTGAATTTCTTTCCACCATTCGCCTGTACATGGTGGTGTATTTACCCACAGGAACAGCTGGTTAGTGTCTGTTTGTCCAAGCCTCTCCAGACGTTCCTAACTGTCCTGGAACTTTTGGTTTCACACAGGACAAAGCCAGTCTGTGATCCCCACTGAATAAGTCTTTCCAAAGAAAATCTCTGCCAAGATTTTTAGTGATAGCAGTAGTTTTGTATTCTCCTCCTACACTATTTTCAGTTGGTAACCTCATGTCAGATTCCGTTAAGGTCAGGGTCAAGGTCAAAGGACAAATAGAACAGAGGAGGATCCTGATGACAGGTGAGGCATGGAAAGTATAGAAGCTGTCTGCATGTATTATGTCTGATGTAGAAAAATGTCGACTTCCAACAGGTCGTTAATCCAAACAAGCAATCTGTCAGAAGCAACAAAGCATCTCACTGACTTATCTGCTCGGTACAGACAAAATATGTGTTCTGATCAGAGGATAAAAATCAGGATTGATGGAAGAAGTCACCGCTTTCTCATGTAAACACAACCCCAATCAGAACAGTTTAGCTTGATGAAACCGTACAATTCAGAGGAAAAAAAGGTGCCCTTGTATGTTTCCATAGACAGACATATGATCTGTATGTAATTTGTCTTTGGGGATCTGCTGCTTTTCTCAATAGGCAGGAAAGGAGGATGGTAGATACTGTATATGTATGAATCCAACAATTTATCCACACATACTAGAGTTTTCATCCCAACTCCTGTGAATTTCTAGGTGTAGGCTACGAAACTGTTTTGTTTAAGATTAGAAAAAGATCATGGTTTATCATAGAGGACATTTAGGTTCCTTTTATTATATTTACTGAGTACACTGGATACCCCCTGCATTATCCCCAGCTGTGTTTGAAAAAAAAAAGTCCCTTGTCTGAGTTATTATTCTGAGCTTTTGAGTTTAAGGGGGAATAACTGAACCTTATGGACCATATTGTTAGAAAATAGGAAGAAACAAATCTGTTCAACATGATTCATTTATTATAATGCACATATAAGCAGCTTGTGATGAAGTGAGGAAAATAATGACAATTATTAGATTTTTTCTGTGTGATTATCCACTAGAAAACATAGCAATCAATTGGGAACAAAATCCTTTATGTTTTTAAACTAGAAAAGCACTCTGAGAACGCAGACCTCCGCCAAGATATAGACACCCCCCCCACCCCCCCGGATCACCACCAAAATCTAATCATTTCCAGATCTCCCCATTACCAACCTACCATGAAAATTTCATCAAAATCCCTCCATACGTTTTTGAGTTATCTTGAACACAGACAGACAGATAAACGCCAGCAAAAACATAACCTCCTTGGCGGAGGTAATTAAGTAAATATACAACCAAAACATTTTCTTTAACACAGTTTATCTGCATTAAACCTGTACATTTTGGGGGGATATGTCATCTAAACATTCAGACCAGGGATAGGAACAGATTATGATTCTGTAACTATTATGAAATTCACTGTGAGTGGCATTTTATCATACATACTATATATATATATATATATATATGTGTGTGTGTGTGTGTGTGTGTGTGTGTGTGTGTGTATGTGTGTGTGTGTGTCTGGATTTCAGAAAGGTACAGTAGCAACTCTTATTCCAGTGAAAGTGTTGAAATGCACACAGAGCATAGTTGAGTCCCTGTCATTAAATATAACCCATGTGAGGTGTAAAAAGGTGCACCTCCAAATCATAAAACTCTCAGTGACTGAAAAAGCGATTTGGCCTGAGTATCATCATAACACATCTTCCCTATATAAATATTACGATACTCTAAAGGTAAAACTGGAAAACTACCAATAAAGGATTCCAGACTGTAAAGAACATGATGGTCCAGAATGTAGAACTGGTTTTGTTTTTTATGGAACTAGGAAATATTTCACATTTTTTTTATTTACTATATATTTATAGTTTCATGCAACTACACAGAAAATCTTGTTCTCACACATAGTGACTGTCTACATATTTTAACGAAAAAAAGTGCTCAGCTTCCAGAGACATGTGTCATTTCCTGGTCTACATCAGTTCTGGTGGCTTTTCCCAAGATGGAAAGGACAGCATCTCTGCATCTGCACTGTCTCAGCAATGTGTCAAAATCAGTCTCTCTCCGTTTTTGTCTTTTTTTTTAATCCTTTCTCCTTAAAAAATGAGGAGAGAAGTTGAGCTCATACAGATGGACATGGAGGCTGAAAATATCTTTCTCTGAATAAAACCCAAGACCACTCCCAATTTCTGAGAACTAAAGACTTCCAGCACAAAAGGAGCATTGATCTGCTAAACATGTTTTCTGGTGAAGATGCAGGGTGCCTTGAGTTTAGTTTCTCACACTGGCCTGGGTTTTCACGCTTCACAAACCACAGATTGTTCTGTCATACAGCACTTTTACCTCACAGATTTAAGGATTTTCATCCTTATATGTTAAATATAAGGATGAAAATCCACTTAACCACTAACTGCATTTTCTTCACAGACCTGCCAGATCACAGTTTTAAAGGGCTCATATTTTGGTAAACCCACTTTTATTAGTTTTTGGTTCATTTATTTGTGTATTTGTATCTTAACAGTTTAAATAGTTTGAATTTGAACCCTCCAGGTGCTGCAAAGCTGTATTTATATTAATCTGAATAATATTGAGTGGATTTCTAAAACATACTTAAATTCCCTCTTAATTTGTTATGTTTTACAACTAGTCATATCACAGCATTTGCAGATATAAGGTCAAGACTTCCAACAACCATTTCTGTGAGTATGATATAATTGTTTGTCATCATTAGTGGTTGTAGTAAAAACTGAAAATATGTCCAAACTTTGAGGCGATGACCTAAAATGTTCAGTTGTTGGTTGTACTAATGAATTCAAGTGGCTGAATACGACAGAAAGTATAGTGAACAACTTGAAAGGGGGTGGGGTCATTTGTATTTAAAGGGCCAGCACTCAAAACCACCTTTCTGGTGTCATTACTCAGAAATAGGGTTGAAGATGGACGTGTGGATTTGAATTATAGCCAAGCATAGCATTTATATTTCACATAGACCACAGGGAAATGTTTTAAAATGCATAATAACATTTAAAAAAGCAAAATGTCACTCATTTAAATCACAAGTATGGTCTTATGACTTGCTTTGGATGCATTGTGGGGCTAATTTATTTTTTCACTATCTCCCTATCAAGTGTCCGTTTTCCTTTTATCACCTGTTTTACTCATGCTCTGCTAATAATCTAATAGAACAATAAAATGTTTTTGGAAGTGTATTGTAGGGAAGTTTTCTGACAATATTTGGTTATTTTCACTGTCAGTGCATGTGAGTAGGTGGTCAGCTTGCTATCTCTATGTTCCCTTTCCAAAAAAAAAAAAATCACATAACATTAACATATTTAATCTCCACCAAACAAAAGGTTTCTTTCTTTCAGTCTCTCAGTCTCTCTCACGCTCCTTGTCTCCTGTGTCTCTCTGTATTTATATCCATCTTCACACTCCACATGCAACTCTCTCTCATGGTTTCCTGCAAAGGCTGTTTCAGAAAATGAGCCATGGGAAATTCAGTATTCATTCATGAAAAACTATTCCACCACAGCATAATCCATTTATCTTTTCTCCGTGCATTATTTCTAGCATGTGTTTTTATTTTAACCCATTAAACCTCTGTACCTACTTATCCAACAGTCCCAACATAGTGTTTTCTCTCAATTTTTGCCATTTATTAATATTTTTAAAAATATTATCCTCTGCATTTCAGGTATTTTCCTATATTTAATTTACTGATCATGTAGATGTTTATGAAAAAAGAGTGAAGGTTATGTCAGAAACAAAAAAAACTGAAGAAAAGTTTTTTTTTTCTCAATGGGTTTTACTGGTGAATCAATGTTATAGAAGATGACAGTGTTTCCATGGTAACTAACTACAGAGCCTCTGGACATCCAAGTGGGTCATATCTGATGACCATGAAATTATGACAAACTGCATTTTCATCCATTATTTACATGTATTAATATAATTAATGGATCAACAGCTGTTACACATTTTAGATCAGTAGATGGTTTTGTTCACCAGTGGATGTTTGAGTCAACAGAAGGGCTTTTGTTTTTGCCTGTATGATTAATGTATAGAAGTCTGGATGCAGTGGATTTACTCACTTGAGTAAATGAATCCTGAAACAAACAGAGCAACTGTAGGAAGATGTTGACAGGACCAAAGCCACAATTTACCCATTAGCAGCAATCATCTGATCACAGCAGCTGTATTTAGTCCTAGCCATTCCAGACAGCTGTGAAATGTCATGTTTAAAACATTTAGCTCAACACTCATCACTAACACTGTCCACTGAGGGAGAAGCAAAAATCAATAGAGTTTGAGGGATCAAAACATCTGTGAGAATCCATCTTAGTATTTGTTGAACTGAGCAAAGATGGAGAAATTGTAGTTGGATCAGAAAAAGGCTTTGGAAAATATACAGAGGAAAATGACTCAAGAGGTAAAAACAAAGGAAAACAGATGATGTCTCTGAAAGTAGAATCGTATATTTTGACGCAAAATGATTTAGTACTGTGTTGTACAAAATAGCTTGTATAACGGACCGGATATGTACCTCATAGAAGACAGTGGTTATTTTCAGTTTGCTATTTCCAGAGCCAAGGCCAGCCTGCGTCAAAAGTTGCCCTGTTTTGTGACACAGACATATTTATACTGTGAATGATCGAAATCCTTTCCTTATTACGAAGACGACAAAGAAAACAGGGGGAAGGAGAAGGCTGCTGCCCCTCTCAGACGGTTACATCCTTCACAAGGGGAGCGTCCAACTTCCTCTTTCTGTCTCTCCTCTGGATTTCCTGAATTCAAAGCGACCATCAAGGTCAAAGGTCGGGCCTACTGTAAAGGTTTTAGCCTACTAAATTCTCGGTGCTTGCCAAAGTGCAGTTGCAAGAACATTCCGGATTCGTAACACCCCCCTGAGGAGTCATTTTTATGCTATGCAGGATGTTTTATAGAGGCCATCACAGTCCTTGAGATTACACAGCTGAACGGAGACATTACAGTATCGTCCTCGTCAGAAGAGAAAGAGAAACAAAAGAAGTTGACTAAAAGTGGTCAGTTTCTTTTTGAACTGAGCACGTAGTCTTCCACTAACGCTAATGATGCTTTTAATCTGTATCTGCACTGCAATGACTCCACCAAGAAGCATTAAATTATTGCCCCATCGTCCTGACTTGCTTTATCCTCACGAGGGTCTGTGGGGGCCTAATCCAGGTATAATGGGTGAAGGCGGGGTACACCCTGTATGAGACGCCAGTTTGACGCCAGTTGTCATGGAGACAGTAAGCGGGAAAAATTGCTCTGGGACATGCCAACACTAATGGTAACAGTGCACTCCAGACATACAGTCATAATGCTGTGAGGAGTTTTGTCATAGAAGGTATCACATGACTCCTGCTTTTGACTGGCCTCAAATCATCCCCTAGTTCAGGGGTCACCAACCCTGGTCCTGGATGTCTACTATCCTGCATGTTTTAGATGTGTCCTTCTTCCAACACACCTGGTTTAAATGATACAGCTATCATGAAGCTCTGCAGCAGCCTTATAACGTGCATCAGGTGTGCTGGCAGAGGGAAACATCTAAAACATGCAGGGTACTAGATCTTCAGGACCAGGGTTGGCCATCCCTGCCCTTGTCATCTATGAGTTCTAAAATGACATTGCTGAGTAGGTGATACGTCTCAATTAATTCTCAAAAACGTTGAGGGGAGCACAAAAGGTTGGCTTTCTGCATTGCCTTTGTTTTGGCCCATGCAAAATTACAGCCAGTTTTGCAGGAAGCTGTCAGTTAAAACCTGTCTTTCATACACAATAAAGGTCGACGCAAAATCAGCTGCTGCTATTAGGTCCAGGTTTGGTAAATCAAATGTCATACATGAAATAAATACCTGGATCTAGTTCCAATAATTGTGTGTGTTGTGGCAGAAATATCCATACTGCACGATCATTGAGGTAAACATATTAATGGGCTGTGCAAACTATTTTTCCATTTGAGGGGCACAAACCTCAGTGTGTCCTTTTAGTACATGAGCTTCAACATAGTTTTGTATGCACAGTCAAATTTGCAAACCTTTTTAAATGCGAAAATGTTTGGTAAATTACGCCCTGTGACCTTACATCCTTAACAGTGTATATTTTATCTGTGAAAAGAACACATTTTTGCAAAGCTCTTGTTATTTATATGAAACACATTTGTACAATAGCTGTGTGGACAGTTCTGTGTGTGTTAATTGATTGACTAAAACAAAACAGAACTTTAAAGACCCCCTGTCCAGTGATTAGAAAACTATCTGATAATCTGTACAGCGAGTGTCTGAAGCAGGAATGTTGCCTGTAGTCAAACAGAATCCCGATTACTCACTCCAGGTCTCTTATCTTAATATGTTTAGTCTAAGTGAGTGTGTCTTCTCTTCTTTCTGTCTTTCATTCCTCTCCTTAATGGGACTAAAGGTCATCATTCCGTCTGACCTGGCCTCATACACAAATGTTACTTTTAACCTTGTTTATATATATATAAAAAAGATTAAAAGAATATTTGAAATGAATGAGTTTCTCTGTTTTCCATGTGACTGATTTGTTGCCATTTTGGGAACTCCTTAAGCAAATCAGCTTAATAGTTTTGTGACAGTGTAATTTAACAAAATTACTTTCATCTACAATAAACATTGTATTTCTGTAAACTTTGCTGATAGCAAGACAAATGATGATGAAACTAAGTTGACAGTGTGTCTGTCTCATTTATTTGGGCTTATGTCTGGGTCACCTCTGTATGAGGCTCATGTGTATGGGATATTTCACTAAATGTTACCAAAGAAAGCAGTATGAGTAGATCTAAACAGCTATGTTGGCTACTGGAGTTTTAGAGAAATGTGCATCTTATGTACTTGCATGTTATTGAAGAATGAATTCTCTAGGAGTACATTGTTATTACTATTATGTGTCTACTTATTATTTATAAGCACATAGACATTGTTGATTCATCATTTGCCTAGTAATCATTTTTAAAGTGTTCATGTTAAACTAACGTTATGCTAAGGTGCTAATGTATTTGCTGTTAAATAACTTAATACTTATGTGGCTGATTTGCATTTACTGATCCAAATGAATGTAATGTAAGTATATAGTATAATGCTTACTTTTTGTTGCTCAAATGTTTTTAAATTGTGAATTAACACATAGAAAAGTGATACAAAGTTATTTTTAACAGTAGTTCCAGTTCAGGACTTACCCTGGCACCCTTCTCTGGGAAACATTGACAGCCTCCGCTGCAGTCCCTTCCTCCACAGGGGACATTCTGCTTCTTCCCACCCTGTCAAACACAAAACACACAACATGTACATTACAGCAGTCTACAACACAGAGCAAATATATAGGAATCTGTCTGGATTCTAGAGCTGTCCATTTTGTTTTGCATAAGATGTGCTGGCCCTGGTCTTCCAATGTTTTGCATGAGACGAGACAGTGTGGGGTAAACTGTTGTGGACTGTAGGTGTGACAGGCTGTGTTTGTGTACACTGTGGTTTGTGAATGCAGCTGTTTATGCAGTGCTGCATGAGTGTGGAGGATGGTTGCAGAGCTGTCCACTGATTTTTGGTTTGAGCTAAAAAAAGGATGTTTTGGATGTGGCTGGGATGACTCATGACAAATGTGGAGACATAAAGGATATCCATAAGAATCCTATTCATCAATGAGGCCACTGACAGGGACAATTTGTCTCTAGATGTCTGCATACCAACCAAACCACCCACCATCACAAGCAGATCTCTGCTAGACATGACAAAAACACACGACCCATGGGGTCATGACATGATCAAAGCTGGCAGTCTCACTAACAGGGCTTCTCGACCCGCAGGTCAGTGGTGTCAGGACCTTAAACTGCCTCAGATAGCCACAGACATTAATGAGATAGAATAGACACACGAAAAACACTTGTGTCCATGTGGTGTTTGTGTAGAAATCACAAGGAAGTCTGAGCTGTTATTCTAAGCTGAGTTACATTTTATGCAGCTATGGGCTGATAAGTTATGTTGAGTTATTGTATGTTGCTTCGTATATTTTATAATTAATTACCATCAAGACAGCTGGAAATTACTTACATTGTTGGATTTTTAATGAGGAAAATAACTGGTATTTATCTACAAAAGTTTGTTTGCATCGACTTACAATGCTGGGTGATATATTGGAAAAACCAGACCATTTGTTTTAACATGGTGTACAGGATCAGTATTTACAGTATTTCATATATTAGCACACTAGAGCACAGCTGATACAACAGCTGCACTATTTCAATACACAGAACCTTTCATAATATCCCTCGATGCTACAAGCCCTGCAGTGTACTGTGCAGAGTTCACCATGGATGCTAACCCTATTAATCATATTTAATAGCATAATTTTATAAGACAACAACAAATCAATAAATAAATACTCTACTGTAAACATAACAAACCCTCAAAAATCATTGTCTTCTTTTATTGTGCAGAGATATAAGTCTGGACAGGTCAGTTTATATAGAATAAAAAGATCACAATGCACTGTGAACCTGCCAGTCTTGAAAAAATAATAATACAAATGTCGGTTGTATCACCCAGTTTTACTGACATGTGACATTTCTTCCAGCTGTTGAAACAAACTGATTAAACTTGTAAATGAACTGGAAAATGGAGTCACATTTCTAATCAGATATTGGCTTTTTGGTATAAAGTCTTCTTTCAGTGTGCTTAGGAGCAGAGTGTAGTATGATTGAAGGAGAATGTCATGCATTGTCAATGCAAATCATATGTTAATGCAAATCATATGTTTCGATTGCATTTTTTTTTTACTATTTCGTAGCAAAATAGTATATTTTGACAAAACTCTCTGCACAAACAAAAAATAAGTGCCAGGATATGCCTTAGGTTTCAATGGTGTGAACAGGACACACAGAAGATGGAAAATCTACATATAACTGATCCAAATGTTCTTTTAATGTGTCTCTGAGTTAATCACTGAGTGTTTAGACCATTCAGAGATGTTTCCATTTTAACGCATGACTGGAAACAAAGCTGTACAGTAGTTTGAAATGTTCTGTTTAACGTCCCCCCATGGTAACCGACTGAATAGTAATTAACACACACAACAAAACACAGTTTCCAGATTTTACTGAATTAAGTGAAAGGGTCTTTCAGTATTCTTTAACTTAGCATAATTAAAACTTTTATTGACATGTAAAGATGTTGAACAATCCACCAAAGTGAGTTTATCCTATGACGTCAGAATAGTGTCTTCCTCCTACACAGCCATACCATAGCCTCCTCAGGCAGCAAATGCCAAAATGCCCCACTTCCCCTGTTAAAAATGTCCACTTTATGCCCACAGTAGCGACTAAGTGGCAGATAAAGCCAGAATTAATCTCCATCTTCACTCTGGCTGCAGATCCCAGCATTGCTTCTCACAAAGGCCACATTGAGATCCTCATCACACACAAAGACTGTCTTTTACCATACAGACGTCGTCCTTTAATGATCCCCTATCTTCACAACAAAAAGACCCTCTTCCCCTCTCTTATGGAATGCACAAGGCTGCATTTCTTTGTTAACTATCAGTGGATCTGAGGGGTCCCTTTCAAACTACTGTTTGATATAGCCGAGACATGCTCTGATGGGTTTCATTTATCCTTCATGCTATGATGGTAGACTCATAATTACCTATACATGTTTGCGGAAACATATTATTATGTACTTACGGCCATAATTTTGAACAGAATAAAATGCTTTGTTGTTGAACCATGCCTCATGTGCAGGATAAGCACCTTTGTAAGGGGTTAGCGGGTTGAGGAGCCGAGGGTAAAACAGTCATATCTTCCTTGTAAGGATGTTACAGTCACGTCAGGACATTTTCCACATTATGGTAGGAGTCCAAAACATGGACAATGGACTGCGCCATATCCGGCCAGGCACACAAAGGAATGCCTCCCATAAAAGCAAGTACACATCATGGAGCAATGCACTATTAATTCAACTTTACAGTTTACAGGTTGAAAATAGCCAATGACCACTAAAGCCCAGGACAATAGGACTGTGCTTCAGTATCCTGTTTTCTCCACCCAACATCACAATGAATGTCTAGCTCAAAAATCACCTTTACATTAGCTGCAGCATACCTTGTACACACCGAGCAAAGTTCACAAAAAGTCTGTCCAACTTTCCCGTACATTTAACATGCAGACCTGTGGACAACATAGTCATTTCTCTCTTCTTCATATTATAGTGCTGACACTTTGTTCTCAGATTTCTAATGGTTTTCACTGGGATACAGCACTTTGTCATACTATGGATCAGAAGCACATGTGCACTTTTTGACCTTTGAACACTTTGACATATTTAAGTGGGCAGGTTGGCAGAAAAGGCTGCATACAACATGAATTTGTATTTGTTTTAAAACCTACAGAGGAAACAGGTTTCACTACAGTATGTAGAAACACAGCTACCCACTCATTAAACATCTTAATTGAGCTCATGACATGTAGAGTAACAGTTAATGAAAATGCATCACCTTGTTTTTTTTTTTAAACAATATATACTAAAAGATGTTGCTTTGAAAACTGACCCTTAAAGAAATAACTCCAAAAACTTGTAATCCATGACGAACAAAAAATAATGCTAACACTGTCCCAGTTTTCAGTGAAGAGGATGCAGTTCCACTGAATCCGCATCAGACGACACCACTGGAGACTAGTCTGGAGTCTATCTGGACACAGATCCGGTCCTCTGATGGATGGTCCACATGGAACTGTGTCTCCAAAAGGTGATGACAGTGTGGAGGAGCTATTTGTAAGGAGATAACCAATGCTTCATTTCTAACCCAATAAACCGTCTGAACAAAAGCCTGCTTCTTTTATTGTGCCTAGACTTAACCTTGCAACAGAAATGATAATATTTAAGTAATACATGCATCTTGTGTCTGGTCTAACAAGTTTTCTTTACTTTTCAGACTTAAATGTTTAGTGCACTTCAGATTGAATCATTTATGGTTTCTTTCATGCAGTTGTTTTACTGCTGCAGACTAGACTATTTCACTTTAACCCTTTGTTGGTCACACAAAAAAAATCACAATATTTTTTTTTTTGCTTTTTCCACCTCACAGGGTCTATTATAACATCCAACTTTTTTTTTACTGACCCTAAATTTAACTAAAGTATTAAAACTCAAACATTATTCGTTCGCCAATCTTACTAACATAATATGTGATTTGGTTCAAATTAGATGTATTAACTCTTTGTGTTTGTAGCATTAGCGATTAGTATTAGCATTTCATGACCCTGTACTGTCATCTCTACCGTTTGGTTGAGCATGTTTTCAAAAAAAATATTACATGAATACCAAAGTATTTTTGAAACATGATGAGGATTATTTATGTAAAATAGTCTCTCTAAAAGTTAATACAATGAAAAAAACATTCAAGCTTGCCTGCAACTTTATGTTCAAAAGAAAAGATCATAGCCAAGGTGTTGTCACGTTTATGATCTTCTTCCTTGGATATTAGCATGAACTAGTCTGAATATATCATTGAGTGTCCAAGAAGTTTGGTGTCAAAGAACTGAAATTTAGATTAAATATCAGGGTTCAAAGTTTACCAAACGGTTGAGTTGACCAACACAGGGTTAACAGATGATTTCTGTCACACAACCTAGCAAAAGCTCTGGCTCTTTTGGTACAAAACACAAAGTGCTAGTGCTAATGTTTCATTTTTACCTATAGGTGCTTCTATAAAACTGGTAACTGAAAACAGGACAGAGGGGCTAAAAATTCAAAGCAGATGCTAATGTTATGAAGCAAGTTTGGGAGCACTTTGGGTCTATTTTGAAAATAAATATTTACTGAGATGAAGGAAAAACTATTTTTCAGATAAAACATTTGAATATCATTTTTATGAAAATTACAGGTAGATGGTACTAATTTTTCGAATATCTTTTTATTTGCTCACAGGTACATTTTGGGAATCAAACTAATCATGCAAGGCAGAGTGTTTCACTAAAATGTGTTGATGGGTTACACACGAAACCTCCAATGACGCTACTGATTCATGAAAAACCCACGTCTGTGTTAGAAAAACTACGAGGATTGACCCATTTAACACAGTGTCTGTATTTAAAGTGGTACTGTATATACAACCATTTACAGCCATGTTTTTCAGATCAAGTACACTGAGACATAGGTACCCATTCATGTCCCAATTTTTGTTCTATTTCTGATCCCAGTATTTTATTAAACAATCATTAATTTTGGGATGTATAATTTTTTTTGCATTTATCTGAGGTCATCGTTAGGTTCATCCTGGGGGAAAATCCATCTAAATGTCTAATTTATTATTGGGTCTAAAAAATCTGGCTAAATACCAGATCCCAAAATGAACTCAGTATCATAGAAGCACCCATATATCTACTCTAAAAGATAAGCCAGAAGTACACCAGAGCAAATACTGGACTGAATAGTCAACAATATTGTCCAGGGACTCATGCATCCAGACCACCTTGTACTACCGCTGCAGGATGGACTTCATCATAAATCTGACACCATTGTAAAAATACAGCTAAAGAGGACCAAGTTCCATGCCATGACTGAGACACTGAATGCTCTACCAGACCCAAAGTTTCGTCTGTGAGCAGCAGGGACACTCAATGAGCCACAGAAGACACTATTCATTCTTCTGAGAGTTCACTTCCTCTATAAATGTGCAGATGAGATGATGTCAAGTGCTGCAGTCTCATAGTTTTGTACCCATATAAGAGTGTAAATGTATTACTTTACCTTTGTTATAAGAAGTGTCAGACAACAATGTACATGATCTAAAGCAATGACTGTGAACTAGGGCTTATCCTTCTACTTTGACTTCCTGTGTACAGTAGAGATTTCTGGCGTTGATCACGTTTTATATCCTGTGGTGGTCTGGGGAATCCACTGAGAGTTGTCTGCTGTACTTCAAACTTGTATTCACATGTATAGATGTAAACAGTTTCCACAAAACCACCCACACCTCATCATAACTTGTATAGATTAAGCTGCACATTGATGTATCATTGTCAGACCACACAAGCATGCAAAATAGACCTCAAAAATGGACTCAGTATGTTTCTATTTGCTTATATGTGCACATGAAATAAATCTTGATGCTTTTACATTGTGTCTGTTGTCCAGGATAACTTGAAATAGAAAAATGATAGAGTGAGTTTTTCATAAGTACAAAGTCCTTAGATTCCAGTGGTCAGATTAACGACTCATTGAGGAATGTTGTTTTTGTTGCCTTCCTGTTCTTTATGGCTACACTAGTGTTTCACCTGAATGTCCACCGATGCTTTTGTTATGATTTACACTCTCCTCTTCACACTGAAAAAAGGAAAAATTCTTCTTCAATAGGTCACACATAAAACATCTAGTGAAGAGAATCAAATTAAATTAAAGTAATCCTAACCCTATGCAATTTAATTTGGTTCAGTCAACTAGATTTTTTTTTATGTGTGACCATAAAATGTCAAAATTATGAGATAAAAAGTCAAAAATTATGAGATGAAAAAAATCTAAATCGTAAGATAAAAAGTCAAAATTGAAGAAGATTTTTCAAATTGAATCAATGTTTTACTTTTTCAGTGCAGTTTCATTCTCTTTAACTCCCCTATGCTTATATGCAAACACTCATTTCACTCCTAAATGGTATTAACATATTTCTTTAAAAAATTATTTTGAATAAGAATGTTGCTTTTTTTTAAACCTGCAGTTCTCGAGTGTGTCTTTGGGGGAAAAAATCCATTAGTACCTCTCATCATATTGTATACAGTCAGTCCTATTGAATGACTTCTGTTATTAGACTGTGGGGAATCAATACTGTTCCAAGAGGTTTTGGCTGCTCCGGTGCTTTGGGGCAATTTTCAGACACATGGTTGATGTTTACTATTATTTATGACTGTTCACATGTACTCAGATGTGATTCTATCCCATTGCTTGACATGGAGGCCACATTTATACAATGTCAGGTCATCTATGTGGTGTTTTTATTTGGACTCAGAGGAGAGAGCTGCAGAGGGATCGATCATCAAATTCTTGTGGTTTTTCCACATTATTTTGGTTCATGTAGCTTTATGATAAATGCAAGCCAAGAGACTGTAATTG
Source organism: Siphamia tubifer (assembly GCA_020466265.1). Taxonomy (NCBI): domain Eukaryota; kingdom Metazoa; phylum Chordata; class Actinopteri; order Kurtiformes; family Apogonidae; genus Siphamia; species Siphamia tubifer. Next base: position 26,487,468 of record CM035803.1, on the reverse strand, counting down.
TATTTACTTCTAATTTAGAGTAGGAAGTAGGGTGTAACCTCAATGTCTCTAAGGGGTAGTTTGTGTGATTAAAGCTGGACACACACTTTCACTGTCAGGCTAGTTATGTGTTAGAAACACAGTGAGTAATGAGGCCTAGTCAGACTGTGTTCAGTTAATAATTACAGTCACTAGATAAAGTGATGTCGTGTGTGCTGTGTATAGAATCCACTCTTCATTATTTAGACTGATGTATTACTAATCATTCTGACAACGTTGCTTTCAAACATGTTTAATATTTGCTACCAAAACCTGAAAATGAGCCACAATTGTGGAGACTGATGAATAAAGAATGATAATTTTAGATGCAGCCTCACACCAGATTGGTGAGTCACTGTTAATTGTTTGCATTTTTAAAATTTTTTTTTACTTTATTTAGTCACTGGAAGTTTTAATACTTTGATGCATGAATTATGACAAACTTCGTCAAGATTTTTTTTTCTGGATCACTTTGAAATGTATTCTCCATTTACCACAATGTAAAATTTAAAAGTGATCCAGAATCCAGGATGTCTTCTGGAGCATCACAAAAATCGAATAATTTATTCCTTGTGACACTCCCAACAGGTTGTGAAATTGACATCAAGATCTGTCCATAACTTTTTGAGTTATCTTGCTAACTAACAGACAGACAAACAAACTCTGGTAAAAACATAACCTCCTCTCTTCATTCGGAGGTTTGTGCTCTCAGAGTGCTTTTCTTGTTATTGATTTTATTACTTTTAAGTATTTGATATTTTTTGTTTTATTTAGAAGACTGTTGTAGTTGAATGTACTTGGTGTTTTTAGTAGTTACCTCTGCAGTCTGTTAGTTAGCAAGATAATTAAAAAAGTTACAGGCAGATCTTGATGAAATTTCTAGGGTCGGTTGGTACAGGTTTGTGCTTTTCTAGTTCTTTTAATTATTTAATTGTTTTTATGATGCGCAGCACTTTGAAAATTTTCTTATTAGCGAGTTGGAAGTGGATTGGAACAGGAGAATTAACTTAAATGGACCTAATATAGGAAGACACCATAGGAAACCTGGAGACAACAGTTAAATAATACAAATCCTTCAAAGTTCTCACACCAGAGATACATTTAGAAGGATCCTAACATATGATATTAGAGAAAGAAAGGTGAGGTGATTGTTTGACACTGAGCATTCAATCAATTTTCAACCTTGAGCCCATTTATTGTGCTTTTATAATGTGTTCACTACACCATGTTTTGTTCAAAATGATGGTTAATGAAAACCTTAACATGATCAGTCAAAACTGACAATATCACCATAACGTCAGATTCAAAATGACTCATGGTGAAACTCCTGCATAATATATTACCATTCAGGCTTGTGGGTGGTTGTTTTGTGCGTTTGTCTGTGGTCAAAGTGAGTCACTGTGGTTTGGTCTGGTTTACCACCAGACATAACCACTTCCTAACACTTCCTTTAATAGTCAGACATCCAAAATCAACAGAGAATCACAGGCACAAGGACAGGATGATGACAAGACTAAAGCATGAGACAAATGTAGACAAAACCAGTGGGAGTCAAAATCTAAATACATATGAATGGGGACTGTGCCAATTTTAGAGTCGGTAACACCCAGAAACCAAGCAAACAGAAGGATCATGGGAGAATATATAGTACTTTAGATCAACCGACAATGTACATAAAAATAACATAGAAGAAACATAAAGTATAAACCCCAAGTGGCTTTTACAAAATATGTGAAGAAGACAAGTTAAACATACACTTAAGTTCAGAAGTTTACTACAGTAAATGCAATTCTATACATTTTAATTCCATACATATTGCATCTGTCAGAGAGTTATTTTGACAGTGTGAAAATGTTGACATTCCCAGAGGTCAAAAGTTGAAAGTGAGTTGAGTTTTTATTACATGTAGCTAATGTGCATATGAACTTCTGACCTAAACTGTACACTATTTTTTTTTAATCACTGCAGACTAGCAGGAAATGTGTATTATACAAAGAAAAACACTGGCAACCTCTGCATCAAAAAGTACATTTAGCATGGAAATTAGAAAAAGACCAATATGTCAACACAGTTGTGCAATCAACTTTTTTTCAATGCAAAAAATTAAATAATCTGTAATGATTAAAAACATAAATACACTGGGAAATTTAAGGTAAGCTGAGGTGGTTTCCCATTTCCAACTAAATTATTTCTCACAAAGCAGCCATTTTAGTGTTTTACTTCCCCCAAAAACCTACAATTATAGTATTATATTTCTGTGTTGCAGTTGTTTGGACGTTCAGTCATTCACAGATCAGCCCTGATGTCAAAATGCTGACGGAAATCAGTCTGAACCAGAGGTGAAAGACATGACATTCTGCTTCTCAGTTTTCACACATGAAACGACACAGTGGAGCGTAAACAGTGTTTAGGTGAGACCCCACTGTGTCCAAGGGATCAAATGAACAAAGATCATAAAGTATTACAGGTCACGATGAGTGTTTGATGTGTGAGCGGTGGTGACATGGTTTAGGTCACCCGTTAGAGATCACAACACACACACAAACTAAAGGGAAACACATTAAATATAACTGCTGTAATAGTGGTTGTGACACATTTAATGAGGGCTAGAGTCAGTAACCTAACCCCACTACAAGGGAAGTTGTTGCCATAAGTGGATGATGTGTGAGTTGTTTTACAGAAGTCGATGCTCATCTTTAATAAAGGGTCTGACCTTGGTCTGGAGGAATGTCTGCTCTTCAGTTTAGAGGGCTTTCATTCCATTCTACAACTGCTATTCTGTTCAAGTGTCTCTTCAAGGAAGAAGCTACTGCCAAAGAAGAATCATAGACATGATAAAACAAACTTGAAGACTCTAAATCTTTGCTGCTCTAAATCTCAAATAGTGAAAGAAAAATGTAATCTTGAGTCAAAGTGAAACCTTACTTGGAAGCAAAGGCAAGAAACACCACCTACAATTGTATTTGACCTACCTATTCAGGTATGGAAAGTTCCCTGCTTCCAAATGAACAATAAATAGATTGTGAGTTTACGTAATGTTTCTCAGAGAGTGTACATGTTTTAATTCTTTTGCAAAATATTCATGTAGAACAGTTGGAGATAGAGACTTCACCAAATTCAAATCACAATAGTTATTTATTGTTGAAAACATTTTGTTGGATTGTGTTTCAATGGAAAAAGGTCATGTGGTTTAATAAGTCCAGGTTGACCTGTTCCAGAATGATGGGTACATCAGGGTGAGAGGAGAGGCAGATGAAGTTATTACCCAGCATGCCTAGTGCCTGTGGGGGCAGTATTATGTCCTGGGGTTTGTTCAGTTGGTCAGGTCTACGTTAAGCAAGATTATGTGTCCAAAATATTAAATATTAAAAATATTAAAACTCATGTTTGATAAATACAAGTGGATGGAGACACTTGTTTTATCTCCATTTAATGATAGATTTGACAGAAAAACTTGCTTATTCTTCAGTTTTCTCTGTTTTGATCCAATATCGCTCAACTTTAATCTGAGGATTTCAGGACATGTATATGATCTGTACATTAAATATAGGAAAATACCTGATGTTCAGTGAAACAATGCAAAATACATGTCAATATAAAATGTGATAAAGTCTTAAAAAAGGTTAAATATACAGAAAAAAAAAAACAACGTTTGGGAATTAACACAAAAGTACCCCTGGATCTGTATGGGTTAAAACCAAAAAAATCCATTATCTAAGAATGGTTTCCTATGTAATTGTAAAAATTCATTGAGAAGTTGTACTCTTAAAGTGTGTGTGTATGTGTGTATGCTTTACCCTGTGTATGAGGCCATCTGTCATGGTTATGATTTAAGAAGCTAACAGCTGCCCTTTTTCACGCTAATGATGTACATGTCGAGGAGAAAGTGCAAACTCGTTGAATTAGAAACACCTGGCTGCTTTCAACAGTGTACTGAGATGGGTTACTGTATGAGCATGACACATCTGTGATGGAAGCGTACTGGGTGATGGGACTTGATGCATATCTGCACAATATGTCAATGTCAGACTGGGAGCGATTCTAATGGGTGTGTTCTATACTCCCTTTGCCAGCTGAGAATCATCTCAATACAAGCACGCAAAATAAAACACATGTGAATTGGAAGCTGATGAAAATATTAGGGAAATTCTGGTCATCGTAAATGTTTTTCTACATATAAAAAGGATTTGATAAAAAATATAATTACAATGTTTTTATGTGTCAGCTGATAATGCTGCTAGTTTCAATGGTTAGCAAATAAAATAATATACAGTAGTACCACTACTTACGAAATTAATTTGTTCCAGAAGTGTTTTCGTACCATGAATTTTTCGTAAATACAGTCGCATTTTACATGTAAAAGACCTAATTCTTTCCAAGACCCCAAATTCTACCGCTCAAACCTTTTAAAAATTATAAAAAATTACCCATTTTGTGTGAAATATGTGTTAAAAGAAAATGTAGATTTCGATTTTAGCCCTTCCAGGCTAATGTCGGTGTCCGGGAAGGAAGAGTTGATCCACGTCTGGGTGAGTATAAGGATGCAGCAGTCTGGTGGATCATGTTTGGTGTTTAAATCCAGCTTCAGGTAGTTCAGTTTGTTTTCCAGTGAGTGTACATTGGTGAGCAGGACTGATGGAAGGTCAGAACGGGTTATCTCTTAGCTTAGTGATGCTTCTGATGTGTCTGGAGGCGGAGCCTCTGTGGGGGGAGACTGTTGTAGGACGCTGGATCTGACCAGTGCAGCAGACCGAGGTTCTGTAGAACAGTCTGTGTGTCCAGGCTTGTGGAGTCCAAGTTTGTAACAATTTTTCTAAGCTGATGATAGTCTGTCAGTTATATACTCTTCTTGCACCGTTTGGCTGTAGTTTGGATTCTAAAAGTGCTGGTCTAGGTGGAGAAATTACTGTTAATGTAGCTGTGTTACCGGGAGACACAGCAGCTGCAGCCAAATATGGCACCGCCATCGCCTCATTTACTGTAATTTTCGAATACGTACACAACAGTGACTCTGTGATGAATGAGGGTCAAAGGGTAACGTAAAGTATCATGGGTAGCTCCCTCATAGCCAATGGGATGCTACCTACAGCATGTAATATACATACATTACTGTAGTTACGTATAGTAATGTACATACCAGAGGTGGGAAATTCCAGGTCCATCAAGTCAAAGTCCTACCATGTATTACTTCAAACCTGTTCACTGAACACAGGTGATTCCACTAATTATCCCATTTACCTGGATGAGGCATTGTGCTCATCAAAATGGGCTGGTTCAATGAACAGATTTGAATCGATACATGGCAGGAATTTGACTTGATGGACCTGGAAATACCCACCTCTGGTACATACAGTACTATATATATATATACATATCCACAAAATACCCACAAGTATAGATGGGACATCATTCTAGTGTTTCAATCTCCAACAAAAACAGTAGAGAACAGAAATGCTTTTATCACAATCCAATTCTGAGGTAATTTCATCAGCTATTATTCAAGTGCATTTTAAATATAATATTACATCTTTATCTCCCAGTGTAATAGAAGTTGGCTGGATGCCATATAATAACACTCATCACCAGCTCATTGTACAAAAGCTGTAGATGAATGATTTCACCACAACACAGATTGTTTTCACCATCTCTGATTCATCTGTGATTCTAGGACAACAAAGGAAAGAATTTGGTTTATGGGACGTTTTGGTTCTGTGGATTAAGAATAAGAAGAAAGAGTCCAAAAAGACCCCTGTGACTGTGAGTGGGATGATAAAAACATAAAACCACAAATGTCTGTGTGCGCCTACACTCAGGCTGCAAAGAACTAAAAGGCAGAGCTGTTGAAACAACATGCTGGTCATTGTTACTGTCTGCTTATGACTCATATCCAAGTTGTAAGGAACGTTCCCGTCACAATAAAGTCAGGAAAACCAAGTCTATAGTACAACAAATGTGTCAGACTACTAGACCTGTTTCCAAAATCCTTTTCCTACTATTTAATTTTCATCCTATACCAATTGTTGTTTTTTATTTTGTCTGTTTCTTATTGTTACCATTCAACCTAAACGGCTTAAAAAGTAGGGTACCATGTCAGAAGAGGAGAGTTTATGTTTTCAGCGCAGCTTTGTCTTCCGGCTATAGTCCAACATTGAATTGAAGCAAATAATCAGATTTCAACTTTTCCAAACAAACAGAAACACACAAACGCGTACAGAAAACGGAAAGACAAAACATCAAACATAACTGAGTTTGTGTTGGCGTGGTCTTAATAACTGAGGCATGTCTTGATATAACACTAGACGTCCCAAAGGCCTCCATTAAGGTGATAAGGGAAATTCTGGTGCGGGGCCTAATGAGTGTCAAAGAGTTTTTTCAGCCTCTCTGTGACACAGTTTCCTTACAGCTAATACAACTTCCTGTTAATGTAAGTGCTACAGTGTGCACGCTCATAAAACACACTCAAGACAAATACATTTTCACACGTGAAGTCCAAAGGAAATGGGAAAAGAGTGGGTGATGAAGGAGTTACAAAGTCAGGCCAAAGACTTGTGACAAATAAGACAGATGAAGTATGATCATGGGAACAGCTGTGAGAATTAAAGCATGGAGTGATTTCTCATGTGGAAGTGTAGCAGCTGTAAAAACTAATCCAAACTCCTGAAAAATATCAAGAGATCTTCAGAAAATAAGTGAGGTACAAAGGAGGGAGTCTTTTGGGAGGTGTTAAGTGATTCCACAAAGACAAGCTAAACGTATACATACCTGACGCTAAGAGATAATGTGGCTGATCAATTAGAAAACGACATGCACTGAATGTGAATAACAGAAATCACCTTCTACACAAGCAATGAACTGCACTTATAAAGTACTTTTCCACCTTTATGGTGTTCAAAGCGCTTTACATAGTCACCACAGTCACCAGTAGGAGGCTGCTGTCAGACCTACTGTACGAGGAGCAAGAGCCGGAAACGGGATTTAGTGCGTTGATCCTTCAGTTTTAGGATGATCCACTCTACCACGCCCTAGCCTTAGCTGCCTGGTACATGTGGTGCCAGGCACAACAAACCCTGCCATTCACAAATATTTAGCCTATTATATCCTTCCAAAATGTAATGAGATTCATTCTTGGACATTGGTAATGTATAACGTCACTTTGGTAGGAATTCAACAAAAACAATTGTCACTACAGACATTTGAAATTCCCAGATATTCAAAGTAAATGGGGGGAAAAATCATACAAAAATAGAAACTTTTAACACCTTTTACCAAAATGTAATGGCATCTACTGTGAGACACTGATAATCTAGAAACCAAATGTAGTATGAATTCAACCAATAGTGTTTCTACTACAGACATTTGAAAATTTGCTCATTATAAGTAAATGGGCAAAAAAAAAAAAAAAAATAAAACATTTATTAAAATTTTAACTTTGATCTACTCTTTCCAAAATGTAAAGTGATTTATTCTGGAAAATCAATAAACCCAATTTTGTATGAATTCAACCAATGCTTTTGTCGTCAGGGTATTAACAATCCAACCAACCAAAGCAATAACAATACCCCCTGTAGCCCCTTCAGGGGTGAAGGGTAATTAGTTGAAGTGGACAACCCAATAGAACCACATACTATAGATAATGTACATTTCATGATAATGTCTTGGTAAATAATTCAAATATATATATATATATATATATATATATATATACGTACAGTTGTTAAAGTTATGGTCATTCAGATGTAGTAAACATATACAGTAGTACCAATAATCTTAAGGTGATATGGTGCTCAAACCCACAGCAAATGACACATAGGAGTAAAATAAAGTTAAAAAGTAACAATTTTTTTTTAATCAACTCTCCACTTCCTATTAAACCTGCTTCTACAACATTTCCAAGCCAATATCAAGTCAACCTTGTCACTGGAAGAGGTACATTTTCATGTGAAGTGAATAAATTAGCTTCATTACACATAGTTAAATGGCGAGAAGAGGTAGACATTTTTATAGGGTGTGGATTTAAGCTACTGTTAAACATCTTAAATGACTGACATTTCACAAAGCTGAGTGGAAGCTATGGAAACTACTGATCAGTCCAGGTTACATGTTCACATAGAGCTGAATATCATTTCCATAAACCTTATTTTAAAATTCATGTTAAGAAAATTTGCATAGAAATAGGGATCTGAAACAAAGCAACTCCTCTGCTGAACTTTAACTAAAGCAGGGAGAGAAAGGAGAAGGGTCTTAAGAACCAGAGGGCAGGACATGGCTTTGAAAGAGATCATGAACTGGAGCTCAGGGATCTGGAAGAAACAGGGCAGAGCACAAACCCCCACCGTGCTCTTTTGGCAGGGCTCCAGTGTCAACACATCTCTGGTTTCTGCCCCAGTCCTGACACAGCTGGACCTTCCCTCTCCTCAACTGGCCTCAGGTCACGAGACTAAACTGTGTTTCCCAGTGGGCCGCTCTTCTAATCAGTATTTACTGCTAAGTTACACGAGGGTGAGATCAAATCCATTTCTGTCTGGGATCTCAGCACTAAAAGGCTAACCTGTCAGAATCTGTGATGTTGAAATGTTTCATCACTCCACTAATCAGATGATCAATTACATCCAGATGGGAGGATCTATTCATCGATGACATAGAGCTTAAAGTTTCCAGAGAAACATAAAACTAAAATATGAGAACTAAATAAAACGAGCAATAAACGATAGAACACAAACATTAACACAAGTGTTTATTATAAATATAAATACTTTATACTGTAGAGTCTTTCAGCTCTGTTTATTAACTTACTGTAACTTTGAAGGAACTGACAGCATAATAAAAGAATTAAAATTATACATTTCTTGAAAATAACAAGAGCATTAGTGAACAAGATCCAAAAGTGCTACTGATATTAGCTCAGTTTGTCACCTACAGAAGGGTTTTGCAGTTTCTTGAACATGTTACAGGTTTGTTTTCTACTTCTGCAACAATAAAATAGTAAAAAGTATGTATCCAACACATAAACAATATACAGTAGCAAAATCTGCTTTTTAACAGACATGCAGAACACTTTATCCTCTCTGAATTATATTCTGGGGGAATAAATGTAATTCTTGTGCATCCTAATTTACTGCACTTTAGAGAGGAGTGCAATTAATTATCCATCATATGTCAAAATGTTTTTGTTGTTGAGATTTTTAACCTTTAAATGCCAGTTTGGAAAAAATTAGGTCATTGTTATTTCTGAATAAAAGCACAAAAATGTGTCTTGCATCTTTTTAATATACTAAATCATATATATATTAAAACACTGCAGTTACTACAGACACATCTGCAGTAATGCACTTGCTAAACTGCTCTGTTGTGGTGAAAACGGAGTTAAGCCGAATTACCAGTCAATCTATGTTCCAATACTCACCTATGGTCATGAGCTTTGGGTAACACTGGTCTACAAGTACAATACTTCCAGAATAAACGAATTAAATATTATCACATGTGTGTTATTTATAAAGAAAACCCAAATATTAAACGCTTGTTGGCTGAAATTTCTAAGATAAATCTTTGGTCAAAATGTGAAATCCTTAGAATTAACAAGAGAATAGGTTTTACTCCAAAGGGATATTGGAGTATGTCCATACAGGAAAAGACATCAAGGCTGACCCAGGACATGTGGAGGGTTTATATCTCTGGGATGACCTGGGAAAATGTTCATATTCCCCTGGAGGAGCTAATGGAAGTGGCTGGGGAGAGGGACGTCTGGTCTTCACTGTTGAGACGGCTGCACCCGAGACATGGACCCAGATAAGCAGATGAAAATGACTAAGAGTATGCTAAATATGTCAGGACATTTATACATAGAAGGCGAACGTTTGTCTGAGTACGACATAATTGCTTTTCCACAATAGCAGTTGTAATCCATACTGAAAAAACATGTCCAAACTTCAAGTTGATTACCTAAAATGTTCAGTCGTTGGTTGAATAGGACAGAGCAACACAACCAACAAACTGGAGGGGGGAGGGGGGTAAAGTGGCTCATTTGCATTTAAAGGGCCAGTGCTAAAAATAACCTGCCTGGTGTCATTTCTCAGAAATAGTGTTGAAGATGAACCTATGAATTTGAATTAATGACGAATTTAGACACAAGCAGAACATTTATAGTTGATATAGACCACAGGGACATGTTTCAAAATACATAATTCCATTTAAAAAGAAAAATATCACTCCTTTAAGTATTAAAGTCTAAGTGAAAATAAATGAAATAGTGAACTTAAAATACTAAAGGTTTCTCTGGAGACAATACAGATTAATGTATGACAAATATGGACATTTTATAATAATAATAAAAATAATCATGGATTAGCTTTATGTTGTGCTTTTCTATGAATGCCAACTCAAAGTGCATACAGTGGATCCATTACTCATTCACTTGCACCTGCACACTCTGGTGGTGTTCAACTACAGCCACAGCTGCCCTGGGGCAGAGGGACAGAAGTGTGGTTGCCAAGTCCCGCTTACGGCCCACATGACCACCACAGAACACATGCATTCATACACCAGTGTGTATAGCAGCACTGGAGGCAAGGTGGGTAAAGTGTTTTGCCCAAGGGCACAACAGTACATGACGAGGACAGACTGGGATTCAAACCTCCAACTCTTCCGATATTAATCAACCCGTTCTAACTGGCTGCCCCTATTTTACCACTTATTAATACAGTCAGACCTGGTTTAGGTATGTACTGTGTGTGTTCAAACACGAGAAGATGACGTAAATCCTGTTTTTTTTTTCAACTTCATGCCACTTAAGAGGGAAAAAACCTGGACACAGTCGTGTTATCCCAAAGTGTGCATTTAATTTTGTTAACAATTTTCCCATGACAGGAAATAATCCAGTCTAATCAATTACACCACAGCTGGGATGGAAATAAATATCTTCAGTCCAGTGAATGCTCATGTTTCTCTATGATCATAGTTGGGTCATTTCATTTCTATATTACATACCACTCATCTTCACATGAGTGCCCCCCCCCCCCCCCAAAAAAAAGAAAAAAATCCCTAATAAGTCTAATCTAATTGAATGACTACTAAGTAGGCACCTGTTAAACCAGACAGAAAGTCCAGGGTCATTTTGTGAGAAAGGGGTAGATCTGTTCTGTCTAAACACAGCCGAAACAATCCTTCCATCTGAGCTCACCAAGAAGAACCGTCTCGACTGAGGAGAGACAGACGAGCAGGGACGCACGTGGAGGAAGTGGACGCAGAGGGGAGGGGAGGGGGGCAATGGGGGTAAACGTGAGGGAGATGAGCGTATGAGAGAAGGAATAGAAAGGGGATCATCTGCCAAGTGTCCCATCTAGAGATAGATGGAGAGAGAGCGAGGGGACAGAAGATATGGGAGATAGAGACTGGGGGCAGAATGAGGCTATAAAAGGAAGTGAGGAATGGAAAGACTGAGGCCTGGGAGGACCAAGGGTTTGGAATTCTTTCAACAAGGCCTGATGGGACCCCTGCGTCCCACCATTAATCTCATCTCTGTAAGATGGAGTAAAGCTAAAAGACCAGGGCATACATACACACAAACACACACACACACACACACACACACAGAGTCGTTTACATGTCTAAAGAGGACCAAGTTTATAATCAAGTAGCCATTAGGTAGCGGGTGTAAAAAAATTAAAATTAATAAAAAAAAAAAAAGTATAATAATAATAATACTAAATTACATTTAATAATGATACATTTATGACTAATTTAAAGATAATAACAAATTTAAATAAAAAGAACTAAATAAAAAAAATATTTAAAAAAGCAAGAAATAAATAAAATAATTTTTAAAAATACATCTTTTTTTAAAAATTAAACACGTCTTCAAACCTTCGGAAAATACATGTTTCCCTCATACTTTATGGGGACTTCTGGAAAAAAAATTTTATTCATAGGGCCACATCATCTCTATTTTAGTAGTGGGGATCTTTATTTATATTTAACGCTTGTGGGGACCTGAATTTTGGTCCTTATAGTGTCAGAGGTCCCCATGGTGTGACTGTGAAAACATATATATATATAAAATAGAAATACACACACACACACACACACACACACACACACACACACAGTATGGGGATTTTCTGATGCTATGTCAACAGTGAACTTACCAGATTCAAGATTGAAAATGAACTCTATTGTCATTCAGACATCAGACCAACATGGATACAGTGCAGAACAAAATTACATTTCATTGTCTCTTCCACAAAGAAAACAAATATAAAAACACCTTAGCATTAAAAAATATAAAGAAGCATCTTTCCAACCAATGAAGCATAAAAAGGCAACATATTACAGGTGAATAGATTCCATCTGTAGGAGTTTACATTTAAACTCATCATTTTTTACAGTTGATGTTGCACAACAGAGGAGCCCCACCCTGAATATGAACCACCCAGCAGCTCATCCCAACACCCACTCCACAGAACTTAGTGTGGATGTTAAGTACTTCAGTGCTGCAAGAGAATATCATCAGCTGTAAAGTTGGGAATGTTTGGGAATACTAGGTTTATTTCAAGTTAAATCAAGGAGAACGTTATTTGTCCCAAGATGTGAAATTGGTTTGTTTAGCAGCAAAAAATAACAATATACAGTCAATTATGGGTAGAATTGTATATTTGTGATCTTATGATTATAGTAATGTGCAAGTCATGCAATTGTAGTTAATGTAACATTAATTCACTCAGAAATATCCATATATAGAATTGAGTGTTTTGAATAGAAATACAATTGTCCTGTTGATGATTGTAATTTTCATGTTAAAATTGTAAAGAAAACATATTTAAGAGAAATGTTTACGTCCCCAATAGGGTGGAGATATATTACAGTTTATTTTGTGAATATTTACCCACAGTTATCCTAAAATAGGTATGGGAGCTCTGCCACTTAGGCATTAGCTATTTAAGATATAAAGACATAAAGACAGTTGAGAATAAGAAAAACTAGAAAAGCACTCTGAGAGCACAAACCTACGCCAAGGCAGACCCCCCCCCCCCTCTGAATGAAGAGAGGTCCACCAAGGAGGTTATGTTTTTGTTGTTGTTTGTTTGTCTGTCTGTTAATTAGCAAAATAACTCAAACAGTTATGGACGGATTTTGATAAAAATGTCATGATGTGTTGGGGGTGTCACAAGAGATCCTGGATTCTGGATCACTTTGAAATTTTACATGGAGAATAAATTCCAAAGTGATCCAGAATCCAGGATCTCTTCTGGATCCCCACATTTATTCCTGGTGACACCCCCAACATGTTAGGAAATTTTCATCAAGATCTGTCCATAACTTTTTGAGTTATCTTGCTAACTAACTAACAGACAGACAAACCTGGTGGAGGTAATTATTTTACTAATCAATACACTGCACACACACACACACACACACACACACACACACACACACACACACACACGAAAGAATATGTAGAAAATACAGTAGTATTTTTTTTTTATCATGTCTTACTTTCCCTCTTTTTTTATGTTTTCAACAACAACCACTTAGCTACTGTCTTATCTCATCCTGAACCTGAACACTTTAGTCTATATGAGCCCCTCCCTCTATATATATATGTGTAAACAAGTGAGGAATAGATGAACATATGAATATAATGTTTGAGATTATCCCATAAACACAAGCTGTAATTAAAAATAAGGTGGTGGTGGGTGAAAAAAAAAAATCACCTTCCATTTTGGCTTCATTTTGGTCAATTATCACATATTTGAAGTATTAAGCATTATTTTGGTCTTGACTGAAATAATTTTAGAACCTGGAAAGGACCAGATAGTTTTTTTTTTAATTCATGACCCAATGGATAAAAATGACAGAATTCAAAGAGATGAGCATTCTTTTTCTTATGACAATATATATACACTGCTGTCTATGAAGTTGGAATAAAAATATTTTTTTAACAGTTCCCATGGAATTATTGAGTATGATTTATTCTTGATAGATAAAGTGTAATTGGTACTGGGAAATGGTTACTGATGTGTATAAATAGGAATAAAAAAGAGGAATGTGTCTGAAATCCTGTGTGAATAATTCTTTACTATCACACCAAACGGCAGTGTTCAGATGCTGTTCTCCACTGTGGCTTAGTAACATTACTCTCCAAATGCAAGTGTTTAACTAAGTATGAATAATATGTGAAAAACGCATTTGGTGAATCTTTGTGTAGAGGATATATATTAAACCAAAGTAGTGGTCCATGTGGTGTGGGACTACACGCTGTCACACATGACTGGGAATGAAAATGAAGCATGAACAGTGATTATCCATGGCATGAAACTACTGGTGTTTCTACTTCTTTCATGTCCTAATTTTCTTCCTTTTTATCAACAGACTTTGTTTATGAGCCACTGCAGAACATATGCATCTGTATATGTTAAACTAGCAGACACTGGTGTGGCCTCCTTCCTGGATGTGTGATGTGATAGATTCCAGATTGATATAATGAAAGTTTAGATTAAATGTGATTAAATGCAGTGGATGTGGATTTACAACATTTTCATCAATGAGGTCAAAAGTTGTTGAATGTATGTTGAACGTATGCACTGGACAACAAGTAAAAAACAAGGTCTTTCCTTGTGACCAACGACACCAGCTGATAGTAAGATGACATCGTACCATGGGCTTGATGCGATATTCTTCCAGAAACACACTTTTGTATAAATGTATAGTGGGCGCTATAGTGTGGCTTGTTTGAAATGTTGTGTATTGAATGGGTGACGAACTGTGAGACTGACAACTGAGTCAAATTTCAGGCAAATCCATGTTCATATGTCCAAACTTTTAATCGAAGTACATTTCTAGGGGGCGCTATAGTATGAAATCACACTGTCTTTAGCTAAATGGATGTAGACCAAGGAGCAAGACGTAGACAAATTGGTGTTCGTATGTCCAAGTTGAAGCAATTTTTGTGGTGGTAATTTTTCCCCAAAACTTCACAAAATTTGTAATGTCGTAGCATGAAAATTTTTTTAGAACTTTTGATGTCCCGTTTGCCTAGATAGTGTTCAGTGATTTACGATTACAGTGACAAATGTTCAGAAAGGACTCACTGCTGTGAATGTGTGTGTGTGTGTGTGTGTGTGTGTGTGTGTTTGAGTGGTGAGTCGTCCCTGTTTGTCCCCGTGCGATCACTGTGGACTCAATAGACCTTGCATCGACGTGTCATGGCTCAGACCTGCTTGTCTTGACCAGGACACTTTTGAAAAACAAACTTAATCTCAATGATCTTTTTTCCTGGTCAAGTTTAAACCAATAATAAAGTACCAGGCGTACAATCAAACCGATGAGAACACAGTGATCTCCTTTGAGATTTTACTGATAGAATTAAACTGAAGTAACCAAATATGGTTCAGGCCTAAATATTTGGCTACATGAGGTAATTTATAATGAGGCAGTTCTGTTTAATTCTGTCAGAAAAAAAAAAAATTCAATTACAACTACACTGCCCGTTAAAAAAAAAAAAAAAAAAAAAGTCGCACATGCAATATTTCACTGCATCAATTTTGGTTTTGATTACAGGAGACTTGACACTCAATTTAACTAAGCTAATAGTTCAGATCTTTCCATGGGTAAATACTTCAGCGGTTAATAATGTTTCATCTGGAACAAGTTATTTAATCTAACTGATGCAGTAAGTGTCCTCTCATGTCTGTAATGATTAACAGATTGGACACCACCAGGATTGATCAGGGTCATCAGAATTGTGAGAGAATATTGCAGGGACCATCAGACATCATGTTCACACAAAAATTAGCCTTCAAATAGTCCAGACTCTAATTTGGGATGATGAAGAGTTGATGAAGCAATCTGATCATCATCACCATCATCATCATCATCATCATCATCATCATCATCATCATCATCATCATCATCATCATCATCATCATCATCATCATCATCATCATCATCAATAATCAAAAATTAATGCAACAATGGATGGAAAAAAATACCATAAACCTCATTGTGACACTACATAAGTGTTATGTGGTAAAAAAAAAAAAAAAGTCAAAGTAAATGTCTCCTGTAATTAAACCAAAGGTGGTGCAGTCAAATATTGCATGGACAGTTTATAATAATTCCAGAATTTGTATTTCATTGAAAAAAAAAATACTTGTACAACCAGTGCCCAAAAATTCAAAGCAACACCTTGTGCTCTTTTATCAACTGTATCACAACTATATCACTAGTGTGTTTTCATGGTGTGAACTCTGGGTTCACACCATGAAAACACAACAGGGTAAATGCTCCTGGAATAGTCCAACTATGTGGGGCACTGCAGGGACTGTAAAGAAACTCTGACACATTTAACTCCACCCCGTTTCCTTTTCCTGTTTAGAGAGCTTCTCTGGATAATCTATTTTCTTTTCACACAATTCTGACCTCAGGATGTATCCCATAAAATCAAAGTTCACTGAGACCACAGATAAACACAGACCATAATCTCCATATGTGTGAAAAAGCAAATTAGGCACAACTGCACATATCCTGTTAATATGAAGCCACAAATATTTAAAATTATCAACAGTTGTAACTTTGAAACAAATACCCGATAGAATTAACTGCTGATTACACTGCTGGTATCTAGCATTAGTTCTTTGTAATGGTCAAATGAACATGATGAGAACTTTAATGCATTTTGGTCATTTGTTTTATGGTATTATCAAAAAAGCTTATGCATGGCTGTAATATGCAGCAACAAACCCAAAACCAAATGATGCTTATTTCGTGGAGAGGATGTAGAAATAATTGGGTCAAAATGGACAAATATATTTTAAAGTCTTTATAAACTCTTATTGGAAAAAGGCACAAACCACCTGAATTGAGAATAAAAGTGTAGTGAGAATGAACTATCTATAATGTAATGCTTAAAACTATATTAATGGAAACACTGCTTTGTTTAATGTGTTGCACACATGCACTTAAAAAGGGAGTCTGCACCAATGAGGGCAAAAAGCCAAGCTCACCATGCTTTACTGTCACAATGGTGAACCGTAGAGACGATGGTTAACAGAAGAAAAAAAGCTTTTCCTGAGAAAACAACACCTTAGCCAACACATACTGTACAATCATTTACATCTGAACACACAACCATGTTTCCATCTACAAAAAGTTTACATGATGAGAAGGTCACAAAGGTTGGGTTTTGAGAGACAACACCTCAATGGAAACTTGTTTTTTTCTTTTTTTTTTTAGCATTCATGCCTACACACAGCAGTGTCAGAGAAGCTCCACACATGAGCTTCACATCCAAAGCAGTGGTTTCCTGCAGCACAACACAATGGATTCTTCCCCTGATTGTTGAACCCAGGCAGTCGCTATATCACAGCCACTATTTTGGCAGTGGATGTACCGGTCATTTTTTTTTTTTTTTTTTTTTTATCCTTATCATAAGCAGACATCTTCCCATTGCCCCGGACACATGTCTTCCTTCTCCATAAAACAATCACACTTTAGAGGTCAGTCACGTGTCGGCTTTCCAGTGAGTGACCCCATTGCACATCAAGCATTCACATTTAGATGCAAGTTTATGCTTTCAAGCTCCCACATGACTTATGCGGCTGTGTAACTCATGTGAGCTACTTTTCCATCATTTGCATCATTTTCCTATTCTCCTATGGATATTTGAAACATGCTGAGTTTGATTTAGTTTGACTGCGTGGTTGCAATGGAATTCTGTGCCAAAAAGTCACATGCAGAAACAACATTCATCACAATCCTCCACTTACAGATAATTGCTAAAGCAGACGCTGCTGCTACACTTCCAGGTACTGTAAGAATCCAAGGCCAAACCCCCCCCACCCCCACCCCCTAAAGTCACAACTCCCACATCCGCTATCAGCATCATTGCCCCAAACACATCTTGAAATATATTTTCAAACACACGAGAATTAAACCCTCTGAAAGCATCCTATTGAAACATCCTGTTATCGTTACTGTCTCAAGAGCCTTCCTTCCTTTGCTAGTGGTCACTGATAATGGTATTTGTGTGCATGGGTTATGTGTGTGTGTGTGTGTGTGGGAAAGTGGTTCACATTCATCCACAGAACCAAGCTTTTGCTCACAAGAAAGCAGAGGATTCATTTTCCCACTGAGAGCCACCCCACCTCAGTGTTAGATCTAGAGCAGGAAATCCTTACAAAATAGCTTCCACTGATGTACTGTCGAAACATTCCTGAGACTCAGTTATGTGGCATCTCAGACTAAGAGCTGTTGAAACTCAATATACTAAAATGATTACATCAAATAGTCCTATTTATTTACAACAGTAGACAAAAATGGAAAACTAATCATTACCAATTACAAGTGATTACAACAAAAAAAAAAAAAAAAAAATTGGAGAATAGTATTTCTGATTTTCTACGGGGAATTCCACATGTAAAAGATCACATGCAAACAGATGTTGGGAAACATTTGTAGGACAAAGAGGATAAGGTCAGTTTCAAAGAACTGAAACAGTCCCACGAGTCAGATTTGGATTCAATGGAAAACATATTGAGATTCATCCTTTGGAAAACATCAAAGTGTGATGCATGATTGGTTATGGCTTTCCACACCTTTTATAAAAAAAATAAAAAATCTAATAAAATAATTTCTTTAACTTAAACATCACCAGCAGCTTATAACTATTGACACTGATTTATTTATCTACAACTTCTGTGATCTGAACAGACTGAAAATTATTAACAAAGGCAGATAAAGCTCCCTCTTCACCGCTTAATTAAAATTGATTTGACTAAAACTAATCCATGTAAGGTGTTTTTTTTTTCTCTATTTGATGGTTACTTTCAGACCACGAAAATGCTGTCAGACTAAATTTAGAGATGCTGTCTCCTCTTCACTGCCTTGCAGCAAACCTGAACAATAGACAGAGGACTTCAACTATGTCACAAGCTTTTAATCGAGCCCTGACCAAATTTTATAAAGGACAGACACAAGGGAGCCTTTTCATGGGGCCTAGAAAATAACCCTTCATCTGATTGCCTTGAGTATGATATTAAATACCTTACAGAGAGAAACAAACATCTGATGCCCTGTACAACCTGCAGCAAATACAAGCAAATCATACTCACATGTTACAAGCCCACAAACAAACACAAACATAGTGCACACATAGTTTGAGCTAATAAAAGTGGATTTGATAAAAAGAACAAATAAAGTAGGCCATGGAACACAATTGTTCTTGAGAAAACGGGGAAATGAAAAGTGACCAAGTATGTTTTTATAGGTTCTTATCAGAGTCTCTAGTCTTTGAGGCTAACTTGTATGAGTATCAGTCCAAACCTGGGTTATTCATACTGTTGGGAGTACTCTGTTCAGACTGAAGGGTGCACAGACTAGGGCTGGGACAGTATGCTTTTATGCCGATTCCATTCTTTTACGATTTTTTTGGGTGCCGATTCGATTTAAATTGTGATTCTTCGATATTCCCGATTTTTCGCTTGTCTTTTAACACCAGACCAAGTGAAAAAACTGAATGATGATGCCTACACATCATATCAGGAGTGATATTTCCCAAAAAAATGCACATCATATGTGAGTCCCTGGGTCTTTGTGAGTTTAGACATTATTTTCTTAGAAGATGAAGATGGCATTTCTATATGTGAATGACAAATACTGCAATATTATCATATTAATATTACTGTGTACACCCTTATTGCACATCGCAAGTTTTGCTAATATCGTGCAACAACAGGCCAATGACTCTGTGGAGGCCAATCCATTTGAAAAAGTGATGTCCCATCGTCCCTGAACCAATCTTTCATAAACCTGAACCTGATGAATCCTAGTATGATCATCATAAAATATATATGTGTCACCAGATGTTCAGACATGATCATTTCAGTACGTTCAGGTTCAGCTGATCTGGACTCATAAGTTTATGAACTTAGACTTGAATAAGTCAAGCAATTGCACTTCATACCACTGCCCCTATAGCAGGGGTGTCAAACTGCAGTCCTCGAGGGCCGGTGTCCTGCGTGTTTTAGATGTTTCCCTCTTCCATTACACCTGGAGGCCATTGCATCATTATCAGTCTGATGAGGAGCTGATTATTAACTCTTTAAGTGTCAGCGCTGATGCATTCTGAATGGATGATTTAGTTTAAATATTCAGAAAAATTCAACCATTTTCCTTTTAGTTTTGTGCATGGACAAGGTGCCAAAAAGCAAGAGTTTTTTTTTTTTTTATTTATTTTATTTAAAAAAATTTTAAAGGCAAAATTAAAATTGCTGGGACCAAATTTCAATAGTAGTTTTCTTTCCACATTATTTGTCATTTTGTAAATATTTATTAGTTTTTTGTTGCTCATTTTGTTTATTTTTCTACATTTTGTTGTTTTATTGTAGTATTTGTCTTTGATTTTTCTGCCATTTGTGTCTAACTTTGCTCATGTTACCAATTATTTTGTTAGTTCGCAGGAGTTAAAGGGTTAAACTGAATCACATGGAAGAGGGAAATATCTAAAACATGCAGGCCACCGGCCCTCGAGGACTGGAGTTTGACACCTGTGCCCTATAGGCTTGTTCTATAGGCAGTAGGCATGATGGGTAACCACTTCATCGACCTCTCTTCTGTTATATCCATCACTCTGGAACAGGGACAATCTGGACATTTGGACTCATCAACAAATTATGGGACAGTTGTGCAGATGTGATCTATAAAAAGGGTCAAGAATGTTTGTATTTCCTAAGTCTTTTATTAAAAGTATTCTTTGTAATAGTATTGTGTGATGGTATGGTCATTCTAAAGTGACACATAAGAGTAAACTGGGAACAATAGTTAAAACATGTGGGAAAATAATGGGGCGTCAGGAAAACTGATCTTAATAATCTTTACCTGGTTAGATTAACATAGACAGCAGACAGAGTTTGTACTGTCATGACACACCCTCTCTCACTGAGGTTCCAGACACTTCCTTCAGGTCGTAGGTACAGTTATCCCAAAATCAAAACTAATAGAGCGAAGAATTCATTCATTCCCATGGACTTCAACCAATTGAACAAGATGTGGAAGATACACAGTTAACATCACAAGACATTGTTCCTACTATACAATGATTTTTACTGAACCATATGACCAGTGGTATGTATTTATTTATTTACATGTTTGCTATCTGTTGTGTTGTATATGCTTTTAATTGTAGGCTATGTGTGTTTTATGTCATCTTGAAAATTGCCTTTTTAAGGACATTAAAGCTTTCAAAGTCATCAGATCACTTGACCTTTTCCACTGACACACATTCTAATCTTTGTGTTATATATCCAACTGATGGATGTTAATGAAATGAGAAGATACTCATTGCATCAGTCAGAGTAAAAGATCAAACATGTAAGCTAGTGTTGTAAATATTCAGTGGAAAGCTTTTAATCTTTACCTACATAGTTCATCAAATCATGTGGATTTCTATTTTTATCCACACAGCGTATACTACAGGTATATTCTAATGGATAAGGTCACTCACTGAATTGACACGTGCACTTATACAAAGCCAACAATGTCAAATTGTATGTGGCCTCACGTCCCACATAATGATCAGAGCCAGACACAGATATGTTGGGCAGGGAAAGGTCATTGAGTTCATACAATCTAGTATCAGATTAACCTACTAACAAGGAAATAAAACTTGAACATTTATTTGTGGATTTCACATGTGAAAAATAACACTCAAAAGTCTGACTGTATTCTTTAACTATACAACTTAAACACAACACATGTATGTTGGGTTGACAAAGTAACTGGATTTCATTAATAAAACAGCATTATTTAGCAAACTCTTCAGACTTAACAAATACCAAATCTATATTACTCTTTAATGCACTATTACCAATAAAAATTAATGTTTCTTTGCGTTTACTGTCGGTTTCTTTGGAGCAATTTGAGGATCTTTGCTCTATGTAATTTACATTATGCATTAAGTTTGTGTTCAAACGTGGTGCAAAGCCTGAAACACTACACAGGTGTAAAACATTGAGTATGTTGGCTCCAGTGTATTATTTAGCAAAGCCTTTTGTGAATAGTTGCTTAGAATGGAACAGATTACATACACAAAAGCACAATTTATAGCTCTTCAGTGGTGCAATCCATTCTTTGAGTTTATGGTTAGAAGGATTTGAGGATTTGCCTTCTGAGGAACAAGAATATTTGTGGAAACTTTTAAAGCAATCCATCCAAAAATTTAATAAACTTTTTCTTCAGTATCAACCGAAGATAAAAACAACTCAATGTAACACCATTCACCTGTATCATTAAAATATGCATGAGATTTTACCAAACCACATTTTAATAGCTCATGAGAAAACTGTAGCTAAAGTTTTAACATCCTGCCTCAGGGGACATGACCCCACCCCTCATCCCTCCCTAACCAGCCAGAGCAAAATCCAATATAGCCTCATTTCCAATTTCCATTTATTTGTTTTACAACACCAAAGCAATTTGATGTCCTAATACCAAGCAGTAAACTTCCAACATGAGTCACTTCTTGAGAAACTGTTTTGAGTTTTGCTGCTATTTACCAGCATGCAAAGCCAAGAACCCTCCTACTGAAGAAACTCCCAAAAGCAGACCCTCCCACTGTCAGCACCCAGAAGCTTGCATGTGCCTCACAACACAAACTCAACCTGCAAACAAAATCGGGTTCATTTTTAGTCTAATTCTAAACAGACTATACTGTGAAAAGTGCAAGCCTGTGAGTACAAATAAGTAACATGTGGGACAGGGGACTTACTAGTTTTTGTCCTAACCCTCCGGAGATGAGGATGGAGATGGAGAGGCACAAAAGCAGCAGCCTGTCGTGAATGAAAGTGATAATCCATCCATCAATAGAACTCAGTTATTGATCCATAAACCCTGTGGTGGTGATCTACTATGACATTTGCTCTTACCTTAGACTCTGCAGTACAGTATTGTGTTGTTGTCCCTGCATGGTCCCACTCACGCAGACCTTCAGCTTCATTCCCACGCCGCTAGTTTCGTTGTAGGAACAGTTTTACAGCATGACTGTTCGACCTGACGCACACCAACACTCCCAAAGTGAACAATCACTGGATAAACATGAATGCGCACACTTTACCTGGCTGATCAGTGTTGAAAATAACTGTCATGTGGTTTGTTTCCTGCACCGATGTGACTAACAGACATAAATCTGAATGTGTGTGCTCTATTTTTCAATATTATTTGCCATTATTTGGATAAAACGCTTTACTTACAGTCAACCCTGTGTTGTGCGCGGTGGTTGGATGAAAGGAATGAAGGCACCACGGGGCAAAGATGCGCGCTCCCGCTGTTGAAGTTTTTTTGTTCTTTTTTTTTGACAGGTACCTACAAAACCTCCTCAGAGATATTCACACAAATATACCAAAGTCTGTGGAGTAGTCCCTCTCCTTACCGAGAAAAGTCAAAGTGTTTGTAACTGCAAGACTGTGTCCTTTAGCACGGGCGAGGGTGGTCTTTTTGGGAGGTGGGGGGTGTGGTGCAAAAGAAACAAGACCAAGTTGCATTGATCAGAACCTCATATCGTCTCGGACAAAGATGCAGCCAAAGGTGCTGCCCGAGCTCTGCCGATAAGTCGAGAATTACCCGAAGAAACAAAAGGACAAGCAGCAGTCCACAGGTGTTTTTTTTTTGCGCACGCTGTTTCCACTGCGCACCGCCACGATGCTGTTACCGTCCGGCACCCTGTTCCTGTTGGCGGTGGTCTGCTCAAGTTTGGACCTGACAAAGGCTGCGGTAGGAGCTTGAAGGATATACTATGTTTGTTTTTGTATTGTTTTTGTTCAAACTGATAAGTATTGTGCGTAAAAGTTAGTTAAATGAGTAAGATAATAAGCTTTAGACTGACAGACAGTGACTGAGGATTTCTTCAAAACTTTCCTCATATGCTTTTTGTGGTCCAATTCATTGCTTGAGTTTGATATTTAATAGTGTTTTTGTATTTTATTGAATACTATGATTTGTGCTTTTTGTGTGTGTGTGTGTGGTTGAGGACAGTTATTTTCTTTTGGCTATGTAGATGCAAACATTGTGGTGGATCTGCTCCCAGTCCAGCCTCCTCCACTTCTGCTTCAGAGGAGCAGAGAGAAAGAGAGAGAGGGTGGGGCAGAGGGGTGTACAGTAGCACAAATGTGTGTGTGTGTGTGTGTGAGAGAGAGAGAGAGAGAGAGAGAGAGAGAGAGAGAGAGGGAGGGAGAGAAAAGAGGGGATAATATAGAAGTTGTGCAGAGATGTGCATTGAGCAATCTTTAATTATGGGGTGATGCTCATATTTTGTGCTTTAATTGCCACAAGTCACGTTTACATTACACGTACATTACATTAAATAAGTATATTAAATTAAGTACATAAAAAGGAAATATCAGTGGCATATTATTTGGATATGAATACAAAAATGTGCGCCCATAATCACAGTAAGATGTACTGTAACCATAAGAACACAGAAACCTATTTTATATTAACACATATTCCTGTTTTTATTCCAATTTATACACATCACTAATAATAATAATGGATTACATTTCTATAGGGCTTTTCAAGGCACCCAAAGCGCTTTACAATATCGATCCATTATTCATTCACTCTCACATTCTCACTCTGGTGGTGGTAAACTATATTTGTAACCACAGTTGCCCTGGGGCAGACTGACGGAAGCGTGGCTACCGATTCATGCCCACCAGTGTGAGTGGCACTGGAGGCAAGGAGCGTGAAGTGTCTTGCCCAAGGACACAATTGACTGACTAGTAAAGAGCAGGATTGGAACCATCAACCCTTAGGTTAATGGATGATTTCCTGAGCCATGGTCGCCCCACCTTTAACTTGGTGCAAAACTGAGTTCCAGTTACACTTTATATTTCAAGAATAGCTCACATTGTTGTAATCATTTCATGAGAAGAGGTAAAATATTTTATTCTAACTTTATGGACAACAGTGTACTTTTACTCATGTACTGTATTTATATAGATATACTGCCTGGTCAAAATTAAATAGTTCTCAACTGGAATTAAGCAAAAGATACATATTAAGAAACATAAAGACTGGACAATATCAGAATTATTCAGGCTAGTGCTTTGGTTAGGATGGGATGAACTACCACAGAATCCCGACCTGAACTCCACTCAGAATTTTTGGGATTTTCTTGAGACTGTTTTACAAAGCAGCGTTATTCTTCCTTCATAAAAGTAATAGTTTGATATTTTTCACATGAATCTGTATGGGATCACCGTCTTTACTCTGGTGCAACCACAGTAACAACCCCCGATAGTGTCCTGTGAGTAAGTCATCAAAGTGGGGGTAAGTCACTGTGGGTGCACCAGAGTGATCCCAGACAGATTCATGTGAAAAATACCAAACTATCCCTTTAATACAACATATTACAATGCCTTTTCCTCCATGTTTAATTATATTTATTTTATTTGTTCATTTATGTGTGTGTGTGTGTGTGTGTGTTAGTTTTAGTTTTTTTAGTTTTTTTCTTTTGTTTCTATTGTTTTTTATCAACCTTTTATGTGTCATTACTGATATTTTATTGGTTGATTTTGTTTTGATTTCATTATCTACATGTTCAAAGTAAGGATTTCAATCAATCAATGAATCAATCAATAATACAGTCAGTCAGATAAATTCATCCAGCACGATGGAAACAAATATACTATTTATTGTGGCATTCTATAATCTTTATTAGTCATAATCATTGTTACAGGGAATATTGTCTAATGTCATGAAATTTAAAGGCAATCAAGTGAAATATCTTGTTTATTTATTTCTTTATTTTTCACCAGACTATGTATAGCCATTCATTATTTTTCTATCACTGCTTATCAACCAGATTACTCAGATTGCTGTTCTGCATGTTTATGTTATGTTTATGATATGTTTTGTTTTTTTTTTTTACTGTGCTGCTCAGTTTTAAAGTTTGGGTGGAGGCGTATGTTTCTTACTCTGGAGTAGAAATCCAGGTGATGCAGAAGAAGCATTCACTGTGGTTGATATGAGGGAAAAAAGACTAGTAAATATTTAGTGTTCTTGCACAACAGAATGTCATGTGATATTTTAGAGGAAATTTACATCTCACAAGGGAGCTATAGCATTATTGTGTGGGAGTGTCTCCATTTTCCAGGGTGTTTAAGGATATATTTCTAGATGTGATGGATTGTGGCTGTGAGCTGTCACCATTAAATGGTAACAAAAATGCAGTTTATAAGGCTTATACATTTTTCTACTGTCAGTACTGGTTGATAATGCAGCAGAGTGGCTTTGACATGTGCTTTTCCAGATGGGCATTATCTACTTTCATTAGCCATGAATGTAAGTCATCTCCCTTTTCAAGTATCAGACCACATCCGGTTAAATTAAGCAGCTGAAGTAACTTTTATCTATCGCCTGTTAGATTTAGAAACACATACAACAGGCAGACAAAAGACATCTGGAGTAGAACAACCCTCATGAGAGGAGAGGAGAGAGAGGAGAGGAGAGGAGGGGAGAGGAGAGAGGAGAGGAGAGGAGAGAGAGAGAGGAGAGGAGAGGAGAGGAGAGGAGAGGAGAGGAGAGGAGAGGAGAGGAGAGGAGAGGAGAGGAGAGGAGAGGGAGAGGAGGAGAGGAGAGAGAGAGAGGAGAGGAGAGAGAGAGGAGAGGAGAGGAGAGGAGAGAGAGAGGAGAGGAGGAGAGGAGAGGAGAGGAGAGAGAGAGGAGAGGAGAGGAGAGGAGAGGAGAGGAGAGGAGAGGAGAGGAGAGGAGAGGAGAGGAGAGAGGAGAGGAGAGGAGAGGAGAGGAGAGGAGAGGAGAGGAGAGGAGAGGAGAGGAGAGGAGAGGAGAGGAGAGGAGAGGAGAGGAGAGGAGAGGAGGGGAGAGAGGAGAGAGAGAGGAGAGGAGAGGAGAGGAGAGAGAGGAGAGGAGAGGAGAGGAGAGGAGAGAGAGAGGAGAGGAGAGGAGAGAGAGAGGAGAAGAGGAGAGGAGAGGAGAGGAGAGAGAGAGGAGAGGAGAGAGAGAGGAGAGGAGGAGAGGAGAGGAGAGGAGAGAGAGAGAGAGGAGAGGAGAGGAGAGGAGAGGAGAGGAGAGGAGAGGAGAGGAGAGGAGAGGAGAGGAGAGGAGAGGAGAGGAGAGGAGAAGTGTATATTTGGCTGGACATTATCAGATGAAACCAGAGGAAGTGCAGTAACTTAACATTCAGGATTTATGAGCATATTTTCTATTGATTTTTACAAGAGGAAGTTTATAAACATGTCAGAAAAGTAGATTTCCTTATCCATCATATCCAATCTTAACGGTCTATTGACGCTCAAATCGTCCTTCTTTTAGTGATGCATCTATATATTGGCTGGACGTCAGCTTATAACATGTCTTTTTATAGATGGCAGCAGAGGATATTCAGCAAGTGTAAAGAAACAGAAAGTACAGTACTATCCATTTTGGCCAAAGGTTATTTTATTAACCTTTTTTTTGGGAAAGTGACTATTTTTGTAATTTTCTCAAACATTAAATATGGAGCCACTCCTGTTCCTCAGTAAGGTCCAGAAGCATGTTGGATTTTGTAACATTATACAGTGATTCAGACAGGTTTTATTGATATTTTGAAGCTTTAAATAGTGAACACAAGTGACTTTTGTATGTTTATGACCTTATAATAGTTGTTTTATTGGATGAGCTTACTTTTTAACAAGTGCTGCTCAGATGTTTTAAGGCAGGAGGAGATAGATGATGATGTCTAATAACACACTAAGGTGGACATTTTTAATCTCAGAGTATTTCAATAAGGCTCTAAATTGGGTTAAATATTGGTATTGGCATTAGCCTAGTATTTTACAAAGCATACATCCTTTTGTTCCTTTATGAAACACAAAACAGCATCAACCTCTACCATTGTTGAATAATTAAATTAAAATGATGTCAGTCCAAAATACTTATATGGACTGATAATGGTGTTTCACAGATAAAAGCACAACTTTGGCCAGATTTATTTTGTATACTGTACATATTATTAATCTCTTGTGACCAGTTTTCACAAATACACAAATTTAGTGAGGAGGATAGTGTGAATTTACAGAAAATTATGACTCTGAAAGGTCAGAGGTGTCTAGGTTAACATAGTTTACCAAAATCAAAGTTCATGAAAATGCAAATATGAGTATAATTGTATAAAAGTAACGAAACATTTATGTGACTAGACATGGAACGCAGATTTAGTAAAGTATAAAATTTCCAATTACACATCAGTTATATATCCACTAATCAGATTTAGCGATTCAACTAATTAATCCCAACCTAATGTGTTTCTTTGCATATTGTCTATGTATGTACTATCTGCACCTGCATCAATCTAGTATAAGGAATCAATGTTTTGTCTGATGTTAACTCGTGGAACAGTGTTGGTGTGTTTACATTTCATTGTCTTCATATACACAGGAAGGTGATGTTTGCTGCGTATCAGAGCCTCCTTCAGAGTCTCCTCTTCTTGTTTAGGCTTCTTCTTAATCAGTGAGGGTAAACTAAGGTCAAAAAGGAAAATAAAGTATAAACATCATTCTCAATTTTGTGATAACCTTAAGTCCGGAGAGCATGACAGTCAGTTTATTTGTGAGTTGCTAGCACAATACAATTCAAGCATAAGTAGGTACACAGATAGTACCAAATATACTAACAGAAGTATCATTTGGTTTTTAAGAAAGTAAAAATATTAACCAACAAGTGGTGCCAGGCAAAAAAAATCCTGCCCCTTGTACTGTATGTATTATAGCTTCATTTAGCATCGATCTAAATGATGTCATCATGTCTATGGATGTGGTGATTTTAGCATATCATCTGCCTCTCTATATATGTAGGTGTCACATTTGAAGTAAACTGAAATAAAATGTAGGCCTATATTTTTATTGATCATTTAATAATACCTAAACATTTTGAACTTTGACCTTCTTTTCTTGAAAATGTGATCACTTCGAGACATGTGAAATTTTTCCCATTACAAGTAAATGGGGAAAAAAATGTAATGACATCCATTGACATCTATCACTGGCAATATATAATGCTAATTTACCTCCTAAACCAGTGGTTTTGCTGCTATTGTGTTAACAAACAAACAAACAAATCAAAAACAATACCAGTTGCAGGGGAATAATAGACAAACTTGTCTTTTCATTATTTAAACCTTGATCAATTTCCCGTCTGTTTATAAAATCTATCAACAGAATGGACCTTTTCTCTCTTGGCGGTCATTTAATCTGGCCAGTATGAGTCATGTGTAATTCCTAAAGGAGGAGGAGGAGGAGGAGGTGGATGGACAGATTAGTGGATTCCTGCAGTGAGAGTTTGTGTGTGGGATGTTGGATGGAGGGACTGAAAAAGGCGGTTCAGTAGCTGGCGGGAAAGGCAAAATTCCAAACAAGTCCAGTGCCAGTTTCCCACTCTCAGCTTGGCTGCGATATTCCAGGGAAGGGTGAACTCCAGGGAGAATTAAACCAACTCCTAAGTGGAGGAAGCAGCAGTAATGACAGTTCATCCTCCTACAGCCTAAGGAATGTGTGTGTATTGTCTATTGAGAAGTGAAAAACATGATGGAGACTTGATCCTCTGGACCTCCTACCCAAAGTGCTGACAAGGGTGCTTGTAATTTGGTCTAGTCCTGATCCTGTAGATTGACCTCCCACTGAGACAACAGCTGATCATGTCACTGAAACTGGCCACCATCCAAGCAATGCACCCTGGGTAGGTGAACCTGTGCGACCCCTGTCCTCAGTGCTGTAAAAATGCCTACATTTGGAAGAGGTGTGATTGTGTTTGCGAATCTTTATTTTCACAGGCACCTCTGGGTGGTAAAGATAATACTTTACTGACCTTGATAGTCAAGTGGTGTGGTGGGTATGTCCCGCTTTCTGCCTGTGTGTGTTCCCAACTGTGCAAGAAAGTTGAGGATTAAATAGTGGTTGAGCATGGTAAAGCTCTTTTCAATTCCCTGTGGTCCAAGTATCACTCTGAAGGCATTTCATTCAGACTTATTACAGCTGCACCCGAGATCTGGCACATAAAACATGTCCTTTGTCCCACGGTAACTTTCTAACTTTCTGCACATTGACCACCTCATGGTCGGTGTTAACAGAGTGTATTATCCTTCAGAGTGGTTTCCTCCCCATGGTGGATTGTTATGGCGAATGTGAAATGTAGCCATTTAACTGTGAAATTGGTGAGTCGTAAGTGTCATTTGTGGTTTGGAAAAGGATGGTGTAATGGATATGTCTGTCTGACAAGGAGGTGGGAGATGGGGACTGATGGAGGGAGGGGGGGGGTGAGGAACAGAGGAACCCCAGAAGATGAGGAATGTCGACTGGAGCCAGAGAAGATGCCCCGTAGAAAATCTGTTAGTCTCGCTCTCTGGACCTTGACCTATACACTTCCACCAACGACTGCCAAATTTGCCTGGATGAGGATAATAAAGACAGTGCTGGTGGTGATTTATGACTTCTTCTTTTTTTTTTTATTGGTCTGAAGTGAAAAGTGAAGTTTTGGCCACCTTTTCCTTCAGCTGTCCTCTTTGTCAGTTTTTGGCTTTGGACAGGTGCAAGACTCGTTATTGTCCATTTTAAAAAGAAAATATAGTGTTAGTTCACGGTTTACTTGGCACTAGGGGTTTTACTGTTATTACAACCCTCTGTGATGATATTGTGTGTCTGTGTTTGTGTTACATTACAGAACAGTGTAATTCTGAGTCTGGGTGTGTCTGTGTTATGGGGAAATAAATCTGTTTCTACAGTTACTTATGGGGACGTGGAGGAGAGTAAATGCAGAATCTCATAGTGTACATAACATTTTGCAATAATACTTACTATGAAGCTTAGTTATGGTTTGGATAAGATTGGATTAAAGTATGCTGGGGTTGTGCAATCTCCCATAAAGTGATGGAAACATACCATGTACGATGCGTTTAAGAATCTAGAAAATGTATGGTATTTAGTCTTTTACCTAAATCTCCTGCTGATGCTGTTTTAATCTTATAGATAAGCACCACATGTTACTATCAGAGGGAAATATTTGCATTCCACAAAACCAAGTAAGATGTAGTAAGTTTAATATGCTTTTTATATTTTTGCCATTAAATCACACGTATTGATCCTTTAATACAAATACACATATAAACCTAACCAGTATCACTTGTGTCTTGTCCCTTTATATTTATTTATTTATGCGTCAAAACACAGTAACGTCCCATCAGAGATTTGAATATCAAGTATCGCTTTGCTTTGGATAATGCCTTATGGTCCAACTAAAGCAAAAATGACTTTAAAACCAAAAATGTGGGTCGTTAACCACTGCACCACTGTACTGCCCCTGTTTTGTTTCTTTTTTATATTTATGTAGGAGACAGTTTGTTCTCATGAAAATTCATCCAACTCAAGCAAAGGACACATCAGTGCTGGACTAATTGCTTAGTTGTTCTTTATTACAGAACTAAAGGACAGACTGTCCTCACCAAAGCTGGCAGAGGTCTTGTGGTTTGGTAAATTATAGAACAATATTGGCAACACATTTGTTGTTTGTTTGTTTGCGGTTGGCACTCGTGCCTCACAGTAAGAAGGACCCTGGTTCTATTCCCACACCAGACCTTTCTGTGTGGAGTTTGCATGTTCTCCTTGTGTCTGCGTGGGTTTTCTCCAGGTTTCCTCCCACTAACCTACATGCACTGATAGGTGAATTAGTTAATCTAAATTGTCCATAGAGTGATTGTTTGTCTATATATGTTCAGCCCTGAGATGAACTGGCGTCTCGTACAGGGTGTACCCCGCCTTCATCCATTGTAGCTGGATTAGGCCCCCAGTGACCCCCATGACCCTCGTGAGGATAAAGCGGGTTCAGATGACGAGACAAGATTTGTTTGGATAAATACTTAAAATAACCCAGCCAATCATTGAGGTTTCATAACATGAATTAATCTTGACTCTCCTAAGGTTTTGATTTTATTTATATATTCCATAAGTATTAGGAGCATGGCTGGTGGTCTGAGAATTTTAGGTCATAGGTTGAGACATCATGTTGTGAGTTAAATTTGCATGAAGGTTAATTTATGTTCTGGACTTATGAGATTGGTGGGAAGGTTCAGGCTACTATTTATTTTGTGTTGTTTTAATGAAGTAATGATGACCAGAGCTAGTGTCAGATATGAGCCTTTAATCATATTTTTGGTCTTATCTTAAATGACTGATGAATAAATATGACTAAAATATGAAATACTGTCCATATTTTGTATGAGAACAATACGTACCTATGGCAATACATATTTGTACATGTGCATCAAGCCAATTTGTGCCGTGTCATTTTCAGATGTAGATCACTCACACAAATACTCCCAATGTTCCAAATGTTCCTTTTTTTAATCCCATCCTGTTCAGCTGTTTGGGCTCCAGTATAAGAGTACTGGAGCCAGGAGTTGATTGACAGTTTTGATCGAAGAGGGTTTTGAACAATCAATCAATTAATCAATTAATCAATTCACCCTATTTTTTTTTCTTTTTACTGTATAGATATTATCTGATGGAAGAACAGAAAAGATATTATTCACAAACAAACATTGATACAGACCCTGAAACATAAAAAAAACATTAAAACAATATTAACAACAGTTAACTTATGTTACTTTTGGATTTATATCCATATTGTGTAGTGCCCAGGTAAAGAGCTGCACAGTGCTATCAGTAGTTTATTCATATGATAAGAAGCTACATCTGAACACTATCTGATAGCCCCAACTGTTTGGAAATGGACTCCATACCTTGTCCTTCAAGTGACTGAGCTTCATACAAGAACATTTTCACATGAGCATAAGTTTCTTGTGTCAAATTCAGCTCATAACACACTTAAAAAAGAAAAAAAAAAGAATTAACTGCATGAACATGATAAATGTGTGTGAAACTGAAGGTCAAAAATCATCATCAACATCATCATCATCATCTGTTTAGGTAATATAGGTTACCTGGTTTGATTCCAACACCAGACCTTTCATACAAAATGTTCTCCCAATGCTTCGTGGGTTTTCTCCAGGTACTCCAGTTTCCTCCCACCATCCAAACACATGCACTCATAGGTTAACTGGTTAATCGAAATTGCCCATAGTTGTGAATGTGAAAGTGATTGTTTGTCTATATATGTTCAGCCCTGAGATGAACTGGAGATTCATACAGGGTGTACAGGGCCCCTAGTGACCCCTGTGACCCTAGTGAGGATAAAGTGGGTTCAGATGATGATACGAGACATTATTCATTGTTATGTATTCATGTGTGTTCATCAAGGTGAATAAAGTTACAAAGTCTGGTTCTTTACTGGTAAGTAAAATATACAAAAACACCAGACAAACACACATGCATTAGCACTGTTCCTGTCACTGTCTTATACTATATGTGGAAATGACCAAATATAGTCACTTGCCCAATAAAGGGTTAATATTCAAATTCTTGCATTTGTAATCTGTGTGAAGATACTCATGGCAAAAAAAGCCCTTTAGAAAAACTGTATAGATATGGGAATTCATTGCTAAAGGTAAAATACAAACACCTCTGTCTGTGTTAGTTCCTGCTGGTGCTAATAATGGCACCTGTAAGTCATTTTTCTGGTTAGAATCAGACATTCCTATCCACAAACATCATGGTTCCTCGTAACAAGAAACGTTAAGTTGTCAGACAAATGAATTTTCATCTCACACATGAAGGAAAATGTCATAGCATATGCTTTTAGATGTCAAGCATTACTTACTGTACCTTTTTTTAGAACGTCTCACAGATTCTTATCTCCTAAGGGTTATTTGGTAGCAGAGAGGCTGTAGTCAGCGCTGAAAAACACAAGACCACATGATATTACAGATGAGATAGGCACATGCTTCATATTTGTTCCATTAAACATTATCTGATTAATGCTCCTGTAAAGATGTGGCCTGTGGCGCCTTTCGACAAGTCTACGGTTTTATGTGAATGGAGGCATTTCTCATTGCTGTCAGCTGAACATGGCAGAAGTGGCTTTAACTCTGTTACCTTTAACTGTACAGACCTCAGCTCATCCCTGCTCATTCTTCTCATCTTAACTGATCTAAATTTACTCCATACATCCATACTTGATATGGTACTGGCCTGTTATGGTGCTAAATTTATGAAGAAGGTTTGATAGAAATCACAGATTATGAATGTGATCTGGCTGTAATTCAACAAGTCTGAGATGCTTGTGTGCTTACTTCGATCCTTGAATCTTTTTCTTGGAAGAGCAGATGCTTTATCCATCTTCTCCTCTGTTACGCTATTATGTTACTGATGGTGGTTTCTCACTCGCAACTTGCTGTACAAGTGACAATTGTTCTAGGATAAAGATTGTTCTACATGTAACTGACTAGCTGATGCACATTTATCATGTAAGTTAATCATTCAGTCACTGACTTTATCCTTGGACACTAGTTCAGTCACAAAAGGAGCTGCGTTTTAACATGAACAAAAGCCTCTATGACTACATGTGCACTAGTGTTCAGTTTTATTTTAGTATTATGTTTTAGGTTCAGTATTTTATTGTATTTTTCTGTTATTCACCATTATCATTTTGGATCAATATTGAGTTATTAGTGTCCGCTTATTTTAATTTCTCTTTATTCTTTGGTTCTTTTGTGTGTGTGTGTGTGTGTGTGTGTGTGTGTGTGTGTGTGTGTGTGTGTGTGTGTGTGTGTGTGTGTTTTTCATGTCTTTTTCCACAAATACATTATTATTTTCATTTATTATTATTGGTCCTGTATTTATTCTTGTGTATGGTTTTTCATTTATATATGTATATATATATATATATATATATATATATATATATATATATATATATATATATATATATATATATATATATATATATATATATATATATGTAGGTATGTATAGCAAATAGTTAACAAATCTCGTGTTCTTTTCTTTTGGAGGAAGGGGATTTTGTAAGAAAAGTTGATACAGTAAGAAGGGGTGGGATTATATAAGTGTTAACTCACTCCCACTCCTTTTGAACATGCTTGTTTTTTTTTTTTATGTATGTTTTCTTTTTCATTATTATTATTCTGTTTATATGTTCAAATAAATCGAATAAATCTAAAATCAAAATCTAAGAAGAATGTTTATTTAAAGTTTTCCATTGAAGCTCTTCCATTGTATAACTTAGCCTCCTTTTTTTTTTCTTTCTACAAATGCCCCCTTGACATCTACAAAAGTCTTCAGATCCATATACCTGTCAACATCCTCTGTCATAATGTCTAACAGTACACAGTAAATTTTGCAGTGTTAAATCAACACTTAGAGAGTTTATTTAACTTTAACTCTAGAGTGTATTCCCATTGTCTGGTCCCATTGTCTCCAAATTAACACTGCAAAATCTACAGTGTAGGTTTGTTTGTCCTTCTAATGGGAAAGATGGACTTTTCTTTGGAGGATCCATCTCGGCTGGTGATGATTTTCATTTTTATTTTATGAATTCAACCAATAGTTGTTACAGACATTTGAAATGTAGCCCATTATAAGTAAGATTTAAAAAATATATATATGAAAAACTAGAACTGAACTACTTTTCCCAAAATGTAATCAGATTTTTTTCTGGGTCACAGGTAATCTATAAATCCAATTTGATATGAATCCAACTGATATTTTTGCTACTAGAGTGTTAACAAACAAACAAAAACAATAATCCTTGTTTCTGCTTCAGGGGTTGGGGCCTAGATGACTGGATCAAAAAATGCTAATATGGTAAATTTAAAAAAAAAAGAAGTCTTATTTTGAATATCTAGGTGGAATATATTGTTTATATAACACCTGAGAAAATGTGAATATTAGTGGAATACTAGAGTGCATTTAAACATACTCAATGATCCTGACCATCTCACATTTTCCAGTAAAGAAACTGAACAATCTGGTAATAATGGATGCATCTATGTCTAAAACATGTTCCTATAGGTACTTGAATAAGTCTAGTAGACCATATTGTTCTAATGGTACACCTTTAACATTGGGCTATTTATATATGCTTTCTGTGATATTTGATCTTTCACTTCCTACATGACATTTTATCCGTGTGACCAATAAAAGATTTTTCTTGATAACTTGCTTTTTGTCATATTTTTTAGGGAGTCACCCAAAGTAGTTAATTTGACTTTAATTGTAAAGTAATGGAAACTTTAATCAGATAACTTTTAACAGGAAGCAGTGGAGTTACAAGATGTTTTTCACATCAGGAAAACCGGTTTGATAACCTCTCAATGCATAGTTTAGACTAGTATAGATTAGACTGTCGACATTTTTAAGTGATTAGGGAGTGCATAAAGTATTTTTATCTGATTTGAGCACGAATTAGATCTCAGGGTGGTGTATGTTTCAATTCCATCCATATGTTCAAATGGTAGTGACATTATTGGGATTTGTCTGATAAGTGTGAAATAAAGCACTGCTCTGTCTTATTAATTATCTACTCAAATGTCGTGTATGATAGATGGGACCTAAAAGGATCCTTTATCATGTACAATTTTGCAGATTGGGAAGTGACAGGCGAGGATAAAGGACATTTTTCAGTGGTTTTGGAACTCCCCGTCTCCCAGACACTTCAAATAAACCCCACTGTGTTTGTGACGACGATGATAATTTTAGGAGGGGATAATTTCCTCTTTTAGCCGCGACAACACCAACACATGTGCAACTTGTAGAGATTGGAAAAGCCTTTGTAAAGTAGGATGTGAATTAGAGCGCACATCCACGCATTGCATACACTTTTCCTGTACATGTGGCCCCTGATGGATGCATTATGTCACTCTATGGTGCAGGGTTCATAATGTGGCTTTGTATAAGTTACTAACTTACTTCCCAGATGCTTCCAGGTATAATGTGTGTGTATGCAAGCTCTGAGTAAAAGAATGGAGGGTGTTGGCTTTCTATTTCAAATATGTTTTTTTATTGTTCTTTTTTTTTCTACTTCAAAGAAACAAGCACATGAGTTACTTGTCATCAATTGTTTTTTTATTTTCAATTTGGATTTAATATTTTGATTTTTAACTGGGTTTACTTAAATGTAAATTGTTTGTTTTTACATGTTTTTTTATGTGGTCTTGCTTTATTTTTCACAGTGTCACATTTAGTTTGTATTACAGTGTATTTTTGTGGTGATCTGAATATTTCCAGGGGATAGCTTCTATTTTTGAGATAGGGGTTGAACAGTCTTCCTCACCTTTTCAATGTAAGCAAGGTTTGTCTTCTTCGTAATAACTTTTCCAATGCACTTTGAGATTCATGGGATATTTTCATTTGATAAATGTTCCATATATTTTATCTACTTCAAGTATCAGGCACTCTTACCCAAGATAATAATATGAAAATATATACATGAAGCCTAATTTTTGCTTTTATTTCTATTAAAATAATGTTTTTACCCCTACTTTTAATCAGTTTCTGTTCACAATAATAACCCTAACAAGTCATAGAGGTCATTTCTTGTCCTCACGTGTAGACACTTTTCCCAGATACCAGAGCACTCTTGAGAGAGATGCAAAGTTGACCCAGCCCCTTCTTGTCTTTGTGAGCATAAAAGGCAAGGAAGAGGCCTTCCTCCTTAGAAAAAGAATGGCTTCCTAAATCCTACATCCTGTGGCACAGTGTTGCAAATTCACAGAGGAACCACAGCACAGCTGAAGTGGTCAGAGCTCACATGAACTGGATTGACTTTTTCTCAGCGAAAACAAACATCTTAAAGTTATTGTTGCATTCACTTCCCCCTCTCTTTGCCATTCTTTCTGTTTTCACCACCAACAAGAGGCAATTTTCTCCCCCATTGCCTCAATACCAGATTTGTTAGGAAAGAAAATGTGCAAACTTTGCTCTAGATCATATCTCAGATTATTTTTCTATGCACAAGTATCCCAAACATGCGAGTGCAAACACAGATGCGTGCAGAGACAGAAAGATAATGATTTGATATTTTGGTGTGTTAATACTTCAACTAGTTTTATTTGTGTGGGATTTTGAGGAATGTTTTATTACTGTGTGGAACAATAACTACTCAGATCCAAGATGCGTGGGCATGTGAACAGACCTCTGCACAAATCAAATATCCCATCTCACCCACTTTCACAGAAAATTGTTCAGACAGATATCACAACTAACTGACCTGATTTCCTCTTGCACAGTAACATTTTCTTTGAGACGTCCTCTACTGACAAAATACGGAGCGTGTTTTAATGAGCAGGAGAGCAATCAGCTGTGTTTTTCATGGGGCCTTTGTGTATTTGGGTGTTTGTGAAAAAGTTACAGCTGGAAAGTCCCTCCTTAGCCCAAAAGATTAGTGGGAGCCTAGCTTAATTTGTTAACAAGGTAACATTTCATCTACATGCCAATGCTTGTGCACACTCAACAGACACTCAAACACAGAGGGAGACTGTTATCAAGATGACCTTTATATTGAAAGTTCTGTTTGAACCTTTAAATCCCCTCTAATGGCCTTACAAGGGGTTAAAGGTCAACAGGATGAGTCTCTGGGGGTCAGAATGGGAGGCAGGAGGACTGACTGATTAGCAGAGGTCACAAACCCGTGATCTCCATCTGTAATGATGTATAGGATATGTAGACAAATGATTGGGCTGTGGAATTAAATCAAATATATTACAAGTGTTTGGTGGTGTTTGGTGACACATATAATGGAAGCTTCAGGATACTGTTCTATTCCTCATGTAAGGGTTTGCCACACTTTAAATCACTTGACCATCAACCTTTCACTTCTGTTCATAAGTGACAAATTAAGAGAAAACAGATTCCAATACCAATATATTCTAGTTGTACTTGGCTTGATGATATAAAATGATAACTACACCATATGAACAAACATACTGGGACAAAACACAGACTTATCAGATTTCCTTTTTTTAATTGATTTTAAAGATTATCAAGATAAAAAAAAAAATGTCCATATTTATTGCAAATCCTAGCTGAATAAACCAGTTAAATGAGTCTTTATTCCCAGAAATGTTGGAATAGTATATTTAAATAATTATGATTAAAAAATAAATAAATCACATAGAGTGAAATAAACTAAATGTACACTCTGAAGCATTTCACAAAAATACCTCAATTGACAAAAAACAAAACGAAAATCCATGCAATATTTATCACAATACAAATTATATTATCACACTTGCCAACATATTTTTGGGGTCCATTCTCCTGTTAGCAATGAATAAACTTTATTTCATGTGTCTCAATACTCTTATTCACATCGTTTGATAGTTATTTAATATCCTTTACTCCTGTGGTACTGATATTAATTAACACAATTGATGGCTTGTAGGGTGAATTATGCATTTTCAGGTAAAATGGACAGAGAATACTGTAATGCTTTGTCCTTTTACTTCATTTATCTCAGGTATATCTGGATGTTGAATAGGTTTTTTTTCTAAGTAATGATAAAGATGATGTTTGTTAAGTCTCTGCCATGTTTATGTATTTGTAGAATGGGTTAATGTGACATTTCCTTTTAACATCTAACATTTTTGGCCTTACTCATGCGTGAAAATTGTAATGTTATAAAGCACACAGACACACACACACACCCTTGTTACTGACTAGTGGGGCCTGAGAAATTCTCTAAAACAATTTTCCCATTTGCTGGGTTAATTTTGCACATGAGAATTCCTGAGTGCAGTGTAAAGATGTCTGATGATGTACTGATGCAGGGGCTGTACAATGTTCCTGCTTCTTGTCGTATGTGCGTTGACATGTTCAACAGCTTGTACAGTCCCAGTGGACAAGCTAAGCTTTCTTCATAACTAGTGTTGTTTGGCTTCACAACACAATTAGAGTAGAACTATGCTCCTTATGTTTGTTAATATGCCAAAGTTAAGCAGCCTCTTGAGTAAGACCAAACAAGATGCTTTGAGACGCTGCCAGTCACAGCTACTTTTCTCTCCCGGTTCGTAATTTAATGACAGACAACTTTAACATGATCACGCATATTCATGTATGAATAGACTAGTTAGTGTATTCTTTTTTTTTTTTCTTAGCTTGTGTATGCATGTTCCCATAAGTAGAGGTATTTATTTGTCTGTGCAATGTCTTTTAACAAGTCTTTCCCAGAGAAAATGATGTGAGTGTAACAAGACATGGTTTGTTTTATGATTTCAGCACCGCCATCCTGTCCGATTGTTTTTAGTTTTGTGTTTGCGTGAATAACATGTGTGTGTTTCTGCTGCTTGTGTGCATTTTTTTTGTGCAGACATGGAAAGATAATAATTTGAGCATGTGTGTTTGTGTGTGAGAACAGCACACTGCAGATGCATCTGCTTTTGATTACAGAAGCTCTGAATTATTTCTCTGGTGCAGATGAATACCTGATGCCTGCAGCCAGAACAGGGCATGTTTCCCATCAAGTGGGTCTCAGCGATGAGGCACAACACGACTCCTTAAAGAAAGGAAACACAAAACATAGCCCTGTTTTATTGCACTATGTTCATATACTTCGAGGTTAGACTCTGAACTTTGGCCTTCGTTTCTCTTGAGTATCAATGGTGGACTACTGTCTGTAAACCCAATGACGCCTCATCTCAATTAATTTAATTTAATTAATGTAGATTGACCCATTATCGTGATTAATCTGATTTAAAATGTCAATTAAATAGAACAGTTGTTTGCAGTTCTTTTTTTTTTTGTTGAAACTATTTAAGGCACAGGTGTCAAACATAAGGCCCGGGGGCCAAATCTGGCCCACCAAAGGCTCTAGTCTGGTCCTTTGGATGCATTTGAGTAACCCCCCCCCAACGATTGATGCGAGGTACACATTAGTCAGGGTTTCTGCTAGCATGAGGCTATTGCATTGCCCAGTTTACCACAAACAGATACAGATACAGATATATTCATTTTGTTGTTGAGTCTGTTTCCACATTGAAAATCAAACACAACTAATATAGATTAAAAATGATTAATCAAAATGAATCCAAAACAACTCTACGATTAATCTGATTAAACATTTTAGTCATTTGACAGCCCTAGTTTTTACAAATGGGTTTAATTCAACGCTACATTTCCACATCAATTACTCAGCAGTTAAATGGCATTTTGATACATTTATCTCATGTAAATATATGACTAATGTTCACATATATAGCTCACAGAAACAGTTAATAGGAAAAACAGTAGTAGCTAAACCTGATACCTACCTCAGCTCAGAGAAAAATGCTGTTTGACATTACTCATTTGTGCACGTGCAGCTCACACACTTCACACAGATACAGACTCGCGCTGTTTACAGAGCAACTTGCACCAGGAGCCTTGTCTTCCAAGTATGGCAGTCAGACAGAAAATTCCCCTCCTCCACATCTATTCTCTCATCGCAGCCTCTCAGTACCAGA
The DNA here is from genome assembly GCA_020466265.1 of Siphamia tubifer. Taxonomy (NCBI): domain Eukaryota; kingdom Metazoa; phylum Chordata; class Actinopteri; order Kurtiformes; family Apogonidae; genus Siphamia; species Siphamia tubifer. The sequence goes on along the minus strand of CM035803.1, from coordinate 26,446,064 downwards.
GAAGGCCAGGAATGTCAGAGCACCACAGTTCAACCTAGTACAGCCTGTGAGAGCTTATAGTCCTCCTCTGCTCATCCTTTATTCTTTCTTTCTTTTGTATTTTTTTTACTCTATATACCGCTCCTGTATCCGTGTAACCAGCCAAAAAAAAAAGAGGTTTATAAGACAAGCATAGTTAGTCAGCAGCATCTGTGATCTTGACCATAAAGAAGAGCCTCGAATAATTGAAGCCAGAACCACCATAAAACTATAAAAAGATACTAGGCTCATAGTTTAGTTTAGTTTAGTTTCATTTATTTGCAGTTATAAAAACAGAATACAGAAAGGAAATATCAAATAGAGTACATAAATAAAACAGAATATAAAAAATAAATGTGTAGGGTTCATCATTTTCATAATATGAGGTGGATCAGCTGAACGTGGCTGCTTGACCACTAGCTAGCTAGTGTACAGTAGGGGTGTGGATTTTGCCTTATTTGTTTACTTATGCTATATGTAGATCCCTGCATTATCTGTATAACAGTGTAATGCATTACATGATAGAGGCCAGCTGCCAAGGGAGAGCCTTTTGTTATTTATGGGTTAAAATTATCCTAATTGTCTCCATCTGGAAGCCATAATCTGTGGTTTAAGGCTCTAACTACGTCTTTATGGAGTGACTTACACAGGTTAGACATCTTAGAGCAATACTGTGTTAAATTTACTGTAACAGAGCAGTATCCTTCCTGGTGGTTATAATGGAGGCCACATATCAAAGACCTAATTTACTTTGTATTGGAATAGAGGTTAACAGTAAGGGACACAGAAGCATGCAAGACTCACTTTTACACACACAAAAAAGTGCCCTGTAATCCTACTTGTTATTTTAGTGGGACTCGCACAATCCACAAAAGGTCCCAGATGTTTGTGTGAGAGTTCATGGATATGTTGAATTTAACAATGTTGCACAATGTTTACTGATGGGATTCACCAAAATTACATCGGATGTTATAAAGAACAATCAGATTAGCCAACTTGACATTACCCAAAACATAAATACTGAACTAAGTGATGCAACAGATGCAGCAAACTGACATTGAAGTACACATAGAAAGTTAACCATGTGTATTCACTGCCAAAACAAGTGGCTCAGTGACTCAATAAGATATCATCATGGAGCCACATACTTAGGTACAGAATACTTATATTTCTACAACTTACAATGTTATGAATACAGGCAAAAGGATTCCACATGTATCGCATAAATGAGTAATAATACAACAAAAATGCAGTCAAATCGTTATAGCAATGTTGTAGATGGACATGCATTGTTATCAAGACCCAGAAAAACCATGTTAAAATGTGATACTGACTTTAGCTGTCTGGTTTCCCTTTCACTGAAGTGTATATCAATGTGGAAGGAAGGATCTGCTGTGCTCGTACACAGCAGCGAAGATAAAAGTGAAAACTCATCAAACAAAGATGCACTGTTTTGATTTTGTTTACCACTGGACTAGAAAAAGAGCATCAAACTGGACGTAGAATAGAATCATACTAACAAAAGTACAGTAGAAGTGATATGGTTTTTGACTCTGTTTATGTAAAATATACAAATGTATTTAAAGGAAAAATCACATATATTAAATACATTCTGTAAAGCTTCAAATGTGTGTCAGACCAGACCCTCCAGGCTTTGTGTGATATATGGAGGGAGGTTATGGCAGGAATGTACAGAAATGTAACGTGCAAAAGACCAGCCTGTGGATGACATTGACCAGATGTTTGTGTGATCTTCAGATTCTCTTAACATGACCGGAAAGACAGGGAAGCACCTACAGCTGTTGAAAATGCACAGTCAACATGGAGCAGTGAACGTGTCTGCCCCTGTCTGGACAAAACTGAAACTACAACAGTAGTTTGTACTCATTAAACCTGTGTGCAGTTGTGTCTACAAGCTACCAAATAAACACATAGAGTAACTGTTTGATATCCTCTTGACACCAAGCAATGCGATTTTTTCCCTCTGTAGGGACACACTTTGAATTACTTAAAAAATATATATCTATTGCAAAGGACATTCCATAAAAAAAGTAAAAATGTATCTTGGGGGGAAAAAATTTTGCATTATGGAATTTCCAGTCAAGTTTAATTAAAAAAAAAGGTTTTATTTTTCCATGTATCTCAGGGGAGTATAATATTAAAAAGCAGAAAAAAGTTAGAATATATATATATATATTTAAGCGACTTCGCCTTGTTTGGGGATTGGGTGCAGTCTATGAGAAGTGAATCTGTCCACTTTGGCAAAGAGACCACAGACAGTGAGTCATACAGAAGGGTACACAGAGTGAATGTACCCTGCAGGCTACAAAGAAAGAGAGCTTCTGTGGAAGATCAAAGTCTACTCAAACTATTGTAAATTACTTTTTACTCCTCCCTGCAATTTTTTATGAATTCATGCACACGTATGTTAAGATACATAGACTGATGAGAAATCAGTTTGATCACATATAATGGTGAATTGGTGGAAACATGAGGTAAAGTAAAGTTTGGAGGAATCTTCGTAAAGAAAAGAGTTGGGTAACACCATAACTAAAGAGACTGGTCTGATATTTTCATCTAGTTTTTTCCTCATAAGGTAACAAAATGCATGTAAGAACTGTCAGTTTTACAGGGAATATTGTGTACTACTATTGAAACCAACGAATGGTGTAGTTATGTTTTTACCAGCATTCATCTGTTTGTCGGTCTGACTGTGGTGCAACATAGACTAACTCAAAAAAGTAGGGGTGGATTTGGTTGAATCTTTCAGGAAATTGTGATACTAGCACAATCAACAAGTGATAAAAGTTCGGTGGTGATCAGCAGAAGGGGGCACATGCATATCTTTCAGGAGGGGGGTTGATCTGCCTTGGCAGAGTCTAGGCTTTTCTAGTTACAACATATGAATCTGTTTGTCACTTCTGGAACAACTCTTTTTCTCTTCTTTTATTTCCCTCTGAAAGTTGGTTTCAGGTAGTTTCTTATTCAAACTGAGGCTCTACAAAAGGTGTTTTATATTGTTTAGATGCAAAACCTCTTGAATTAAAGTTGTGGTTTGTGATATAGCATGAAAGTATTAGAACAGAACCAGGACTTCAGTGTACACCAAGGTTCGAATTACAGTATGTGGAAGTCAGCTGAGCTCCCATAGGGTGAGCGGTGGCTCCCATGAAAGCAGCAAATTATTTTATCTGTTGGGGTTTCTCAAATACTAAACATGAATACAACTCATTTCCAGTCACCCTAAGCACCTCTGGACTGTCAGTCGAGCTAGGCCTACCACGAATTGACCAATGGCTGTTACTATCATGAATGTCGACCATAATACCAGTGGCATTTTCAAAACAAATAGTGTTAGTTGTAAATGCAGCTGGACTGTCACTCGATTGACAATTCCTTTTCAACAAAGGGCCACCTGATGATGTTGATTATAATGTTTTTGCTGGTGCTTACCAGTGTCGGTCATGTTTGTTTGTTTGGCTGTGTGCAACTTAACTCAAAAGTTATGGACGGATTTAGCTGAAATGTTCAGAAAAGGTTAATAGTGACCAGCGACGTCGTTAGACCCGTTTTAGGGTGGCTTGAGCCAGCCTATTTTGTGTCCAAGCCACCCTATTTTTTTTTTTTTTTGCAGATTTCTAAAATTATTTATATATTTTTCCCTTTTTTTCCTCCAAAAACAAATGCAGTAAAGAACTGAGCACGACCCACCAAGAAATCTGAGCACACGTTTCCGTGTGTTTTCGTATTGTTACGAACTGTCAACAAGGCAAAAATAATTTGCACACAAATTTCTCCTCTCGCGATCTCTCGCGACAAAGTCACATGGGCCGCTCCGGCCAATCAGTACTCGCCATTCAGCACGGAACACCCAATCGTGTTTCCCATATTATCACCCGCGGTAGTTCAATTCTATGGCTCAATCAGTCTGATAATTACTCGGTAACTGGAGAAAAAGATGTTACAGGTTCGTTTAAAATTAATTTCAAGTCTTTTAAAATTTTCTGATTTGATATTTGCTCCTTTTGAGAATATTGAAGTCGTTTCTATAAAAATGTGACTTGTAAATTAAAAGTTATTCACATATTAACGTCCATATTCTTTAGCCTTGAGTCACGACACTGACATTTTTATTGTATCTATGCTATTCCGTTTCAATAATACAATTAATGGATTGAAAATTAAGTAATCCCTATCCCTGTGAAAACACAACACAAATGGCAAGTGAGGGTGATGACCCATGTGAAATCCATCCATTTTCCCTCTTTGTGTTTTCTCTTATTCTGACCAACTCAACCTGAGCACACTCTGATGTGGAAATTGGCCTATGCACAACAAAATATGAACTTAATTTTTTAAAACACAACTTCATTAAACAGTCATATAAATACTTCCCTTTATGCTGTACTCTAATACTAATAGTACTTTGAGGGAAATATGGCAATAAGCACATTTCAAGTCACTCAAAGACACAGTGCATCAAAGAATAAAAGACAATGCATAAAATACAAGATAATGAATAAAAGAGCAGATTTCAATACATTTAAAGGGTGCAGTAAAGACAGGGAGGGAAGAGAGAGTCACACATGAATGGATTGTGGAAGCAGCTGAAGGCTCTGCCCCCATGGACAGGAGGCATGGTGAGATGGATGGAGGAAGGGAACCTGGTGGAGCAGACTGGAGTGGTGATATGGAGGAGTTATTGAGAGTCAAGACTGTGTGTATGGATTTAAAAGTGTATAGAAGGAGTTTGAATTTGAAGTGCTAATGTGGTTCTTAGAGGATGGGGGTGATGTGATGGTAGGAGGGGGTTATGACAATGAGTGTTATGAACCAGTTGAAGCTTATGGAAGGTCTTTTGGGGTAAACAGGAATGAATAAATACATAGGAGGGCATTGCGATCGTCAATACGGGAGGTTGTGAGGCTGTGAATAAGAATGGAAGTTATGCAACAGCTCCATACACTTACCCAGAGTTTGAATTAAGAGTGTTTGTGTTAACGTCAGGGCCCTCTGGACAGGTGTCTCCTGCTGGTGGAAGCCTGTAATCTCCAGAATAAACATTACTCATCACTTCCCCTCTCCTGAGCCCATCTCTGTCTCTGACGTACGTATCAGATGATGTCAGACATATCAGGCAAGTGCTGTGACAACATTTGGCCTTTTGGGATGAGGCGTAACCCCTAGCACCACTGACACAACAGACATCAGTCTCATTTTTTTAGTCATATAATTTGTTCCGTACATTAATTTTTATAGTTTTATATTGTCATTAGCTTAGGTTTTTTTTTTTTGTTGTTGTTAAGTTTGTAGATGTATTATTTGATATCAGTTGTATTTTTAGGTGGAGTGCATCAGTATTTTTTTTAATCTAGTTTTTCTATTTAGTTTTTGTATAATAATATATAATATAATAAAAACAGCATAATGCTACAGTAGTTTCATTATTTTGAATTTTAAAAGGACTGAAAAGAGTAGGCTTATACAAGTACATGATATCAAACTTTATTTAAAAACTTTTATTGAAGTTCCCATTTTATGTAAAGAAATGTTATTTTAATACAATATAAGGGTAGTTTGTTGTTGTTTTTTTTAAAATAATTTATAATCTAACCCTGGTGCTTTACTTCAAATCTCACAAACTATCACACCTTTAGTTCTTCTTCTATTGTCACTTTATGCTTCTGTCTCATTCTCTGTCACATCATTTAGGTCTGTGTTTTCCCGTATGCTTCATACTCTGTAAACAATCACAAACGCACTGTCATATGCACATGATTATGATAAGGCACTGTTTTATGCAGTGTCCTGAAGAAGTAAACACTCTGCCAGGATACGTCACATTGATTTTTCACAGTTTGGAGACACCAAGGCCTGCCATCCAGGCTTAGGTATGACATAAACACTTGTCCAGACACACGTGAGGCTGTCGGCTGCAAAGCTATGCTGGATCTGATAGTGTTTCTTCAGAGCTCAGTGACTCATCAGCCACTGTATATTCACTGTGGACAAGAACTAAGAGCCACAGCTGCAAAGCCCCAGGCCTCTGTGCTCAGTGTGTTTGCTCTGCAGAGGATCAGACTGTTAGGGAAAAGCTAACAACAACCTCATTGCTTTACTTTCTCACAATCTGTGGTTCCAACACATGTCCTGCACTGCCAGTGATGAAATGGTATTCAGATACATTGCTGTTAAAAGACTAAGCACACATATATATACAGTACTGTGAAATGAGTCATATAATATTTCCACATGGCACTATCACATTTCTGTCAATAATGATAATGTTGAAATTTAGACAAATCTTTAATATTTAACGGCCACAACGACTCCTTAATAAAATGCTAGCTATACCAACACCATTAGACTGAAATAAAGTGAATAGATTTCAGTAAATGTAATAGAGTATAGTGCATGACCTTGTCTGACACATGATTTCATGTCTTTTCATTAGTGATTGTGACCCTTTTTCCCAACATATTTACAAAGGGAGCTCTGCCAGCTCGTTCAATCAGTCAGCTTGATTTGCTGTGCTTCTTGCTGCCATGATAGACCTCTCCTCATAACAGCTTCCAGAAGCCCTCATCCTACCCTTCATACCCTATTTGAACTATAAGAATCTTCCCAACTCTCCTTCTCTCACGTCAGTGTTACTATGGGTCAGATCTGCCATGTCCAGTTCTTTAAAGCCCCTGCACTATCTCAGCATCCACCTGGGTTACTCCCCAATATGTGTATGTAAACCTGTCTGCTGTGAGGGATGAGCTCAGAGCCTTGACACTAAATTCTTTATGTTAGTTGATTTGATCTAAAGTCTTGCAGTCTAGCAGTAATTAAATATTTTGTCTGTTTTTACCTCTGTTATGTTATTGCACTGGCTATCTTCAGGTTGACTGTAATGGTTTAAAAAACAAAAAAGCTATAAACAGCCACAACAAACCCCACCCCCTTAGATATTAATGGACGTCTCCCTCAAAATGTGAGACTATGAGTTTAAAAAGAAGCTATATGCAAAACTAAGTATACAAGAATAAGAAATCAATTCCTGATTTGCCTTATCTCTTTCTATCTATCTCATTGTGAAAACACATTTTTAATGGTATCTTTTCTGGACCATGTCACACCTTTCCTGAAAACTTCATGGACATTGGTCCAGTAGGTTTTCTCTAAAGCTGCTGACAATCAGATGGAGAGATGAATGGACAAACAAAAAATGGAGGCAAAAATATTACCCCTCTCCCCTTTGGTGGGTTGTATGTAATAAATATATAGAATTTTTGATTCTGCATCAAGAACAAATGCATGATGATTGCTGTACTCATGGTCTGTTTTATATCCCACTACTGCCTGTATATCTTTTCATCTTGTTTTTTTCTGTGACATCTTTCATTCACCTTCATGGTGGATAGAAATGTTTGTGTTAGAGATGCTCCCTGGCTTGTTGCTCATAGAAAACCACAGCCCACATCATTTTATATACATGCTGATCTGTGTGATAAGGTGGTCTTCAAAGTCCTTTTTCCAAGAGTCCCAGATATCAAATCAAACCATTGCTAAGTACATGTTTGACAGTCATTAACCAGATGCGTTTTTTGTGTAGATGTCAGTTTGGTCTTTGTGTCATCTTTTTCATCTGATGTTTGGGTTTATGATGATTCATGGTGGACAGAGAGGAGGGGGACAAATCAAAGACAGGAAACAATACTTTGATGTACCTGCAGATTACAGTGCAGTGTTTGGAGAGCCAGCATTAGATACAGGACAGGTCTTTTCATCACATGCCTGTAGGTTCCTCATTGTTTGAGGTTTGGGTTAACTAGTCATGCCTGCTAATATACAGGAATGTCTGCTCTGCTCAGTTGTGTCTTTAAAGAGTAAAAAGTACATCCGAGACAGACAGAGAACAACAGGTGAATGAGGGACCACTTTAACAGCTGTGATTTACTTCAGCGGTGCCGACAATACGTAAGCATGTTCCCTCATTGCATTAGCGTGCCTTAACTCCCTCAGTGAATTGTCAAAAAAATCATGTTAATCCTAGAGCAGGAGCTCTTATTGGTGTGAGCCAGCAGGTCACACACATGCACCCCATTCTCAGAGTCAATATTCTTCTTTCTTTGTTTTTCTTACAATAATAATCTGATTTAAAGCAGGTGTTTCTTAAGATTTCCTGTCGCATAACAGAATTGAGGTCTATGAAAAAAAAAAAGAAAAGAAACAGATGAAACAGGTGAAACAGAGGCTGTAAGAGGTGTGAGAGAGCACAAATAGGAAATGTTGTTTTGTATGAAGCCACACATGTGTAATTCACTGAAATTAGAGGAGAACAAGTGCAGTGGGACAGGGTGGGGTTGTTAGAGCAAAGTCTGTTTCCCATGGTTCCCCATAGTTAGAGAGGCACATATTGGTTCAGTTATCAGGTATGCTGGAGAGGATTGCGTGTAAAATACAAGACGGGGAATAAAAGTAAAAAATAAGTGAACAGGAAATTAATTTATAGAAAATATAGGATTAGGAGTGATTTGTGTATGAAATGTCAGCAGTAGAATGTTGTATTAGAGGTTAATACATGGGAATAGAGCCGTTTGCCCGTAGTTGTTAACCGTGTTTGAATAAAGACAGACAGTAGGAAAACATTTGTGGCTAGTGTAGTTGTATAGTGTATACTCTCTGCCCACGTCAGCAGAGCCTGTTCAAATCCTTGACAGGCTTTTGGCTTGACGCCGTGCACGTGAGTCCAACAACAGCTGGATGATGGAGGGAAAGGAGGAGAGAAGCAATGAAAGGGAGAGCCAAAGCAGAGCAGGCCAGTTCCCAGGCTTCATCCCCTGGGGAGTCCAGAGGAAAAGAGGCTGGATAAGGGGCTGAAAGGACTGAGGCCAGCTGCAATGGCTGCATGGAGTTCACCTAAAGCTCATCAGTAACCCTGAATATGCCTGAAGAGTGACCTGATGATAGGAAATGTAACATTTTATTATTGTCAGTAACCTTATTTGACTTACTTCAAGTTGTAGGATGCATGGAATCCAACTGAAAACTATCAGTGTTTAAACCTTAAAGTCTTTATATCAGTGCTGTGTTTGTTGTATTTTGGATCTATACCTTCAACGTTTAAAGTGACTGAACTTCACCTGCCTTCAAGTCTTTACTTTCACTGAATCATCTGTGTATCTTACTCAAAGTTCACAGTTTTTGATGTGGAAATGCTTGTGTGAAAGCCTACATGAAACCATATCACAAGAGTCTGTATCTGTGATTTATACTGTCAGTGGAAATAAGTTACACATGACATAAATTGACCCTCAGCAGGCGTCTGCTGTAAAGCTGCCAAACACTATTCAGGTCAATGTATTAGTGATGTAGTAAAATGTAACATTTACTATTGTCATGACACTTTTTTTTTTTTTTTTTTTTTTGTCATGACACTTTTTTAAACAGTAAAGTGTGAGTCAGTTGCCCTGGTTTCATTTACTTCTATCTTCAGGGTGGTATTTTTGTTGAACATGTTAAAACATCTCATTACTTTTTTGAAACAGGCTGATGCAAACATATGCCTTTGTTATTCTATCATCCAAGTGATGGATCATTAAGCTTTGTTTCTTTTTATCCCCAGGGTTTCGACCCGTCTTGTGGTGGAAAATGTGACTGCAGTGGCGTCAAAGGATCAAAGGTGAGAATTCCCTGCAGCATTTTATTTGCACATTTCTCTAAAATACTTTTGAGTTTCGCATGTTTTCTAAGGTCATAGCAGAGTTCACATTGTTATGGGGTCAGCACAGTGGGACAGGCTAGGACAGGAACAAAGATCAGTCTGAATTAGAGCATGTCCGGACACAGCTGGGCCGAAGGTCTTATTCCCATCAGATGGAGAGAAGCTCTGAAATACAGATGTACAAAACACAGGCCATTACCACATATTGGCTTTGAGCCTGTGAGCTTTCAGCACTCCAAAATAAGAGTTAATCACTGACCTTAAACATATAAAGTTACCATCAGACTGACTGACAGACAGTTTTATGTCTTTATTTTGGATACTGACCACATAATGTCATTTAGTTAATGGACATTCATTCATTATCTGAACCCGCTTTATCCTCACTAGGGTCGCGGGGGTCACTGGGGGCCTAACCCAGCTACAATGGGCGAAGGCGGGGTACACCCTGTACGAGACGCCAGTTCATCGCAGGGCTGAACATATATAGACAAACAATCACTCTCACATTCACAACTATGGGCAATTTAGATTAACCTACCAGTGCATGTGTTTGGATGGTGGGAGGAAACCGGAGTGCCCGGTGAAAACCCACGCGGACACGGGGACGACATGCAAACTCCACACAGAAAGGTCTGGTACGGGATTCGAACCAGGGTCCTTCTTGCAGGGAAGCATGAGTGCTAACCACTGCACCACCGTGCCGCCCTTAGTTAATGGAATAAAGTTTAATTCATTCCCATTAATCTTTATTACCTGGTTACCTCACTCAACTTCCTTTTTTAATGCCAATCTGCTCTTAGAATGTAATATCTCAGAGGGAAGTTCTTCAAAAACTTGGTTTTAGATGTTGTTTTACCAAAAGTCAATGTAGCCTCACTGATTTGGTCACAGGTCAATAACATGTATGCTTGAAACAGACATTAGAAACAACATTAAAATCTGGGTAGAACTGTAACTTCATTGTTGAACAAAAGCTTAAAAAATGTCCATGTGAATTTGAATTTTCAGCCTGGTTTTTAATTGGATTCAATTTAAACGTTGAAATATGTTTATTACAACATTCTGTAACTACTCTCTTTCTCTTTCTCTCTCTCTCTCTCTCTAGCTATATCTATCTCATCATATGTGCATGTGTCATCTACGTTCCTAGTGCAACAGTCAGGCCTTTTATGGCTTATTCTTACAGCAGTAGTAGCCAAATGGACATCGGCAGATGTACGCACTGTGTTCAGTGGAGCACAGCCAACCCACTGAGGTTTCAAAGCACTTTCGAGTTTTGAAAAGATCCTTCTCCAAATTCTCCCATGAGCTTTATTTCTACTGATTCACTTCCTCATTGGTAAATTACAGATACCATGGTAACACTGTTATGGTCCCACTGGTTCAAAGTGCAGGTGTGCTGTAGTCAAAGTGATCCATGGACTTGTAAAAAGTTAAATTTGGTCCATCCTTTTTCAGTCATGACCATCACTCACGTTTCATCAGTGACTAAAGTGTAGATCAATGTCTCCATCTTGTGGCAGAAAATGGAAATTACATTTAAGGAGAAGAATGCCCTCAGAGTGAAAGATCTTTAAGTATTCTGCTTTCACTTTTTTCTATTATATAATTATAGTTTTATAAAGATTATTAATAAAATTTCCATTCTATTTTGTGTTTATACACTTGTCTTTTTACACTGTTGAATCTCAACCTACTGATGCCTGTTCTGTCGTATTACTATTATTATCAGCTTAGTTACACAATTTAATTTCTATAGCAGTGACAAATAAATTACAATAATCTGTTAAATTATTAAGAGGACAAAAAATATCACATTTTGACATCTACTACAAAATTATTACATTTCACCCTTCTCCCCCTAAATTCAGTCTACAAATATGTATAATTAAATGGACATATCAGAAAATTAAGATAGGAAAATGTTTTATTATTTCCTACCAATAGATGTTTGTTTTTTTTCTGACATAAATACACTGTATATTAACCTGAGAAATTTCAGTCTTTGTTGCCTTTTTTCTTTCATTGCCAATAAGATTATCACAGGTGGCTTCAATATGTATTGCTCCATTTAGACTTAATGGTTGAAGTTTGTTTAAATTTAGTTTATCCGAAATCCATCAAATATTACTTAAGCCTTAGGTGTATAAGTGTAGTGTATAAGTGTAGTGTAGTGCTGATACAGTTGTTCTATCACAGTGCTATGGAGTATGTTGTTACATTCTGGACACTGGTATGTCTTGTCTTGTGGTTTTCTGTCTGTGGGTTTGTGTTCACCCTTCACCTACTTTTCTTCTGGCCATGGTGTGTGTCTCCTCCCATTAATTATTCCCAATGTTGCTCACCTGTTCAGTGCCCTATTTAAGCTTCTACTGTTTCTTTCTCTTATCCTCCTCCATCTTCAATCGCTTGCCCTCCTCCTCCTTTTTAAGTGCCTCCAGTTTGTAATGCCTGTATGTCTCTTTTTCCTGAGATTCTTCATTTGCTGCATTGACTTCTGTTGCAGTTTCAGTTGTTACAATATCATCACTGTCCTCTCCTCCAACTGAGTCCATGCACAAAGCCTCATTGACACTGCTGCATGTGGAGCTGTTCCTACAACCTGCATTTCTCTTGAGCATGGACCTCCATGAAGCACAGTGAACAGACAGTGTGTGACATATGTACTGTGTCTTGGACTAGCCTATGAATGGCATACTTTAAGTGAGCGTCATACAGTGCTCTACCGTGACTTTTGACTTGATTTGGTTATTTTAGTTTTACTGGCGTTACGTCCAGGAAACTGCGCTTTGCTTTGCAGCAAGGTCAATAGACATCAATGCAGCAAATGAAGAATGGAGGGTGAGCGATTGAAGAACGTAGAGGATAAGAGAAAGAAACGGGAGGTGCTTAAACAGGGCACTAAATGGTTGAGACAATAATCAATGGTCGGAGATGCAGAATGTGACCAGAAGGAAAGTAGATGAAGGGTGAACACACACCCACATGTCAAAGTAAAAACCCAGACACTCACAATGACATAAATAACAGCAAGATGGACAGAAAATGACAAAACAAGACGTACCAATGTCCAGAATGTAACGCATGTACTCAGACTTGCATTAAAATGAAGTTAGAATGTCCTATTTATTTACGGTTTCAATAAGGATGTGATGCCTTGTGTTTTCCAGGGTGAGGTTGGATTTCCTGGTCTTCAAGGTAACATGGGATTCCCAGGGATGCAGGGACCCGAGGGCCCACCTGGACCAATGGGTTTCAAGGTAAATAAAGTTTTTGTAGAAATAAACCTGCCGTTATAAGTGACAATATACTGAACTGTAAGTGACTAATATACTGTACAATAACAAATGGGGCGTTATGTTTCTTAGGGAGACTCAGGTGAGCCCGGGGCAAATGGACTGAAGGGAGTGCGAGTAAGTATGAGTAACGTGGATAGACAAATACTTTATTGCTCACATGTTTCTCATAAACTTCAGCATATGGAATCTGTTTGCTCTGTTATTGCCTATAGAGGATGTGTGTTATGTTGCGACAGTAATGCTAATACTGTTGTGATGTTGTAGGGACCTCCTGGCCTGCCCGGTTTCCCAGGAAATCCAGGGTTACCAGTAAGTCTTAAAAAAAAAGTTACAATTCAGACAATAAATGTTTTTTTCACATTTATCTTGAATGCCATCTGTTTGGCAGAATGATATGATTTATTTTTTTTTATTGTAATTTCTAGGGCATCAATGGACATGATGGGCCACCAGGCGCACCAGGTATCCCAGGATGCAATGGGACTAAAGTAAGTCTAACCTTTTCTAAACCACAGAATTTTAACAAGGTTGGTCTTGTCTCATTTTAATTATATTTGTTTTTCAGGGAGAAAGAGGCAGGGATGGCACTCCTGGTTTTCCTGGGCTTCAAGGTCCTCCTGTAAGGAATTGAAACCTGCACGTCTACTACTATTAATGATCAGCAGTGCTCTTTAAATTGGAGATTTTTTTTCCCAATTTTTTTTTACATCATGAAACTGGTGTAAAACCACATAAAATTATTGAGATAAAGTCATAATTGTAGTTCTTATTGCTTTGCACTAAAGTTACCATTGACGGAGAAAGTAAATTTGTCTTTTCTGGTTGAAAAGAAGGAATAATCCAGTGAATTTGGTTCAGTTCCTCTAATTTGTGAACCACTAAAACCATATCCTAACGTTTCTATGTGACATAGCACTGATGGCACTAATTTAGCAGTTACATGTAAGAAAACTGAAGTTGGTTTGGTTAACTCTTTGTTGTATGCAAAAATATAACTAATATAATCTGTTAATTTTAACTGTTATGTCTATTGTTTCTTCTTATCAGGGTAGCGCAGGAATTCCTGGAATGAAGGTTAGCTGATTATCAAAGTGCCCTTTTACATGCATCTTTCAACATCAATTTTGTACATTCTACCATACTGTACCTGAACAATAAAACATATGTAATTGATCTATGCATTTACTGGTTTATTTATGAATTGTTCTGTACAGGGTGACCCTGGTGGTGTGATAGGAATTGTTCCCCTAAAAGGAGACCGAGGATTTCCTGGCACGCCTGGATTACCTGTAGGTTGTGTATTTGTATGCATTAGGGCATTAACACTTCGGTTTTCAAGTCGAAGTTGAGTCGACGGATTGCAATGAAGTCATCACATATGTAACTGAGGAACAGACACATGGCTAAAAAAAACAAAAAAAACGCAGACGCACGTCTGTCCAGTAATGAGCAACTGGTATTAAAGTTCACTGCAACGTAACAATGTCCACTGACAAGACACAAGCATCAGAATTTAACTTAACCCCAAAAAAATAAAGGCTAACGTTGGCCTTGAGTTGTCAAATTTAACTGCAAAACATCAGTAGGGTAACCATATGTTTGTCTGGACCCACGGCTCTAAAACCTGACTATCATGACATCTGTCACACGTCCCCACTTTTTATATTAAGTGCAAAAAGTTTAAGGCAGCAGCCGCCAAGACAAACACCACACTGTCCACTTCTCTTTTTTTTTGGGTGGGTGGGTGGGTGGTGGGTGCGTTGTCTGTGGTGCTGCTCATATCACTCAGGTTAGTTAGCGCAGGGGTGCTCAATCCTGGTCCTTGAGAGCTACTATCCTGCATGTTTTAGATGTATCCCCCTTCCAACACACCTGATCCAAATTATAAACCTGTCATCAAGCTCTGCAGACGACTGATAATGACCGTCTGTTTTGTTGGAAGAGGGATACATCTAAAACATGTAGGATAGTAGCTAACGAGGACCAGAGTTGAGCACCCCTGAGCTAGCGGATGCTGTTTATGTCACTCAGGTTAGCTAGCAGGTGCCTCTTCAGATGGCTGTGCTGTTTTTTTTTTTCTTTTTTCCATCTAAGGTGAAATATTTCCACACATGCAATGTGTGCCCGTCACTGTCTTTTGTTTTGTTAGACCTCCACTCCTTTCTTACCTGCAGCAGCCATGTCTTGTTTAGTTCTGACTGTTTACGCACCGAGAGAGAAAGAATAACATGCGACTTGTGGACTCCTCCAAATTTATATCGACTTATGCTACAGGAGTTGATGTGTCGACTAGTCAACGTTTCTGTTAATGCCCTAGTGTATATGTTTATGTACATTCATGTAGAAAAAAAGAAGAGACACAAATAATCAGTTTGATAATTTTTGTGTCGTTCTGGCTACACATATGATTTTCTGTCTTAGGGATCAGCTGGACACCCTGGGCCTTCTGGACCTCCTGGACCTCGTGGTTACCAAGGACCCAAAGTGAGTGACTGATCAGTCACAAATTAATTTCAGATTATATATTTATAGGTCCCTAAACAAGTACAATTATAATCCATATAAAAAGAAAACTGAATTGGTATTACTAGATTTTCTTTCTGTTTGTCACAGGGTGATCCTGGCCCCCCTGGTCCTCAAGGGGAGAAGGTAAGATGGATACAGAAGAAAACAAGCAAATCTAAAATAGTTACCTCAGTTTTTCTAGACACTGTTTTCCTCTGCCTCTCAGGGTGACAGATTGGCCTTTGTGAGTGAGAAAGGTGATAAGGTGAGGACTTTGGATTTTTGCTCACAGTATCCATGCAGTGAAATATAAGTAATGATTTTATGATTCTTATATGATCGGAACTGTTTTCCTGCAGGGTGAGCAAGGACTTCGTGGGCCACCTGGTCCCCCTGGGCTCTATACTGGACTGGAGGGTCCAGGAACTACACATTATGTGCCTGGACCACCGGTACTCATCTGATCTTATACTGAATATATGATAATCCTGCATGTCTAAACACATCATGTGTAACTTGGTTGTGTGTGATTTTTTTAATTTTTTATTTTAAAGGGGAGCAGAGGACTTCCAGGAGATAAAGGAGATAAAGTGAGCATTTGGATTTCAAAGTTGATTTCTGTGACTGTATTAATTCACACTCACTGTTTATTACATTCAACTTCCTGATTTCATTTGCAGGGCATTTGTATTCCATATAAAGATGGTGTCAAAGGTGAAGCAGGTCCCCCTGGACCAAGAGTAAGTGGCAAAAATACGACTAGATTAGGATAGAATAGAAAAAATAAACTAAGAATATTAAGCAGTTTAAGCAGATCCTTCTAAAACGATACAACAAATAATCCCAATGAAATATGTATGGAATGGTTTCATCTAATTTCCTAAAAATCAGTTTTTATGTCTGATTTCAGGGTAAACCTGGAAAAGATGGAGAAGATGGGTTCAAGGTAATATCTTCCTGCACTTTTCATCTACTCTTCTGTGTGAGGATTGTTTGCTTTTATATGATGAGATACAGTATTTCTTACTACTATTCTCATACAGGGAGAAAAAGGATTTCCTGGAGGTCCTGGATATATTGGTTCTAAGGTAAATAATAAATCTTTTCAGATTCATTCAGACATAGATATACTTATTTTAGGTCTTCAGCTGTCTACAGGATGTTATGGTCAATTTGAATAAATTCTTTGTTACTTTAGGGTGAAAAAGGAGAGCGAGGACCACCAGGATATGTAAGTGTTCAATTTCTCTGTTTTCTTTTTAAATGATCTCATTATCACCCTCCTTTTAGTGACAAAGGTCCAAAAAAAAGTCCCAGCAGATGTCACTGTTGTCATTCATTTAAAGCATTTTAACCCTCATTGACCACATGGTATAATGTGCCACTGAAATTGTAATGTGTGATGCATTGCAGTCTGAAAGAAATTGAAAAAGCAATCAAAACCCCTGAATGGAGTCCATATAAGTTAAGAGGAGTGTTTATGTTTGCACAAAATAGTCTAATGGCAATGGAACCTTAATTCAATATTTGAAATTAACTGCATAATATCGATGTCTGTGCTTCAACATATTAACATATTAACTACTGATGCAGGCAGGGAGGGTCCAGCAAAAAGTTTAAAAATTGCATCATGGGAAATTTAGGAGACAAAATGTAGCAGCATGACACATTCTATGGAATAAAACAGTACAACTATAATAAAGGAAAAACTGGTGCCACATGGATGTCAAGTGATGCTTATGTATTAACGGTGCTTAGACAAAACTAAGACTAACGTTTTCGACAAGTGTCTTCATCAGAGTCCTCAAGGAAATGGGTTATACACATATAAGTATAAAATTCACCAGGTGTGTGTAAAGGGGCGTGGTTACGCAAACCAGATCATAAATGTGACCTACTCAATATACAAATCCATAAAGGAAGAAATACATAAAAATATATCATAAAAGTAGAACAAACAACCATAATGCAGCCAGATACAGCATACACATAAAATAAGTCAGCAACCTCATAAATATTCCACAGTATCAATGTAGGTTCAGTTAGACCTCCTGAGACCAGAATACTATCAACATATACCACATGCCTTACAAAATTTTAAAAATATCCCATTAAAAAAGACCCAATTCAGAATATACAGTGTACATGACATCATCAAAATCAGAATGGTAGATTCTGAATAAGAACATATTAATATGCAGGTAAATTAAGTCAGTATAAGATACTGTACACCTAAAAAATGCATTTATCTTTAATTTTTGTAATGATATTTTAGGGTGATGGTGCTCCTGGTGAACCTGGTCCTCCTGGTATCAAAGGATTAGCAGGAGAAAAAGGTACAGCCAAATCATTATATGCAATTAAACCCAACACACAAATGTATACACACTGACATTTAAAGCACAATGCTGGATGACCTTCTTAAGTTTCCTTGTTCTTCTTTTACAGGTTTTCCTGGTCCCCAGGGAGAGGCAGGTCCACCAGGTATAAAACAATCAGATCATGTGATATATCATCTAGTCTGCAGTGTTATTTTGTGCTTTTATTGTGTAAACTTTATGTATTTGTGCACTTTAGGGCGACATATTGAAGGACCTCGTGGAGAGAAGGGACTAAAGGGAGACATTGGTGAAAAAGGAGACAGGGGTGTTGATGGAGACTCTCTTCCTGGACAGCCAGGACAACCTGGACCCCCTGGACCACCCGGGCCACCAGGACTTCCAAGTATGATTAACCTATGACAAATAAGAAGTCTTAATAACTTGCATGAAACATGCCTGTTGTCAAATGTTAAAAAAAAACACTTGTGTTTTTGTGCTTATTTATTTGCTACACAGTCGACCCCAATGAATGTGATGCTCAGAAAGGAAATACTGGCCCGCCTGGACCTCCAGGGTTACAGGGAGAAGTGGGACAGAAAGGTAAGTCTCCCTCTGCTGCAGTTGTAGTTATAGAGGTGTGTACATTTAGACAACATGCAGTTACCATGAACACCAATGATCCCTAATACACATCTGGCTTTTATATCCAGTCTTAGGCTGCCTTCTCCCTAATCTCACATAAAAATACAATCACTTAGAATCTTCACACAGATAAATAGTCTAGGCAACAAAAAATAATGCAATGTTGCATGAAAACAAGTTTGTATACATTTTAAAACAACAACTCTTAATATACTAAAATAAGAGTTCAAAGATCAATATTTGGTGAAATAGCTACATGTGGTTTTCAATCATAGCTTTAATCTATCTTCGTATACTGTCTTTGACATTGCTTTTGGTTTATGTGATGTACATATATAAACAGTTCAGCTGCATTTATTGGCTTGTACCTTACAGAATGTTTTGTATCACATTCCAGTGTTCTTCAATGAGATTCACATCTTTACATTTCTTCCCCAGCTTTAAATTGTTTTGAACTGACATCTTTGCTCTTGTTATCAGGTGACAAAGGAGATACCTGTCTTCTCTGTGAAAGTTCTGGCCCCCCTGGTTTACCAGGACCCTCTGGTCCTAAAGGAGATCGAGGTGAGTATGTAGCTTGATTTTCTGATAACTAAACCCGTGACCAAGTTGGTCAGAAAATATTACTGTTGCTTTACTACTAATGTGGTCATAAACTCAGAACTAAAATGACCCAGTATTTACCACAGTACTGATTCTGAAATCATATTATTGAACCAGTTATTACCTTCGCCAAGGAGGTTAGGTTTTTGCCAGTGTTGGTTTGTTAGTTTGTTTATTGGTTTGTGTAGAACTTAACGCAAACTTATGGATGGATTTTGATGAAATGTTCAGGGCATGGTTGTAATGGGGAGAAATTATTAGATTTTGATGGTGATCTGGAGACAAAGGGGAGGGGGTCTGTCTTGGTGGAGGTCTGCGCTCTGAGTGTTTTTGTAGTTCAGGATGTTCTGATTTTAATCTTTACTTAAGGACCTCCTGGCCATGTTGGTGGAAAAGGAGAAAAGGGTCAATCTGGACTTCCTGGAAGCCCTGGAAGACCTGTGAGTAGAATAAGGAAGAAGGGAAAAGTCTGGGAAATGATGGGAACACTGCCCTCTAATGCTACCTTTTATCTGTGTACAGGGTACTCAAGGTACCCCTGGTTTAATGGGAGCCCCTGGAGCTGTTGGTGAACCAGGTGACATTTATGTAGCCCCTGGTCTAAAGGGAGACAAAGGCCAGTCAGGTCTTCCTGGTTCTCCAGGGAGAGCAGGGTTTGATGGAGTTCCAGGAAAAGATGGCCTCCCAGGTGTTCCTGGTCCCAAAGGTGAACCTGTAAGTGTGTGCTGTTTGTTTGGTCGTGAGAAACACATCATCTGAAGCTAATGTTTTCATATTTTCTTGAATGTAATCTCAACGGAGATCACACTTAAATTATTATCAATGTGTCTGATCTTTCCTTTAGGCCAAAGAAGGCATCAAGGGTGAACGTGGACCAGATGGAGACCCTGGTCTTATTGGGTCTCCAGGAGAAAGGGGTCCCCCTGGAATTCCAGGTTATGGTCAACCAGGAGAGTCTGGAGAAAAGGGTAGTCAGGGACGACCAGGCATCCCTGGAGTTCCCGGGCCACCTGGTAGGCACAGAGTTACCCACATAAAATAACTTCAAAACAAGCTATGTGATAGAACCATAATAACCTGCATGCATGCTATCTGGTCTTTTATCCAATATGACTTATAATAACTGCATCTCAGGAGAAAAAAAAAGACTTATTCAGTTAAACAAGTACTTACCGTTTCAATAAAGTAGAAATTTCAGAAATGTATACATATAGTGTCTATTAATTCACAATGTGTAACTTCCATCCACTAGGGGCAAAAGGTGATCCAGGTAAGAATGTATCAACTCCTGGTCCTCAGGGTGCACCTGGACCACGAGGAGAGCCTGGGTTACCTGGACTTCAAGGTGAGCAACACCAACATGCTTTCATTTATACTTTGAGGATTTGAAATGTGCCTCTCTGATGTGACTAGTTGAAATAATGAATTGATTGTAGCAACTGAATATTATATAATTAAGAAAAAAAAACTATAAAGATGAAAATGTGATGACTGGATAATTGCATATTGTTGAATGCAGGTGTCACAGGTCCAGCAGGAGATCAAGGGCTACCGGGTTTTCCTGGTCAGAAAGGAGAGCAAGGATCCCCTGGGATTGGTTTTCCAGGTCCAACTGGTCAGAAAGGTGAGTGTTTCTGTGGTGACCCTGTTCTGCTTCCAGATGCATGTTTGATTCAGGATTCTTTAGAATGTAATGAATAAAAATTGTGCAGGAGAAGTACTGATGGGTGACATATTATAGAGCAAAACTTTCATGAGTGATCTCTTCCATCTCATACCCATAGAATGGTTTGATATGAATCAAAAAGTTCTGAATTATATGCTGTGATTTTCAGTCACCAGGTTTCAACCCAGATTGATGCTTGTGGGAGATTTTGGACCAGTGTTTGAGACTACACTCTACAACCAAATTCAAACATGAGTTGAGGGAATATCTTTTACAGAGTTTAGAAGCTTTTAGACCAAGTGGTACCAGGTACCACAAACCCCACCCATCACATATATGCTAGCTCATTTTAGCATCGATCCAGCTGATGTCATCATATTTACATGTGTGGTGATGTCAGCATATCGGTTGCCTCTGTACACAGTGTTTGCCTAGTATGAAGTAAATTGAAACAAAATTGTATATATAGATATCTGAAATGATGTCCTATATAAGTAAATAGAAGAAAAACTAATTAAAAACTTAATAAAAATCTTAACGTATACCTATTTTCCAAAAAGGTAACTGCACTTATTCTGGGTCAGTAGCAATCTATGAACCCAATTTGGTATGAATTTGCCCAAAGGTGTTACTGTTAGAGTATTAATAAATGAAGAAAACAACCCAAAAACAATACCCCTTTCCTCCCCTTGGGGGGGGGGGCTCTGAAGTTTTCTTGGCAGCACATAGTGACCACTGATTTACTAGATCACTCTATGTTCTTTTCCCTTTAATATGTCACTGTATGTATAGCCTTATCCATTATTTTCATGGGACTAGTAAAACTGTGAGACGTGTGTGAAAATCCATGCTATAATGTTACCTTTTGATTTTGTATTCAAAACACTTACATTCAAAGTTACAAGCCTGCTCTCAAACCTGAAAAACGTGGCTACATTAATCCACGAATGAACAAAAATGTTGTAACAAAGATCCACATGTACTAGTTCCATGCAAATAGTGAACAAAACAGCATAACTAAGAGTATACATCTTGTTCCCTTTTGTAGGAATCAGTGGAATTCCAGGAGCTCCAGGACTGCCAGGAGAGGCAGGGAAACCAGGCCTGCACGGTTCGACAGGAAATCCTGGTCCACCAGGACAAAAGGTTTGTAATTTATTTCATCTGTGTAATGGTTAATAATTTGATCAGCTACATGTACAGTAGATGATGTATGTGCAACCTTGGAAAGTGGGTCAATGAAAATTGTAATGAGAATACTCCACACAAATAGTTTTTTTTTCCTCTCCACATTTTCACTACCTCAGAATATACTTAATTTATCTTTGGAGGATTCAGGTCATCTTCCATATTTCTCCAAAGTGACCAAACGAAATGCTAACTCAAGACAAGGCCTTTTATATGTTGTTGCCACCATGGAGAGAAAGTGGTGTTCCTGGTTGTAATTTCCAACTTTACTGCTAGATGTCACTAAACGTCAGACATTCAACCTTTACCAAATCAAAAAATAAAAGTATTTAAACAATGAGAGGAGGTTAAGAGTTCCACAGCTGTTTAACAATCCAGTCACCCAAGCCACATTAGCATGACATGATTAATCAGGAAACTAGAATTGATAAAAATATTTATGCAGTTGTATCAATGAATGGTTTTATTTGTATATTTTAGGGTGAACCAGGGCGTGGTCTGCCAGGTCCAAAAGGTTCACAGGGCTTTCAAGGGGTTACTGGTTTTCCAGGAGAGAAGGGTACAATTGGACCTGCTGGTATTCCTGGACATGAAGGTGACACAGGACTACCAGGACCTCAGGGAGTCAAAGGTATGACCTTGTTTTGAAACTGGTTTCATTTAGACTAGTTTGAGTTACACACTCCTCTGGCCACAACATAAAAAAACATTTTCTCTGGTCTTACCAAAAAGGTGATGTGGGACCCCCTGGGCCTCCTGGACATGTAGGCTTACCAGGTAGTCCTGGAAAAGGTTCACCTGGGGCTCCTGGACCACAAGGACCACCTGGAGAGTCAGGTCCATATGGTAAGCACAAAAAACACATTATCCAGACATTTTTAAATGTAATGTAAGCTCTGCATTTCCTAATTTGATCATCAATTCTCAATGGGTTTTGGAGAATTAATAAATGTATGTTTTTGTGTACACATTGTACAGGCAGGAATGGTGAAAAAGGAGAAAAGGGTTTCCCAGGTCCCCCTGGTCTAGACATGCCAGGACTTCAGGGAGAGAAAGGAACACCTGGATTTCCAGGATTACCAGGTTCTAAAGGACTGCCAGGACCTCCAGGTTCACAAGGAAGAGATGGGTCAATTGGTGCCCAAGGTAAGAAATATCACAATTTTCAAATCCTTGTCTTGCTTTGAAATATATTGTAATGTCATTGTATCTCTGTGTTCTTCAGGTTCTAAAGGTGAGATGGGTGTCATGGGCACACCAGGGGTACCAGGGTTTCCTGGACCCCCTGGTGGACGTGGAACTCCTGGTCTGAGAGGTGAGTAAAACTATTTGTCAATACAATTCTTAAATTTGTAGGTTTTTTTCTAACTGGTCCCACACCTTATATTTCAGATGTGTTGACAGTACCGTTTCCCATTTTACATGCTAGGTGATCCTGGTTTTACTGGACCAAGAGGAGACATAGGAGAGCCTGGGACTAAAGGACAAAGGGGAGAGACAGGTCTTCAGGGACCTCCTGGTAACATGAGTGAAGTGGACATGGAACACATGAAGGGAGAGAAAGGAGACCCTGGAGATGCTGGTATAACAAACTATATTGCCATTAATAAAATCAAACAAGAGCTTTGAGAGTCACTGCATGTTCTAAAAAGGCCAGTGATTGATGTGGAGTGAATATTACACTAGCTTGATATATATAATTAACATTTCTGTTAAGGTAATCCGGGAGTCACTGGACAGAAGGGTTATCGTGGAATGCCAGGAGACCCTGGACTGCCAGGAAAAGATGGAGAGCCCGGTTTACCTGGACAACCAGGTGATACTGCACACAGAAATGTGTTAAACGTTTAAAATGTAGATTTAAAACTGTTTTTTTTTTTTTTTTTTTAATTTGACTTAATATTAGAATTTAATCAGTTGACTTGTTTAATGAAATGAAAATAAATGTTGTTGATGTGACTGATCCTCTCAGGTGAAAAAGGAGATCCAGGAGTTCCTGGACAGCCTGGTTATATGGGACCACCTGGACAAAAGGGCAGTGTTGGAGAAATGGGTTTACCAGGTAAAGTCCCCAAAATAAGACCTTTAACACTGTGACAGGGAAAATGATTCAAGGAAACATCCTCCTGCAACCAATATATAAACTAATTCAACTCATTAATTACTTGTTTTGTTTGTTTGTGTCTCTACAGGTCCATCTGGCCCACAGGGTAGTAAAGGTGATGTGGGTACACCAGGACATCCAGGATTTAGAGGCACAGATGGAGCGAAAGGAGAGAAGGGAGCACCTGGTGACCCAGGTATTGGGCTTCCAGGATTTCCAGGACAAAAGGTAATTCACTTAGTGTATCCTACATGAACTATGACTCATGTAGATATTAAAATAATAGATATCTCCAATGCCACTCAAACTGTGTGATCCTGATGTGATTCACAGACTCCTCAATATATGTATCATTTTAGACCTTACACACATTCCTTCCTTGTAATCACAAATACATAGATAATTCACATTTTAAATACAGGTCTTTGTAATGAACAAAATATGAGATTTAAAAAAAATTTGGTTTTGACAAATTTGCAAGTTATGAGATAAAAAGAAAAAATGGGCGACTTGCAACAACAGGATGAGAATACCATGGGTGAGGCATGGAGTTACCTCCAGACCAGTGAATATTTGTGCATTACTTTCATAAATGTTATTTTATTATATTGTGTCAATGAAAAACAGAGGATAAATTAAAGGGAGTATTATTTTGTCAATTAATGCGTTTGTGACCAAAATGAAAAACACTTGACACATTATGTGCTTCTTACTTTGATATTACATTAATAAATGTCTCCACGTACTGAATGTTTGTGCATTACTCTTTTCTTGTAGGGTCAAATAGGCCAACCAGGATTCCCAGGATCACCTGGAGAAAAGGGTCAGAAAGGGCAAATGGGTATGCCTGGCCAACCAGGTGTGGAAGGAACCAAGGGAGACAAAGGAGACATTGGCTATCCAGGTCCAGTATTCTGTTGTCACATTCACACTGTCTTTCAACAAACATCATACATGATTTACTATAATTCTCATTGTTTCTATTATATTCTTACTGTGCTTTGTGTATACATGCTTGTTATGCAGGTCAGTCAGGTAGGCCAGGTGAGAAGGGCACCCCAGGACTGCCTGGATCTGTGGGTGAAACTGGTCAGGATGGTCGACCTGGTAAGCAATAATTTTATTTAATCAGCTGTTCAGATAACACACCTCTGTATATGTGTATAGTGTAATCTTGATGACCGCCCAACAAACATTAGTAAAAACATAAGCCTCCCCGAGACAGTTAATAAATACACTCCTGAAGAAAATGACAAATGCTGCGTTTAATAGTACTGTGTGAACCTTTTCCCTCCAGGCGAAGGTGGCCTGCAGGGTCCACCGGGTTCCCCTGGAGAGAAAGGAGAAGCTGGAGTGGACGGCATCCCTGGATCCTCAGGAGAAAGAGGAGATCCAGGTTAGTAACAAAGAATAAAAAATTACTGACCTACCTATAATCGGGTGACACAGTGGTGCAGTAGTTAGCACTCGTGCTTCCCTGCAAGAAGGACCCTGGTTCGATTCCCACAAGAGACCTTTCTGTGTGGAGTGTGCATGTTCTCCCCATGTCTGCGTGGGTTTTCTGCATGTACTCCAGTTTCCTCCCACCATCCAGAGACATGCTCTAAGTGTTTTATTACACAAGGTGACACCAGGCTTATGGAATGATCTCCCTCTGGCCCTACTCTCCATGGACTCAGTTGAGACTTTTAAACATCTTAAGACATTCTTGTTTAAACAAGCATTTTAAACTCAAATTGACTCAGCGTTGCTACAAACTGATGACATTTAATATAGTTATTACATTTTAACTGTATCGGATCTGTATTTCAAACTTTATTTTAATTGTCTTGCATTGTAAAGCACATTGTTATCCCCTGTCTGTAAAAGATGCTAATACAAATTAGTTAGTTCTGTTATCATCCCTACTGTGATCATTATTTGCAATCACTTTAAACTATGATACAATTAAATGTGTGTCCTTCTCTGCAGGTTTGCCTGGTCAAGGTTTCCCTGGACCACCTGGTGTGATTGGCAGCAAAGGTAAGAGCTCCTCCAGCATTGATTCCCACATGATCAGTACTGCATAATGAAAACTAACCAGTGTCTCATGATGGGACCTCTTCCACACTTCAGGTGACAAAGGAAGTCCTGGCTTCCCTGGCACACCTGGAGCTTCAGGTATGCCTGGTATCAAAGGTGACAAGGGATTTGCAGGTCCAGTTGGTCCCCATGGTCAACCAGGAGAAAGAGGGTATCCAGGAGTCTCTCTGGAGGGCCCTAAAGGAGAGAGGGGAGACCCTGGAAATCCTGGCGAACCAGGTGTGACATAAAATGTATATTATCGATAATGCTACAGTCACAAGTGAAAAGGAATCCAAATGATGGGCTTCTTCAAAAACATCCTTACCTTCTTCTTGACTTTTATAAACAGGATCACCAGGAGTACCCGGACTTGCTGGTGTTCCAGGACGAGATGGACAAAAGGGAGATAAAGGAGACCAGGGTCGCCAAGGTTTTCAGGGAGAGGCAGGACAAAAGGGAGACCCTGGAGTATCTGGCCTTCGTGTATGTCATAACACTCATTCTATGATTCTGTGACCTTTGAGTTTTCATAATAGATATATTAACTATGTGGTTTATGATTAATGCTCTCCTTTCCACTATTGCAAGTAAATACATTTAGATTCAGAGCTTTTATATGACCGTGTGTAACTTTGTGTTATAGGGACAACCTGGACTCCCAGGTATCGATGGACAGAAAGGAGAGTCTGGATTACAGGGCGTCCCCGGCTTCAGAGGTAACTTCCATAGATCTGTGCAAAGGAACCAATATGTCTTAAGTATAAGGAGGCTTTGGTAAAGAAAATGCATATAAGTGATGATTTCTCAAAAATTTGACACATATACAAATTCCTCTTTTAGGTGAAAAAGGTGGTGTTGGAGATTTAGGATACAAAGGACAAGTTGGAGACCAAGGATTCCAAGGAGATAAGGGTAATAAAAGGAGGAAACGCTCTGTCTACACCACGTGTATTACTTGATTTCAATAAAATCATCCTGAAACCTTTATATATAACCTTTTTATTCCAGGTAATCAAGGCCCCCCCGGTCCCCCTGGACCCTTTACCTTGATCAAAGGAGAAAATGGTGCACCTGGACCACAAGGCTTTCCTGGACCACAGGGTCCATATGGGTTCCCTGGAGCTAAAGGACTTCAGGGTAAAGTAACCATCTATGTGAGCCTTGATATCTGTTGTTTGAATTTGGCTCAGACAGCTGTTAAAGGATTTCGATTTTCATTCATCATGTTATAATCATTTTTGTTATTTATTACATTCAATTTTACATTACTTTTCAAAGTGCATATATACATTTCTTTTTGCTTTGAATAATTACTTATTGTAGGTATATTTTTATTTAGTTTTAATAGTGTGAGTTTTGTGAGGATAATATGATTTAAGACATTTGATTTACAAACCATTTTCTTTTTATAATAAAGTCATGTAAATAGAAAATGGGCATCACTGAAGGGAAATAATACGACAAAAAATGTACCTACATTCTCTGGTGTTTTGTTTATTTTTTATTTGTTTATTCCACAATATAGTTTTAGTATCCATCTTTGCTTATAATACCCTTGTCCTTTATTCCCTGTTTACCTAATCTCCCTAATAGCAGAATCCATTCAGTGATATATAAACTTGTTTTTGTGGCACATACTATTAATTATGTGACATAATTACAAACAGCAAAGGTGCATATAGCACAATTAAGATCTAGTTGCTCCATGTTTAAAGGTGTATTTTTATTTTATAAATATAAAACAAAATATTGGTTTGAAAGTCTAAACATTTAATCTGATAATAAATATGTTCAAGCAAAACAAGGGAAAAAATGAAGGGAATTACAGCAACATGATGCAGAGTTTACCTATATTCTCATGTTTTAGTTTGTAAATGTTTTTAATTTGGGTTTATTCCAAAATGTATTTTTCACTGTTACTTTTATTATAAATCTTAGCCTATAATACCCCTATGTTTCATTCACTGTCTGCTTTTTCTGTCATCTGTTCCTTATGTTGCTAAATAATAAAAGCACTCATTTTGTGTTACATTGTAAATCAAAAACTTGTACTGCTTTCTCTCATTCACTCTTTTCACTCCTCTATTGTTTCTGTATATTCCAACTTTGTTTTTGCTTTCTGTCAGGTGTGACTGGTCTGTCTGGGCCGAAAGGTGAAGATGGCCTCCCTGGCTACAACGGCCAGTCTGGAGCCAAAGGAGAGCCTGGCCTTCCTGGACCACAAGGTCAGAGGTTCACAGTGATCTAAGCTGTGGTTCACACCCTTGTTTTTGCTATTATAGCTTTTTTTTAAAAAACATAACGCATGACTCCCTATCTTTAGGACCTAGAGGACATCCTGGACCACCAGGACCTGATGGTGTTCCAGGTCAGGTGGGTCCACCAGGCCCCTCTTCAATGGATCACGGTTTCCTGGTCACTCGCCACAGTCAGTCAGTGGAGGTTCCATACTGTCCTGAGGGGACATCACCCATATATGATGGCTATTCTTTGCTCTATGTACAAGGCAATGAACGCTCGCACGGACAAGACTTGGGTAAGAAATATGATGAAATGAAACAAAAGAAGAGTGAGTGATGGAAGTGAAAACATTAACTTTTTTTTTTTTTCTTAGGTACGGCAGGTAGCTGTTTACGAAAGTTCAGCCCTATGCCCTTCCTGTTCTGTAACATCAACAATGTCTGCAACTTTGCCTCTCGTAATGACTATTCCTACTGGCTTACTTCCCCTGAGCCTATGCCCATGAGCATGGCACCGATCACTGGTGAAAGCATCAAACCTTTCATCAGCAGGTATGTGAGCTGTTCTCTTACTGTTGTGTTTTGTGTTTTAACATTGTCCGTTTTTTTTTTTTTTTATCAATATTTTCTGACAAATAAAATAATACACAGAGACAGACAAGGCTGTGATGGGTCTGGGGGTTTACAGAGCATAGATTTGTACAATTTACATGAAAAAGTACCATCATTTTAATAATTATTTTAAGAAAACCAGATTTGACAGTGGCCCATGACCCTAGTGTGAGTCCTGCTCCATAGAACACGGGTCCAGAAAGTCCTTGTACCAATAATTTAATTTCAAAGTCATTTTCTTCAGGGACCACATTTAGTCTGATTTGATCTCCAATTAGCTGGATCAGTAAAATGAAAATGTAAAACCTATAAATGACAACATTGTTTTAGTGCAACCCCCCCTGCATTAAATTATGAAAATACTTCTAGAAATTATCCAAATGCAAAAAAGTTACATTTTATAAGGAAAATAAGGGCAGTTTTAACAATATTCTGCCTCAATTCATTATTTGCCCATGTGTATTATGGATCAGTTCTACAGTTCTTAGTAACAGAAGTAGAAAATGGTTCAAATTTTGTCTAATTTTCTTTAGACATGTCAGATTGTTCACATTTTATTGTTACAGGATAGTTTGTAAATGTAAACATTTTCATAATTTAACATTAGGTTTTGTAGTAAAACAATGACACATTTGAAGTTGTCATCATTTATAAGCAAAGAAAAAACTGAAAAGAGTATGGAGTGATTTCTGATCTAAAACCTTCTTGGCTCTATGTATTATTGCAATACTTCTTCAAACTTTGGTTTGTACATATTTGATATGTGCTTCCCAACTGATTCTGTCATCTATAATTACCCCAAGAAATTTAATTTCATGAAGTCTCTGTATTTCATTTCCAGATTCCAGCACACTACACTGGTTCCTTCCAGTATAATGTGATTTGTTAATAGGAATCCCAGTGGCAGTATTTTGTCCATTATATTTGATTTTACATTTTGTCTTCCTATTCCCAGTAGGTATTCCATTGGGCATGCTGGTATCTGCACATCAAACAGAAAAGATAATTTTTCAAAAGCACTCCAGAATAACTTCACAGTTGGCCATTGCCACAGCACATCCATTAGTGTGCCTTCTGCCTCACAGCCATACCAGCACAAACTTGATTTTACTTTATTAATTACATTTTGTATATAGGGTGTGATATAAGCTCAATGCAATCATTTAACCTGTATAATATTATACCTGACACATTTTGATACTGTAGTGCATTTTGCTATTCTTTGACACTTGTGCTTTGGTTTCTCCTTGTGTTCAGATGTGTCGTGTGTGAAGCTCCAGCCATGGTGATAGCAGTTCACAGTCAGACAATCATGATTCCACCATGCCCTCATGGCTGGGACTCGCTGTGGATTGGTTACTCCTTTGTAATGGTACGTCGAACAGGATCAAGTAAACAGTCTTCGCTCAGTCCTTGTTACAGATGTCTCAACTGAGCCCCTTACAGTGTCATTAAAAGTGTTAGGGCTGAAATTGTATCTCTTATCCTGTCATTGTGTGTTTGTGTGTAGCACACCAGCGCTGGTGCTGAGGGCTCAGGCCAGGCTCTTGCCTCTCCTGGATCTTGTTTGGAGGAGTTCCGCAGTGCACCATTCATTGAGTGTCACGGCCGTGGAACCTGCAATTACTACGCTAACTCCTACAGCTTCTGGCTTGCAACCATTGAAGACCATGAGATGTTTACGTAAGTTAAACTTGAAATGAAAAAAAAAATCTTACAATGTGATCTCTTTCTCTCTCGATGAAAACCCTTGACCGGCATCATGTTCCCTTGTAAATATTTGAACACTTTTAAAGTGATTCCACATATTTTTATAGATTTAACACATAGTTTTTTTTACCCATGGCATCTAACACAGATGTCTCTGAAAGACTCAAACGTTCTATTATTTGTGTTAAACAAAAGAAAAACCTCTGTTCACGTCGAAAGAAATTGCTCACGACAATGTGGCTGCAGGAACAGACGTGCCAGCTGAGAGGTTATTCAACTGAAAATGCTAGTGGAATTTCCCAAGAAAGTAAAGAAATTAACTGTATTACAGGATCTAGAACCCACAATTCCCCACAGGTCAACACGCTAGTTTGTGTTCAGGAAAATGTTTTTAATCTTCATCTTTACAAAAAAAAAATCACCTCATGCTTGATTCTCTCTCTTTCTCTCTACATTTTGTTTCCCAGGAAACCAGTCCCCACGACGCTAAAGGCTGGAAATCTCCGTACACACATAAGCCGCTGTCAAGTGTGCATGAAGAGGACATAAACCTTAACACCTGAGTCCTCGTTCTGAAGCTCCAAACCAACTCCATGTCCACTGAAATCCTCAACTTGGCTTTACTTCCTGTTTCCAAAGGATGGTGCTATTTCTCTGCATGCATTGAGAGGAGAGGGACAGAAACATGGGTTGTGGAACAGCTGGAGATTGAACATTACAAACCAGACCATAGAGACCAAGTGGCTTTTTGCAGAACATATAATTAACACGATCACAACGTGTCTCCAAAGAATGACGCCCAGTTTACCACTGCACTGAATACACACCCCCTAAACCGGTAAACTGGTGTTCATTTTTAAAGGATTGTTTGTGCAAGTCAGGTGCTATTGAATCTTACCTAATTGCCTTATACCATGAGTTATTTGCCTTCCTTACCAGTGCCACGACATTCAGAGATATAGCTACTTATTATAGATTTTCACACTTTTTAACTTGTTTATGAATGGGACTTACCACTGGTTACAGATGTTTGTCATTTGCTAAAATCACCATATGTTGATGCCACAGTTATATAAAAAAATCACTCTGTTGTAAATATAATGCATTCCTTTCCAACATAGTTAAACATACTCGCCTCAGGTTATTATTGAATTACTTTGTGTGTTATTAAGTCCTCTTTATTTATAAGATTTCTGAGAATATTTTAGACTTGAGTGTATCTGGGATTTCATAGATCCAACTCCAGTGTTTCAACTTCTGACAGCCAGACCCTTATTAACATAGAAAGCAGCACTGAGATGTTATTGGCAGGTGTGTGTGTCCTTGTGTTTATGTAGGTGTGTATTCAATGGTATGTGTGAGTGTATGTAGTATATGGATGCATTTGAGTTATTTGTATTTGCCTGCACCTGTGTTGTTGCCCATGTTGAAATAATCCTGACAAAATGCACAAAAGCTGATAGTTAAGTCACCCTTTCTTTACTTTTGCTCTGTCCAAACATTGTGTGTAACTGTTTTACTCACATTATGTGAGCCAAATGTTTCTGATGGTTGATCCCAAAGAAATGCACATGTATATACCTACACATAACATGTACTTGCTATCCTGCTCATGTACTAGATTGTTTAAATTTGTGATTTTTTTTGTCCCACTTCATTTACTGACTAGTTTGTTTTCCTCAAATATGAATGAAGGGTCAAACACATTTGAGTATTTATGGATGTCGCTGCAGGCTGAGATGCTATAAAGGTTCTAACACATGCAAAATTCAGTATTTGGTGTCTGCTACTTGTAGGAGGAATGCTTCAATCACCTCAAATGTACAGTCTGAGTCCCATTCAGAGCTATTGAAGGATGTAACTGAAGCTTTGTGAGGTAGTTTTGAATGGTTTTGACAAAAGGTGTATTAAGTCCATTAAGTAGCAGCGTCCGATGTGAATCAAACAATGGGAATCATCTAGAGATTTCAATCTAACGGATTAACAGAAACACCATAATCTTTCATTCATTGACATTTTATATTTTTCAATTCCCATACTTTGTAATTCCTGCAATAAAATGATTTGTAGAATACTTAGTTTTTCATTGTCTATCAGTGATTTCCAACCTTTCTTGGGTTCATTGCCCCATTTTAACATTGCCAAATTCTGGTGACTCCAGACATAGAAAACTGATTTATTTTTTTCTGAAATTTAATTTGTTTTGATCATGTAATAGCTTACTAAAATATATTGCACATAAACAATTTTAGACATTTAGGCTGTATAATGTATGGACGATGTAGATTACTGCACAAAGTGAGAATTTAATTTCCTTTCCACAAATGCATATGCATTAAAAAACTTTTGGTCACCAGAATTATCCTCCCTCTCCCTATGTCGGGTTTTACGAGGTGTGTCCATAACAGTCCAATGTCCCCTGGACACCCACAGCTTCATGTACAATTAACCTGATTCGCTGCTGTATCGTCGGCATCAGCTGTGGCTACCTGTCCATGAACCTGCAGGCTAGGTGTTGAGACGTTAGCGGTTGTCACAATACAGGAATGTGATGGAACCCAAATGCAGACTAGCAGATCCAGGATAAAGTTTAAGAGGATTTATTGACAACAGTACACAATACTGAAAATACTTGTTCCCTCCAGGACCTCCGTTTGGAGTTAATAGTCCCAAGTAAAACAGCCACTGTGGAAAAAAAAAGCAGGGTCAGACAAGCAATGATCAGAACCAGGTAATCAGAATAAACAGAATCATAATCCATAACAGTTACAATAAACCAGAAATAGGTCCGTACAGAGAAGCGAGAAAGCGTCAATTCCAAGGGGGTAAGGCAGAGTCCAGGTCCAGAATACAGGCCAAAGGTCATACACAAAACACAGACAGACAAGGGACACGCACTATTTATTTTATTAAAAAACATACTGGGGTTGCATGGGGACAGCAGACATACTCACACCGAGTGAAGACACATGAGGGAACATATACTGAGCAGACAGGTGTTCCATATGAGGGAAAATTAATGAGGGGCGGGACAACACCGGTTACCGGAAGCAAAGTGAGAATGAGTGACAAGAACTCACATAACAAAATAAAAGCCCAGACACAAACAATGATAGAAACCACATAAGACTCACAAAAATAAAACACTTACAGGACACAGTAGTGCATTCATAACAGCTGTGCTAGCTTCATTACTTACCTTGTGACTGCTAGCATGAACAGTGATGCTGCTGTCCCCATCACCGTAGCTTTAAGTTGTTAAAGTATCATTTGTATTGTGGTATTTTAAAGTTAACCACCCAAATAGTCGATGTAAAACCATAAAAGAAAAAAATAACAGGGTCATTAATCAGCCTGTGTGGCTCAAGCAGGTAGAAGTCTTGGAAGATACCAGATAGATGTGAGTTCAAGTGTCTGCATGTCAGTGTTTTAAACTTCCCCACCAAATAGTAGATTTAAAACCTTATAAATAACTGGGACATTAACGTCCTTCAGTAACTAATGCTGGTTGAATGATTGGTAGGTAGTTGAATGATGTGAATTGAAGTCCAGTGCCTGTCACAGTAATTTTAAAGGCAAGTCTAAAAAAATAAGTTACACAGATCCATATATATGTGTTTGCAGTTATCATCCTGTGTTGTTTGAGGGCTTGAAGAGGGCAGAGCATTTTAGGCCCCGTGGGATTTGAACCTGTGAAGCCTGGAAGGTAAATGTGAAGAGCTACCAACTCTGCCACTTCAACAAGTACAAGTTACTGAATTGTTCATGTAAGTATGCAATGGAAATGTGGTATGTTTAAATGTGAGTTCTGACCTCGAGCTCTGTAGTTTGTAAATGAGAGAGAGAGATCATTTAAGGTTAGAGGGAGGGGCCGTAGGAGAGGGGGTTACTCCTTAAAAATGCATTGCTGGATCTCAGGACAATATCAAAACCATAACACTTGGCAGAAGGTCAGACATAGACCAAGGATAAGTGTCTTAAATTTTGGATCATTCCCCCATAAAGAAGAGGTCAATGATATAATAGGTTTAAGACTGAAGAGCCCAGAAACTAACTGAAAAATGATATGTTACATAAAAACTAAAATATAAGTGGTGACAGGTACAACAAATACTGCCCCTCACATTTGCATTGATCTAGATGATGTCATCATGTCTACTCTATGCATGTGGTGATGTTAGCATATTACCTCTATATATACGTGCCATGTGTGATGTAAATTGAAAAAAAAAATCAAGTTTTTTGACATTTGACATTTCAGCCTTATTATAAGTAAATGGGAGAGGAAAAAAAAGATTAAAAATCATTCAACAATGTCACTTTGACCTACTTTTCTC
Source organism: Siphamia tubifer (assembly GCA_020466265.1). Lineage (NCBI taxonomy): Eukaryota > Metazoa > Chordata > Actinopteri > Kurtiformes > Apogonidae > Siphamia > Siphamia tubifer. The sequence goes on along the minus strand of CM035803.1, from coordinate 26,411,040 downwards.
AAGATGTAATCATATTAATTCTGGTTCACTGGCAATCTATAAACCCAATTTGGCATGAATTCAACTGATAATTTTGCTACTAGTGTTCACAAACAAACAAACCAAATCTAAAAACAATATCCCTTGCCTCCCATTTGGGTGAGGTGGAACAATAAGCCATAATTTACCGTTATTAATATAGTAACAGTCATTTACACCAATATACAAGAAGCAAATAATAGGTTATAATTTGTGATTTGATAATATTGTGGAAAAAAGACTTTAAAGGTCTGAGTTTGATATGTTTCTGTAGATGTGATATAAAATATTCAATTAATGCAGTGGTTTACAAATACCACCAGAGGGCAGCAGTGACACACAGAGGCTAATATGTGTCAAAGCTCTCCAGTCTGGTGATTCATGAGCTCTGTGTGTTTTTAACTCTTACTGCCACTGACCATTCAACAACAGGCAGAAAAAGCTGATCTTAAATCTATCTTGATTCCCAATGTTAGTTCAGCTCCTGCACCAATGCTTCCACAGCCTCTGCCTCAGCACTTCTGCTGGGACTGTGTCCAACAAACCTGTTCACCCCATGAAAACACAAACAGATCGATAGGCTCCGCAAAGGACCAGATACCCCCCCCCCCCCTCCCCGCCCTTTCATCTCCACTCTCGTCTTTCATCTATTACCGGAATCCTATCCCCTGTTTCCTCTCTTGTCACCAGACAGACAAACAGAGGCCTTGACCCCTGACTACCTTCATAAGTATGTCTAACAAAGCCTTCACCTCTGACTGCTTAGTACAAGGAGACTCGGGTGAGAGTCAGAATGCCACGCCACAGGCCAAACACTCAAGTGACAGCTAGAATTGAGAGTAATGGCTTAATGGCTGCAATCAAGACCATTTGCAGCAAAGGTGACATATGTGCAGTTAGGGCAAAGGTTGTTTTTAGATAAAGGTGGAAAACAGCCCCTATATTTATATAAGATAAAACATAAAGCTGTTGATGACTGAAACGTTTTGAAAATGAACACTTCATCATCATGGAAAGAAGAGAATTAGGGTTATGTGTTATGAAATGCTGTGAAGGAATTTTAAACCATAAATCTATGAGTGAAATAGTAGATATTTTGCACAACAACAGTTGGGTTAAAAAAAACAAAAACAAAGGTAGAATTCACACGTAACATAAATGCCATGTAGTAAGGGTCAAGGCTCAGACCTGCTTAGAGGCTTTAGAGTTCAAAACTTTAACCTCTTTTACTCTCAAAGTGTTTTAATCCTGCTGTTTGTTTGCTAACACTGTTGAACTGAGAGTGAATGTGTGTGCAGGATACTTATACTGGTACAAGTGGGAACATTTCATGCAATGGTGCTTATAAAGATATTAAGATGACAGATGCAAAATTGAAAGGCATCCTTTTATAGCATTAATTATAACCATTTTACCAATATTACAGGTTAGACTTGACTACTTCACAATAAAAGAGTAGACCTGTGCTACAATGTGAAAAGATTAATCTATGTTAATTGAACTAAGTTCCTGTAAGTTAATATGTCACGAGAGAAAATGTCAGGAGGTTAGCATGACCCTGACTTTTCTTCTGAGTAGATCAAGAAGAGAGGCCATAACCCCCACTAAACCTCCTCAACCTGAAACCTTCTAAATACAGATTAGTTTACAACTTAGCATGCAACACAAAATGTCACAGAAACCATACAGGGCAAATGTACAGAAACATACCCACCCATGACTGTAAGTGAAGACTTTTCCATAACCTCTGTATTAAGTCACATAAACAACTTCAGCTACAAAAAAAGGTCAAGTTCTGATGCACTGAAAATACTTATTTTCCTTCCATCACTAATTTTCGTTTCAACTTTTTTGTTCATTATTTACTCAGAAATGGTTTAGTATGGTATAATGGTATTTCCCAGGACTTCAGATCCATCTCCCGTACCTCTCCCATTTTGTAATTTCTCCTGGTAATATCCCATAATTTATTAGGCCTGAACAAAACCTCTAGACATATAATTTGGCTGATGTTCTACAGTTGCCAGAGATCATGTATGGAACGTATACACATAATTTGTTGACTATCTGATAACTCATAGATGTGTAGTTGTTCTCTGTGCAGGTTGAAATTTTCCCCCACGACATGAGGATGGAGAAGAATTGATTTACATTTACCATGCCGTGAACTAATTTCATTGGTCGCCCAACTCAATAGACTCATGCGGCATCACTGACTAATGTCTAACATCAGATTAGCTAGCTATGGGGAGATCTGGAAATGATTAGATTTTGGTAGTGATGAGTGGGAGGGGGTGTCAAGTTAACTCAAAAACTTATGGATGGATTTTGATTAAATTAATTCATATTATTCTAAAATGGGTATGGGAGCTCTGCCACTTTGGCATTAGCTATTTAAGATATAAAGACATCACCAAAATCAAATATTTTTCCAGATCTCCCCATTATATTGGAAGATATAAATAGTGTCTTTAGTGCCACTATATTTAACGTGCACTTCATTTCTTTCAAATAAATAAAACACTGACCCTTTTAGCCTGGCGGGGGGAGCACCTAGAAACTTGACTAATACACTTATCCTCTCTCCCTTTCTTTCTTTTCGTCGCCATAACAGCTTTCCTTGGCCACTGAACACATATTCCTAGCTATTGGAAGTGTTTTGTAGTCAACTATTGCCACAAAATGCAGCAGAAGCAACCAGTGTCAACATGCCCACAATGGTAAACACGAAGGACTGGGTACAACTTGTGATGTAACGTGGAAATATGGCTGCACTCCCTGAGAATCGGTGGGATTACCTGGTGGGAAATATAAAATCGCAATTTTCTCCAAGATTCCGGAATTGTTGAAGAGGGTACCAATGATGAATTAATGTAATATCACCCAGTGCCATTCAGTGTCGTTCACTTCAGTTCACCTTTAAGTAAATTATTACAATGGATAATGCCTGATTACTCAGAAAATGAGAACAATAACAGTTCTGTTTGTCTGTTAGCAGTACAGAGTCCATAACTTTGGAGAAATCATGTTGGTTTGACTTCCTGATAATACTCAGTAATCAACTTTATTTATTCTAGGTAAAATTGAAAGGTCAGGACTGGAGATAATCCCATTTGTTCAAGTCTTATCACTGGAAAAACATCTCTTTTAATTTAATTCCAGTATACACCATAATTGTAAACTAGGAAGATCTACTACCACAAAGTTTGACCTTCAGAGGTTAGATTTCACTGATCATTCTCAATAAATCTTTACATCTCAAGATTTTGTCCATATGTTTCTTTCAGATTTGGACCATTGTCAAAAATACACAGTATAACATTTGAACATAATAGGAATTTGCTGGGAATCATTATCTCCTTAATGTCTGTGTGATTTATTGCAGTGTTGTTTTGGTGAATTTTTGTTTTCTGAGAACTTTCTCATTTCATAAATTCTAAGAGTCTTAGGTCAATTTGTTTTGGATCGTATATGAATTTACGATATAATTATCTTAATTGTTATAATATTCAGCAGAATAGCGTCAAGATCAAACTGAAGGACAAATTCTGTAGATACTCCATCTAAACGTAGAAACATATAGTATCATGGTAAAAGTACTAAATAATTTAGTACAAAATGACTGGGGCAATTTCACATTAGACCTTCATTAAATTGGGGCCTTAAAAAGACAGATTACATTCTGGTTCCACAGTTTGAAAAGTAGTCCTCCTGACAACTAAACAGATCCTAATGTGGAAAATACGTCTTTAAATCATTTGCATTTTAATCACATAAATCAGTCATGAATGACATTTTTTTCCTTCTTTTTACAACAGATTACTGCTGGAGTTGTGAGTCACTTGTTTTTTTTTAATGCTAAACGTTCAGAGACACTAATGGAGGGAATGGGGGGTACATGGACCAGGCCATTTAAGCCGCAACTACCACATTTATTATTATTATTATTATTAATAATAATAATAATAATTAATCATTCTATTTATAAGTGCTTATTTCCTGATTGCATGGGAAAAATAAAAGAACTGTAGATGTTGAGTGTGTTGAGTTCACAAAGTTCATCTCGCATGTTGTATTCTTGCAACCGAGATTTCTCCACAAAATGTTCTGCCATGTGATGATTAGTGACGGCAGTGCTAGGCTAATGCTAATGCTAATGCCATGTTGCCATGGGCACACTGTTGTCTGCTTTACACAGCGTAAAATGGTCCCAAACTTCTACTCTTAACTATATAACTATACAACCTCAAATATTAAAATATTTTCCAGATTCCATCATGAAATAAAGTTGGATGGTATGTAAGAGCAAAGAGCCGCTTTTTACTTAATCCCCATCCCCAATAGGTCTGATAATACTTGAATGATAGAGGGGTCACTCTTCCCATATATACCTGTTGGATACTATATTAATGTTAATTTTTGTGTGTGATAAAATACACGTGCCTCCAAATTATTATTTTTTCTCAAAGGTTTTATTTTAACATAATCATTAAATGACTCAAGTGTATCATGATTATGGTTTCTATGAATAAATATGACATAACTCCATCTGTATATCTTGGATCTCATGTGAGCTCTAATCACGACCTCAGCATGATCGGAAATCTGATGTGTTTGGAAGAAGCCAAACATGGTGCTTCCTCCTCCACCTCCTCTTCCTCTACACCATATCCGCTCAAAAACATGGAAATAATGTGGCAGTGTATGAATGAGAAGAGAACAGTACGCCTCCACAGCAGAGCAGAGGAGTAAAAAGGAAGAGTGGACGTCACGGTAACAGAGAGTGCGTGGGTATGAGAGGAAGAGTGGGAGAGAATTTGTGGGAGGCATTCCAGGTTAAATCTCCTCTGTTTTTTTTCTCTTTATAGATCTCATTTCATCTCTCTCAATGGTTTAAATTGTTATTTACCGTGCCCTCACTACCTTTACTGTTTTAACTGTTTTGGATATATTGCTGCACTATTATTATATGTTCAAGGGCATTCAGTAAAATGACAATAGGTTACAGAAGCACAAAATTCTCCATAGACAAAAGAAAAAGGGCCTTGAGAAATTAAAGATAATAAAAATAGTACAGTTGAACCTCAGCGCTGAGGAATTAACTGACGCATACTCATCTTGGACTATGAGCTGTGAGCAATAAGGGCATTTACGATGAATTAAATGCAACCAAGTCACTGCATAAAGGTTTCTGTAAAAGCATACCTATACACAGAATAATATTTAGACTATTTATCACCTGATGATCTGATAGGACAGGAGTGTCAAAGTCATTTTAATTCAGGAGCTACGTTCAGCTAAATTGATCAGAAGTAAAATAAAGACATAAAAATATAGAAATATTAATAAACCCCGCGTGTTCTCCCTGTATCTGTGTGGGTTTTCTCCAAGTACTCCAGTTTCCTCCCACCATCCAAACACATGCACTGATAGGTTAACTGGTTAATATAAATTGTCCATAGGTGTGAATGTAAGAGTGATTGTTTGTCTATATATGTTCAGCCCTGAGATGAACTGGAGACTCATACAGGGTGTACCCCACCTTCACCCATTTTAGCTGGATTAGGCCCCCAGTGACCCCCATGATCCTAGTGAGGATAAAGGGGGCCTGATAACGAGATGAGAATAATCAAACTCAAACTGTTGTCCATGTTTTAGAGCAAAAAAAGCAAATTTACATTATGAAAATGTTTACATCTATGAACCACCCTTTCAAACAATGTGAACAAGCATGAACAAACTGAAATAAATGTGTAATTTTAACATTATTAAGATTTAGTTTGTCATTTACATGTGTATATTATAGCTTACAAATACACAAAACATTTAGTAATAGGTGGAATATAATTAAAATTGTACTTAATTATCTTAAGATGTTTCATGTTGTTCATATTTGTTCTGGTTATACAGATTTTTTGTGAAATTATACTTTGTTTTAGTGTAACTATATGAAAACATTTACATTTACAAAGAGAAAAAGGTTGACTTGTGAGTTTTTATATGTTATTATATGCATTAATTGGTCTGAATGTGGAACCTCAACTAAAATAATTCATATATTGGTATATTTTTTTACATTTCACAAATTAATTCATCAATCCATCAATCTGGCCCTTAGGTGGACCAGATTTGGCCCCCATGCCGCATGTTTGACACCTGTGTGATAGGGTTATTTATTTCCTCAATATGATGGAGGTGGTTTAATGTAGACAAATAATCCAGTTCCAGATAGCACAGTTTGTATCTGAAATCATCTAAAAAAAAAAAAAAAAAAGCATGTTAACAATAACAATACATATTCAGTCATTCATTCGTTTTCCAAACTGTTGAATCCTCAGTAGTGTTGTGGGGGATGTTGGAGCGTATCCCAGCTGCCATTGGCTGATGGCAGGGTACACCCCGGATGTGTCGCCTGTTCATCACAGCTGAAGTGGCAATTGTATTATGTAGAGATGAACAAACAATCATTCATTCACACATTCACACCTACAGGAAACTTGGATTGACCAATTCATCTCCATGCCTTTGGGTGATAGGAAGTCAGAGTACTAGATGAAAAGTCACTGCACATAGAGGTTAACCACTGCACAAATGTAGAATAGTCCTGAGAATATGTATGAAAAAACCATATTTACAAATACATTCTGAATTAAAGGAATTTGACGTTTGACACTTGTGATGTTATGTAGACTGGGAAGTTGTGAATCAAAACTCACATTATTAGGAATCCTATAAACCTGAACCATTAATTCACTGATAGAAAATTCCACTTCTTTGAAACTGGAGCCTTTACTGATCCTTCAGAATGACAGATTTTTTTGCTTTTTTTTTTTTTTTTTTTTTAGATATCTATGTATGAGTTTAAATTTTGTATCATATTTGATACATTGGGTCTCAATGCTCAAATGTCATTTTTTGAACAAAGAAAAACATTATATAACAAATCAAAACTGTCAAAGTTCTGCCTCCTTCCTCATTAATTATCAATTAATTAATAATGTTAATCAATTAATTAATGACAGCATCTGGTGAATAAATTCCTCCTCCCTAGTGGATTATCCGTATATTGCATGTATCTGATTGTACACATCAGGTTTTTCAAGAAAATGTCACTGATGTATCAAATAAGATATGTTTGGCATTTATAGGGTTAAGGGAATTAGGCTAATATGAATCATAAGATGCAGGTGGCGATGAAAGCCAAATTAAATTCAAAGAACAAATGATATGTTGCACAGATGCATTATGTTAATCAAGTTTTTTTTACTTTAAACAAACAAACAAACAAATGGTCAAGATAACACTGTGCTTTTTAATCTTCATTTGCTACCAGGATTTTACACAACAGCTTTGTTAGCTCTGTTTTTGAACAACAGTGATAGCAAAACCACAAATCACCTCTGTTTTAGTTTGTATTATCAGTACTTGTACCAAAGATTCATTGGAAAGAAGATCCAAAAACCCATGCATTTAAATGATCAAAAGAAGACCACAGATTAACAAATATGGTCTAAGAGCATAAACACAGTCATTTTATATCTTCATGTAATTCCTGGTTAAAGTCCTTCGTAGGCAAAAAAAAAAAAAAAAAAAACAGCATTAAACTACATTTGCTTCATGTAGAGCTGTGTCCAGTGGTGAAAACAACAACAGTACTCCTAGATTTGATCACTTTGTCACTTTCTGATTAGTTCTCATCTTTAATTCAGTCTTGGTGTTCATTTCCATTGTCATGGACAGAGTGACTCACTACTCCCTCAAATGGCACATGGGCCTGTGGCTGTGAATAAACTCACTTTATATCTCTGTGGTACAATACAGAGACATCTATAGCATAACATCAAAACTCTTTATTGCAAAACTTTTACATTAATTTTGAATATTTTATGATAGGAATATTTTTATATAGTTCCTTTAAACCATACCCTGGCACTTTCAGTATTTAACCATAAGCATAAAAGTTTGATAAGTGTAATAATGTGACCATAAAACTTGGAAAACAGAATAATTTAGTGAAAATGTGACTCTAGTATTCAGTCCAAAAGTGCCACAAGGGGTGAAAACAATATAACCTACTATAAGATGTACACTTATAGACACGTTGATATGAAATACAGTTTTCATTCAGAAATATTGATATCATAGTTTGTAGAGACATAAAATGGTAACATTTTGTTCCAACAAATGGTTTGGTAAAATGACTGGCGCTCTACACAGAAGGGTCTGGCTGGTCCTTCTGGATGGTTTGTACCATCAGATGGTTGGCATTCAGGCACTGTCCATGTCTTGTTCTGGAAACTGACAATGAGATGAAAGTGTTGAAGTCATGCAAATCAGAAAACTGTAGAAATCCATGAGGAATTGGATGTGTTTAAATGTAAGATCTTTAAGATATTATTATTATTATTATTATTATTATTATTATTATTATTATTATTATTATTATTATTATTATTATTATTATTATTATTATTATTATTATTATTATTATTATTATTTTACTTTGAATACCCAGGAAAATAAAACTAAGAAAAAAAAAACAAAGGGAAAAAGAAAAAGTTTGAAAAGCATTGGGATGGAGTACAATTTATGGTAACACTTTATAATACCTACACACAATCTACTATGTATTAATCATGTCTTACCCATGGGTAATTGGTTTGTTCATGATTTATAAACTATTCGTTACCTATTTGTTAATGTTTATTAATGTATTGCTTATACACAATTTATCATAAATCATTTGCTCACACAGCTACAAATGGTTTGTTCATAGAAAAGAAGAATAAAATTTTCTATGATAAATTGTGAATGAATAAACCATTAACCATTAGGTAACAAATGGTTATTACATAGTGAATTGTGTGTATGTATTATAAAGTGTTACCAAATGAATACAGCTTATAAATGTCAAAAACAAATCCTGCACAAAATGGAAAATAATTATAGATATCTAAAATAAACTGTCCATTTCATAACTGCATTTCAAAAGTATGGTGTTTGCTTTACTGCTTTTTTCTATCCCTGCAATTTATTTAATCATTAATTACTTCAAGAGTTTTATCATCCAGGGTGGTTTGGATGGGTAACTCCATCTGCCATCCTAAAGCTCCTAATCATAAGTGCACGCGATATATAATACACTTTGTGTATATGTGCAGACATCACTTTTTTCATGGATGGTGCCTGTAACCACTTTCTTTGAACTGTAGAAAATCATCTGCATGGATAAATGATGGAAGGTTAGAAGTTCATAAAATACCACAGCGTGGCTTCGGCATCTGGCCTGCTGTAATTACTGTACATGTGCAACAGTTGATTAATACAAAGAGAACACATTGGAGGGATCATTTTGTGGATATCTGATGTTTCATTTCGCTGCATTCTTTGACACCTGCCTTTTAGAGAGAAAAGGACAGTGGTGCAAACCTAATTTTCTCCTTAGTTATAGATGCAGTTCACGATATGTAAACCTCAAAGGATGAAAATACATTAGCATCCAAGATTCACACTGATGGAGAATAGGGATTAGGTACTGTTCTTTCTGTGTGTGAGCAGAGGACTGTGGGTGTTGTGTGAACATTAGCAGCTAAGGGTGTGAAGACTCAGTTAAAATTTCCTTTTTCCAATGAAATACAACTTCTTTCTTTAAACATTTGATTGTGAACAGTTTATCCGCCTTTATCTGATGATAGTGAATGTGCAACAGTGATCAGCCACACAAGAAATCACACTAAAAACCCTTAACCATTCAACTCAGCCATTAAAGAAAAGCCATTTAGGTGTGTTATAACAAGAATAGGCAGTGTTAAAATACATACACAGGTGCAGGAATGACAAATCTTGTCTATGAGTGATTTGAATTTCACTTTGACATGTCAAAGTCATTGCAAGACTTTTGTCAGATGTTAGGTTCCCATCACCTCATAATGTAAATTACCAGTGCGTGATTACTAAACTGTAGTATATGTTGAGAAAGAATGCACAATTGATTATCCATGACACTGCCATCTGTCTTATTGTCACTTTCTCATGTTGGTGGACTGCTCTTGGCTCACTGCACAGTACGCATAGGCTCTGTATAAAAGACTACACCATAACTTACATTCTAATTTATACGGCAGACATATCTATATCAGCGTATCATACTTAGTAAATAACCTTTTACTGTGTTTCATGCTAAATTACCCCAGTTAATATTTCAAACTGAATGTTGGAATGTTTCATAGACTTGGCCGCTTCATTTACATGCTGAGTGAAGTCATCACTTACCTCAAGCACCATTAACAAATGTGCTCATAGTAAAAGAAGTCCAATTATAGCAGATGAAAGGGCTGCAGGTGTCGAGGCTAGCCAGCTACCTCCACTAATGCAGAAAATCATCACAACTGAATGCATGGTGAAATTATCATGTAATAAAATAAGTAAAAAAAAATTTGTGAGTATTTTGCAGTTCTGTTTGGTTGATCTTTGGTTCAGTTTATTCAGATACAGTATATGGAGGCAATGTGGATTTCACTGTACATCGGTTTAAAACAACTGTTTTCTGTTTTCCATCTATCCATCCACCTGTTTGAATGAACATACTGTACATAGACACACACACACACACACACACACACATACACTCAACAAAAATATAAATACAGCACTGTTGTTTTTGCTCCCATTTTTCATGAGATGGACTTAAAGATCTAAAATTCATTCTAGATACACAATATTACCATTTCTCTCAAACATTGTTCACACATCTGTCTAAATGTGTGATAGTGAGCACTTCTGCTTTGCTGAGATAATCCATCCCACCTCACAGGTGTTTCACATCAAGATGCTGATCTGACATCATGATTAGTGCACAGGTGGACCTTATACTGCCCACAATAAAAGACCAACCTGAAATGTGCAGGGTTTTTTTTGTTGCTTTATTGTGGGTCTGGGGACTCAGAACCAGTCAGTATCTGGTGTGACCACCATTTGTCTCATACAGTCCAACACATCTTCTTGGTAAAGTTTTTCAGTTTGTCATTTGTGGCCTGTAGAATGTTGGTCCACTCCTCTTCAATGGCTGTGTGAAGTTCCTAGATATTATTGGGAACTGGTACACGCTGTCGTATACGCCGGTCAAGCACATCCCAAACATGCTGAATGGGTGACATGTCTGGTGAGTATGCTGGCCATGCAAGAACTGGGACATTTTCAGCTTCCAAGGATTGTGTTCAGATCCCTGCAACGTGAGGCCGTGCATTATCTTCCTGAAACATGAGGTGATGTTCGTAGATGTATGGAACAACAATGGGCCTCAGGTTCTCATCACAGTATCTGTGCATTCAAAATGCCATCGATAAAATGTACCTGTGTTCTTCGTCCATAACAGATGCCTGCCCATACCATAACCCCACCACCACCACAGGCCACTCCATCCACAACAGCAAAGCGCTCACCCACACAACGCCACACACGCTGTCTGCCATCTGCCCTGAGCAATGTAAACCGAGATTCACCCGTGAAGAGAACACCTCTCCAACGTGCCAGACACCATCCAATGTGAGCATTCGCCCACTCAAGTCTGTTACGACGATGATCTGGAGTCAGGTTAAGACCCCGATGAGGACGACAAGCATGCAGTTGAGCTTCCCTGAGACACTTTCTGACAGTTTGTGCAGAAATAGTTTGGTTTGGCAAACCAGTTGTTTCAGCAGCTGTCTGAGTGGCTGGTCTGGGATGATGGTGGAGGTGAACCTGCTGGATGTGGAGGTTCTGGGCTGGTGTGGTTACACATGGTCTGCTGTTGTGAGGCTGGTTGGATGTACTGCCATATTCTCTGAAACACCTTTGGAGACACTTTATGGTGGAGAAATGAACATTCCATACACAAGCAACAGATCTGGTTGACATTCCTGCTGTCAACATGTCAACTGCACGCTCCCTCACTGCTTGTGACGTCTGTGGCATTTTACTGTGAGACAAAACTGCACATTTCAGGGTGGTCTTTTATTGTGGCCAGTATAAGGTACACCTGTGCACTAATCATGATGTCAGATCAGCATCTTGATGTGGAACACCTGTGAGGTGGGATGGATTATCTCAGCAAAGCAGAAGTGCTCACTATCACACATTTAGACAGATTTGTGAACAATGTTTGACAGAAATGGTAATGTTGTGTATCTGGAATTGCTCCTATCTCATGAAAAATGGGAGCAAAAACAAAAGCGTTGCGTTTATATTTTTGTTGAGTGTACATACACACACACACACACACATACATACATACATATACATACATATACACATATATACATATATATACATACATATACATATACATATACATACATATACATATACATACATATACACATATATACATACATATACATACATATACATATACATACATATACATATACATATACATATACATATACATATACATATACATATACATATACATACATAAATACAACCAATTAATCTGTTAAAGAAACATGTTTCAAAGTAAAGCAAAAACGTGAAAGTAAAGATCATTTTCAATTCAATAATAGAACATACTGTTTTCACTTAGTCTGTGAAAAGCATTTTGTGGCCTTTTAATCTACAGTATGAAAACAAGGTGAGAACAGACAGAATATTGAAAATATTTTTTTCAGTTACATGCATAACCTACAACAGAAAACAGAAACTAAGACACTTTGTTGGAAATCTGAGGCTTTTGGGAAAGTAGTCATATTGTTTAAGTTCACCATAATTAATGCCACAAAAAATAATCCTTCTAAACAATCTATTGATTACCTCTGCCAGGGCGGAGATCAATTCTGTCTGTCTGTCTGTTGAGCAGGATTATAGAAAAACTACTGCATAGATTTTTATGAAACGCAAGGTTATTGCTTGGACAAGGACAGACCTAGCTTAAATTACCTTACACTTTCTTACACACTGGAGATTCCTAGGATAACTTAGCTGAATGGTCACAAGCAAATGGAAAAGCCTTATAAATAAGCCACTAAAAAACAAATACATAGGAATGGAACAAAATATAGGTCATCAACTCTGATTATGATGGTGTAATAAATAGCAATGAACTAGTGACTGCACCTACTGAATGGGTATCATGACATGTCATTGGTTGTACCTTGTTGTATCCATGGTTATCTGATGACTTTGTGTACGATGTTTGCTTTTTTGGTAAGACTGTTGATTTTCTCAGCCACTGTTGAATTATTGAACAAAGCTATCATCGCACCAGCACACCACATATTTACAGTACTATTAGGGTTGTTATGGTGCTAATGGGCCTTTCCATTAGCCTTTGTAAAGGCCAGAGTAACACCTGCATCAACAAAAACACATGCACATGTACACACACGCTCGCAGACACAAATGCTGTTACACAGTTGTTGTGGGGGGACCCTCATGGGAGTTAGTTGTTTTTTCAATAGTGCTCTGAGCGCGTCAGAAAATGTGCTTACACTATGGCGACACATGCTGGCTCAACAGTATTGCAGTGTGTGGCTGTCCTTCACTGTCTTAGGAGACTTCAGATTAAACACACAATCACACACATGACACTTTTATGGTGACAGCGTGTATGAAGGATGTAAGAAACCTCGAAAGCTCTGGCTTTTCTTGTTACCTCCCGTTTGTGTATGCATGTGTGTCTCTGACCTCTTACATTTGTGTACCATGGGTATTCTCCATCATCATGAGCAATAAGTGGAAAGCTATAAAAAGGCAGGGAGGTGTGTTCCCCCTCTGGAGAGATAAGTAGCTCCTTTGGCCTTTCACTGCAAACTGGAAACTTCCATGTTTACAGTCTCCATCAGTGACTGCTCTGCCCCCTCGATTAGCTGACAAACGCTTACGCAAAGCTTCATACTGCCAACAACATGGGTTGCTGGTATTTGATTGACTGGCTAACCCAGTCACCCATATCATTTTACTCACACAAACACACCAGCTCCCACAGAGGACAAATCTGTCTGCGCCACCTACATCCAAGGTTGGATTGGTTGTTTTCTATAAACAAAAACCCATGCATTTAAATGTTACACTGCAAACAGTCACGTGTTCTTTTAAACATTGGCCTTATATCATTGTGGTGGGGTTACCTGATGACCCTCAAGATACTGCATTTGTTTTCAGGTTACTCAAGATAGTAAACACTAGAATTGTTTGAGGTAAAATACTAAAATACTTATATAAATCTGGTTTAAATTTAACCTAGTTTCTTCCTATCAATTAGACAATGGTTGTGTTTATTATTTTAGGTACTTCATGTACTTGTTTTATTACTCTTTTTTTTCCAAGCACTGGCTTTATTTCGTTTTATTGTTTCTTGTGTCAGAGAATCTTTACTGATGTTTTTCTTTTTTCTATCTCATTAACACCCTTAGTTTAAAACCGTTCTTGATCATTTCAATAAATAAACTACAAAAAAAAGGGCCATTTAAGATTATTTGCACATTAACACAGCCTCATAATGTCTGTAACCCAAGAAGATATTTCCCTGGTAGAGTCCGTATATATTTTATCTGTTCTGGGCCTTTTAGTTAATGCCATTGGGTAATGGTAATGCACCTTAGATGTCAAAAAAAAAGAAAAAACATGAGAAGAGGAAGCCCGTTGTGAGCCACTGCAGACACATTACAGTGTAACAGAGCAGACTCTGTGAAACACGAGCTGCTTTTGTAGATATAAATGTCTCAATGTGAGGAATGAGAATGAAATAAATATAATATTCCATTCCGTTCAGATCCTGTAACTTCCCATAAATCTTACACACTGAACCTTTAATGCACAGATAAAACAGGGTGGGCATTAGTGCTTTGGGTATGCAAAATACACCAAAATGCATTGTTATTATGTTAAAAACCCTTTAATTTAATGCTTTAATGTCCTTACCGCTGAATATTTATGCACTTTAGACTAATCCCTTTCTTTATTTCTGCTTTTTGTCGGTGTTATCCCTTATCCACCGTGCCCACTGTGAACAAACTGAGAGGTCAGGCTGATCATTATGATAATCGCCTAATTTTCTGTGTTTCAGCTGGAGGTGCAGAAAAGACATATGAGCCTTTAATCTTAATTAGAAGATCGTTTTAACTTATGAACCCAGCTACAGCTCTGTTTTTGCTGTTGCACGAAGCTGCTGATTAGCCTTGAGCTTTTCCTGACTGAAAGTTTCCAAATGATCTGAATTGATGCTGACAGACCCATGCTGTGTCTAGTCTGTATTTATTAAAGGTTGACAGAGTGTAACCAAAGAAAAAGCATTGGCACTGATGAAGACAAGTGACATGGTGGAAGGCAGTGGTAAATCCTGCTATTTCAGCACCGTCACACATGAAAGCTCAGATCGTCAACCATCCTAGTTCTTGCATATCAACGCCCCTCCCACATGCTACCACTGTCAAAGACCAAGCTCTGGAGGCCACAACCTCTAACACCACCACTTCCATGATCCTGAAGAATAATGTATATCTAATGACTTTCTCTATAGATATAGCCTTTCATTTTTAAATGTATTCATACACAAGAGTAGCCAAGCGTTGGGGAAATGTCTTTTTCCTTAACTACACGTCAGAGTTCACACACACACACACACACACACACACAGCCATTATTTCTACTCTGTAGCTGGTCTTTTGATTGTTGCTGGTTGGAATTAAATGCCAAGAGGGACCATCTTTGTCATTTCAATATTTCAGAAAATGCAGATTAACAGTTATTCTGAATTTTAAACATTACATCAAATCAACAAAATTTACCTAAATTGTTATTGTTACTGTTTTTCATGACTTTTACAAAATGCAATACTTTTTTATTAGCAGAAATGTCATATAAATCCTAATAAAAATGATAAAGTGGTGCCAGGCACAACAAACACATTGCACACATTTGTCCTATCTCTTATTGTTGTGAATATACATTTTTGGTGAATATGACCTTGACCTTTGACCTACAGTACATTCACCAAAATGTAATGGGATCTATTTCATGGAAATAGGTCTAGTAGTTTTTATGTAAAGCTGCTGACATACAGACGAACTGACTAAAAAACAATACCCCACCCCATGAAGGGGGGAAGGGTATCTTGAAGAGGTTATCTAGACACACAGGTTACTATTGATGGTGTTATACATTAATTTGTCCCAAAAGCTTTATTCTACTGCCTAGAAATCTATCAAAAAAACAACAGAATGATTATGTTATAAATTTTTTCCAGATATTTACTCAATAAATATTCAGATTTTTTTGTTTACTGATGTTGTTGTACTATACTGTCATCATCCAAACTTTAAATACAAATTACATTTTCCATTAGCCCAAGAAAATTAAGAAAATCAGATGAAATGCTCAAAAAATAGAAAGAAAGAAAGAAAGAAAGAAAGAAAGAAAGAAAGAAAGAAAGAAAGAAAGAAAGAAAGAAAGAAAGAAAGTAAGTTCCTGGTGAATCCAATAAAAATGGGTCAATTCAGGCCACCTGACAGCAGCTTAAATAACAAACCAGTAAAAGAAGTTGAAAAGATCACTTATGTTAAAACCAATGCTACTGAAAATATCAGAATATTGAGAAGATCAAACTAAACCAAAAATGTGTACAGTACTCTGTATACATGAGCAGGATGATTTTGTGAAACAAAAGATGATATGGACAACTGCATCAGACAAACATGCACAGTTTTACAGCCTGCATAAAAAGGCTGGTGTTAAAGACCCAGGCCAACAGAAGAGACAGAGATGGTTTGGACATATTACAAAGAGATGTGGAGTTACCAAACAGAATGAAAAGACATCAATAAACTGCTCACCACAAGGATGAAAAAGGGAGGAGTAGACCAAAAGGAAATACGGACACACTGATAAAAGAACTTCAGGTGCAGAACATCAATTGTACAATTGTAACTCAGACATAAAGCATCAGACACAGACTGTAGCTTCAATGCCTTAAAGGTGAACTGAAGTCAACCACACTGAATGGCACTGAGTGATACATACAATTATAAAAATAATTTTTCATTGGTACCCGCTTCAACAATTCCAGAATCTTGGAGAAAATCGCGATTTTATATATCCCACCAGGAAATTCTGCCAATTCTCGGAGAGTGCAGCGTTACGTCACGAGTTGTACCCAGTCCTTCATGTTTACCATTGTGAGCGCATCGACACAAGTTGTTTTTGGTGCATTTTGTCATGATAGTTGACTACAAAACACTTCCAACAGCTAGGTATATGTGTTCAGTGGCCAAGGAAAGCTGTGAACAACAGTGTCTTATGCACACATATACTGTTCACTCCATGTACAAATACTATATAAGTCCTCTCATATACTGAACACCAATGCATGTTTGCACATGAACCATGTTTGCACATGTAGGTAAAGTATTCATTAAATAGACCTCACTCTTGTCACCTCTTTGAAACCTCATTAAACAGAGAAGAGATCGAGTGAAATGTTGCCATGTAAATGTATGTAAATGAACATGGCTGTTTCAGCATCAGTCGTTCAGATGGGTGACACACACCTCCAGCAATGGTAGCTTCAAGAAGAAAACCTCAGTGCCATGGCTTTGAGGCTCACTGGTGCATTGAGTCAAAAAGCCTCTGATGCGGTTTCATTATTCTGTGCATTGCTTAATTCTCTAACAAAATCATTATATCTGAAATCTGAAATTGTGCTTAATGTATGCACAATTAACCCTAGTCTCAATCAATTACGGTCATCTAAATTAATTCAGGGATTCATTATTGAGTAAATGATTGAGATGTTAATGTGTCTCTATGAGCTATCCCTATCACCCAGCAGTGTGATATATTAAAAAAATGTAAAATGCATATCAGTAAATATAAGAATATAAGATAGTAAAATCATATTGTTTCATGTTTCGTACTGAACAGAGTGGTCTTAACAAAATAAAAGCTGCTTGTTTCATTAAAAAGCAAAAAAAAAGCATCCATTAACTCCTTACTGTGCCTATAACATTTATGTTAATTCTATCTCATTGAATTGTAAATTCTGCTGAATTTGAACATAAAATATTTCATGAACATTAAGTTTAATTTATTAAAACTGCACTGTGATTTCCTGAACAGCTGGCTTTTAACAAATGGTTTTATAACAGGAACAAATGGTGCGTTCATTAAAACGTCTGTTTACAGCTGAGGATTAATAACTATTGTTGCAATACTCACCACACCAAGACAGCGTATGTTGGAAAGGATGTAAACTTTACTAATGCTCCTGTTCATCTTCTAAAGGACTGTAACAATGTGACTCAGTATTGAGTTGTCTTTTTTAACAATAGAGCTTTTTGGCTTTAAGAAATCAAATATAACAGATTTTTGCAACATACAGAAGCAAATACAATTAATGTTTGTTTTAAGCTACTAATGAGATTAGCTTATGTTCCCTGTAATAGCTCATTGGATAAAATAGTATTTAGCACCTTAAAGGTTTCCTGCTCATTTTAAAAATGAACACACAACATATTTCAGATTCCAAAATACATGGAGGTGTTTTTACTAAATTTGGTTGATTCAGGGTGCCGACATGTTGTTGGGGTGTCCAGAACATGAGGAGGATGTTTCCTGTGCTCAACAGCAATCCATCCACCTCCTCATATCCTAACACCCCCATGATTGCCAAAACCACTCCACTACTCTTCTAACCGCAACCCACACATCCACCCTCTGACTGATCACAGTGCAAACAGAGTATTCAACTCCACCACATGGTACACATGTGAGATTAAAAACAGGTAGTATATTGTTTCTCAGTATGGAGAGGCTTTTGGTTCAAAGCTGTGTGATAAATTGTAAAAGCAGAAGACAGACACAGATCATTCTGAAATGTTAAATATTTAAGAGCTGCAGGCCTCTGAGCGATAGAAAGAAAGGAGGAGAAAAGATGGGGGTGGAAAACTGAAAACGAGAAAGATGAGAAAGGAGACGGCAGAGTGATATAAAACTCCATCCTTCTAATTTCACTGTCGACTTCATTACATATTCATGTGATTGTGTAGTCATTATGTGTGTGCGTGTGTGTGTGTGTGTGTGTGTGTGTGTGTGTGTGTGTGTCTGCAAAACCAGTCCAGGCAGAGATCGTACATATTACCTATCACTTCCACTCTAATTGTGCACGACCAAGAGAGGGTGGGCTCGTATCAATAATTCTAATTCTACATAAAAGAAAATATTCTCATTTTTCAAATTATTTGCTTCGACGCACTCTCTGGAATGTTGGATAAATGTATTTATGGATGTGTCTAGTGTACGCTATTATGATCGATTCCTTCATTAGGACGGCCTGTGCACATATGGAGTCTGTGTAGTTGCAACGTGTGTGTGTGTGTGTGTGTGCATGTGTGTCCCTTGGGATTTTCATTATAACCCCTATCAATGTCATATTTATTAGATATCATGTCTGAAACTGAAACATGTTGCACCTCTTAATAAATGTAATGTGGTGTTGCTGTGTGTGTGTGTGTGTGAAAGGCATTCAACAAATTATTTATGTTATTTCAGTTTTATGTACCTTGACTTATAACACTTTAATAGAGTTTCAAGCCATGAAAGATTCATTTAAGAACAAAAACAATAGTAATAATCATTTCAGAGGTGACTGGTCAGGAAGTTCCTATCAATAAATAAAAGGGAAAAAAAAGACAAATGTAACATATGGTGGAAATAAAACCACGATGGCGAGGTGTGTTTTTCTGTCAGCAAGGCCAGTATCAAAACTAATCATCATTTTATATTTGCTTCAAATTACTGTATGGATTTTTACAGTTTTATTAGATACAATAGAGTCCTCCAGTAAAAAGCCCCAAAAAAATGAGCACATTTGTCACTAAAACCAGCTTCATAAAATCCATTTAAGTTGAGGTCAGCATACCCTGACAGACCCGCACAGAAAAGCTAATTAGTAGAACTAATAACCTAATTGTGTCATGGAATCCAAAGAAAATGTACTATTGCTAGATAAACACACACACAGCCATGTATAATTTTCACAGCAGTGAGTGTAAATTGACATGATTGTGCACACAGATCATAGTGCACCTTGCCAGTGGTGATTTTCTTTTTGTTGGGGAAAGCCCTCATTGACCTGAGGGAGTGTCATCTTCTCATTTGCAGTAAAAAGTCATCAACATCTCATTTAAACACTTGATTGGCTAATTACACTACATGCATAATTTAACTTTGTGACCTCTCTCTCTCTTCATCTGTCTCCATTAAAATTAGTACCACCGCTGTCACTCTTTGTGTGTGTATTTGTGTGAGTGAGTACATGTGTGTGCTTATATGTACAACACACACTATTAACTCTTAATGTGTCATGAGAGACTGGCTCTGAAAGACATGGTAAAAAAAAAAAAAGGGCAAAGATGAAAAAGCCATTGGCGTAATGTTAAGCATGTTTCAGAAGCGTTACAATGTTATAATCATCTGTGTTCATAGCTCATTTTTTATGTGGGTCAGACATAAAAGCTCATTGTGACTTTGTACAAGAGTAAAGACTTAGTGTCAGAGAGTGTGAGGCACTGCAAAAATCCAAATCTTACCAAGTGTATTTTTCTTATTTGTAGTCAATATATCTCGTCACACTTAAAATAAAATATGGTCACCTAAAGAGTAACTTATAATTGAGATATAAGAACTTATTTTTTGACAATAGATCTTGAAAATCTTATTTCAAGAAATCTTAGCAACATCATTTTCACTTATTTCATCGGCAGATTTATTTATTGCTTGAATTAAGCAAAAATAATACATAAAAATAAATATTGACTAAATCTGCCAATGGAACAAGTGAAAGTTATATTAGTAAAATTGTTTGAAATTGTATTTTTCCACATCTATTGTCTAAAAATAATTTCTTATATCTCATTTACAAGTTACTCTTTAAGTGATTATGCTTTATTTTAAGTGTGATGAGATATTTTGACCCGAAGTGAGAAAAATAAACATAGTAAGATTGAAATATTTGCAGTGCACATGTTTGCTGTGGGCTTACAGTATACACTTCAACATGGGAAATGAAACCATCCAGAAAAAGGGAAACACAAGCTCAGGTGCCTGGTAATGGGAAAATCACTGACTCCTTACTAGTTTTCTAAAAAAAAAAAAAAAAAACTACATTAGATGCTTTATCTCTTTTACTCTTTTTAGGGCAGAAGTAGAAATATCTTCTTTTATTCATTATCTGAACCCACTTTATCCTCATCAGGGTCGTGGGGTTTGCTGGATCCTATCCCAGCTTCTTATGGTCATCAGTTCATAGCAGAGCTGATGTATAGAGACAAACAACCAATTACTGTCACACGTGTGAGCAATTTAGATGAAAAGATTGACCTCTTTGGATGGTGAGAGGAAGCTGGAGTACCCTGGAGAACCCTGGAGTACCCTGGAGAACACCCACATAGACACAGGGAGGACATGTGAACTCCACACAGACATGTCCCACCCCCCATCAGCTGGTGTTGGAATTGAACCTAGAACCTTCTGGCTATGAGGGATAAGTGGTGTTCACTCCCTGAAGAAGAGCCACTCTGTTCTTTGTGTGACCTGAATGTTGTGGAGGACAAGTTGTATTTGGTTTTAAATTGTCCATGTTATTCAAATTTAAGAAAAAATTTAAAAACAAAGACCATTTATGCTGAAACACGTTGGGGTTTTTATATGTTTTTATATGATTTTATAGGTTTTTGTAACCAAGCCAGTTTAATAAAGGCTTTTTATTCTTCACTTTTAAGAGAGTGCCTTGGAATTTTACTTTGTTTTTGCTGTTTTTTCCTATCCAATAGAGCACCTTTAATTATTATTACTTATTTTGAGTCCAGGTAGCGCTCCTTAAGCAAACTTTTTTTAAGAAAACATTTATTTGGTCGTGTAACTGACGCCAATGTTTTTTGGTTTCCAGGATGTAACATTCTGAATTTTTTGTTTACAAAACATGTATTTGCTTTTGCAAATGTTCTGTGTTTGGCATGAGAGAGGAGACAAAGTATTCCTTATCCTGTTTGAATGGATGGTGGTATGTAGAAAACTAAGTACAGATTTTCAAATGTCTTGTAAGCCCATGTGGGCTGGGCATGGTTGTGCAGGACACTTTAATAAATTCAATCAATCAATCAATCAATCAATCAATCAATCAATCAATCAATCAAAGCACTGTA
Organism: Siphamia tubifer; assembly: GCA_020466265.1. Lineage (NCBI taxonomy): Eukaryota > Metazoa > Chordata > Actinopteri > Kurtiformes > Apogonidae > Siphamia > Siphamia tubifer. Next base: position 26,388,847 of record CM035803.1, on the reverse strand, counting down.
AAATTTTCCACTTTTACTCAGAAAAAAATCTTTGTATAGTGCTTTCAGATATTGTAATTCATTCCCAAAAAGTACACTTTTTTTTTTTTTTTTACCTACACTGCGAAAAAATCCTGTTGTTTTTATGGGGAAAAATAACTGGCAGCTATGGTTGCCAGAATGACCCTGGAAAAAAACACATCAAACTGCAAACATATAACATGTACATTTGAATTGAATGTAAAACAAACAAACAAACAAACAAACTGCCCCTTACATAGACCTACATGGTGTTCACACTGTTTTCCAAACTTAAACCAAAGGTCTAAACTGGGAGACATTTAGGGTGCAGTGTCTTTAGAGTTTACAAGGACACGTAAGTATGTGAACAGGCAGCTCTAGGATTCAAACTACCAACATTTTAGTCATTGGACAACCTTCTCCTCCAACTGAACCATAGCCACCCTTGATTTGACATATTTAAAATCTGAAATTGTTAAATGCTTACCTCGACTTTAATAGGCTGTTATTTTAATTTTGCAGTCTTGCAATTTAAATGGCACCACATTGTTTTATTTTCTCAAAACAAGGGAAATACACCAATTCTATATAAATCTGGTTTTGTTAACATAATGTACTCATCCTGTAAAAACTACAGCTACATTTGGAGTTGTCTATATATATATATATATATATATATATATATATAAAACTGCCTTTCAGGAACTATAGCTGTAATATGAAAATAATGCAGACAATGAAGCCCTGACAGTAAAACTGAAGTATTTGGTACTAATGTTATAACTATGACATTATGTCCACCCAATGGCTGACATTATCCTTGATGTGTCTGTCTTTTTTATTTGCTATTATCTGGTGTGTCTTTTTCAAAGCCGGCTGTTCCAGTCTCAAATGGTCAGAAATGTTCTTTTAATGCCACTTTCAAATATCCTCTGGTATTGACAAATACAGAAGGTACCTTCATTCACTTTGCATTTATTGTGACTCTTGGCTGTTGTACAAAGCATCTGCTCAAACATGTGATCAATGCAGAACCCCAGACTCTTGGAATGTGCCTACTTTCATTATGTCTGTCTGTATCTGCTTCATTCATGGACACTGGCTCAGAAGTAGCAACATTACAGGATGTGGAAGATTCTTCCTTTCATGTATTCCTTACACAGTGAAGCCTGGTTACTAGTTTCCTCTGTCAAATGTGTCTCAAGTGACCAACTGTAATTGGGTTTTTCTTTCCTGTTCCCATTTGATTTTATCTGTGGGAATCTGGGACCAATGCTGCTAAAGACTTTTAAAAAATGTCTTAGCTCATCCATTTATCTGGCTAAGCAGACATCACGAAGCTGACTCGACAGTCCTCCAGTTCTAAAGGCATCTTAAAAGAGACTTAAATAAATTAAACTGAGCCTTTTTGTTCAGGTATTGATTGAAGAAACACCAGTTTGATGGCAGTCATCAACTATCTGATTATTTCATTGTGCTGAGTTAAAGACTCTGCTTTAGTATTACCTGTAAATGTGATACCTGAATGGATTCATTCAACACATTTTCACTCTCAACTCATCACATCCTGATGCTCAGCCTACATCATTGACACACAGGACACCTCTAGGATTGCAATTATCACAACCGAATTACAATAGGGATGAAATAAGACAAAGAATAAATGTACAAATGACATGAAATGGCACAGAACAAGAGATCAACTATGGTGTCCTGTATGTACATCCTTAAACTAGCAGAACAACATGTCACATGGCTGTTTTAGCCCAAAGATATTCCACAGAGGAATTTTCATGTGGTTTCTAATGGAGAAAAAGACCATCTTATGACTGTCAGGATCAGATTTATTTATTGCCCCCAGTGGTCAGTCAGACTTCTGTTGTTTGTTATGCATTCTCTCATATGGTTGAATATTTTGCCAAAGGAATTTTAATTTTTTTAAAATGTATGGAGATGTTTTGATGGATCGATTAACTAAACAGTAATAATATTAACAATAAATAATCATCAACTTCACTTATCAAAGCCCTCTATTCTATTCTATTCTATTCTATTCTATTCTATTCTATTCTATTCTATTCTATTCTATTACATGATATTATTGTCATAGTTTAATATGTCACTATCAATACTTTGGTACTGAATGTTTTCACTGTTAATTTTAATACAGTATTTATACAACATAGTGTATTATTCACAGTCATATTTTATCATATGTTGTCATTATCATCCCCATCACATAATGACACCAGTAATGATAATATAAGCAACACCAACAATGAAGAAGACAATTTAAAGGTTTAACTTATATGCATTTTTATGTTCAAAATACCCAATCTTTTGTACAATATATACTGTCTGTTTTTATCCCTATATTACAGGCGAAGCCATTTTAGTCAGTCAACTGTTCGATTAAGTATATTTGCGTTGTTAAATGCGGGAATATAGAGAAGAAATATAGAGGACATAGTACAAAATGCATTTTAAAGGCTACAATGTGTTCCTTGATGGTGCCCACATTGTTCCATTTACCAGCTACTGAATTGTCTTGTACTGTATGCTCTTGTCAGCCTGTGATGTTATGAAGCACAAAACAGTGATGAGTACAATTGCATTTGTATGTATGGAGGAAGACACAGACGAACAGAGACTGGATGTGTTTTGAAAAACAGAGTAAAATCTGAGGTCATTTGAGGCTCAGTCACAGCAAAAATCAATTCATATTTAGCCCACGCTCTAACAGATATGCACAGACCGGAATAGGCATCTTCCCACACATTTGTACTTAAATCAGTTCTCATTAAAATACTGTAGATGCCACCTACTTTCTTTCCACTGCTCTTTGTGTGTGGATTATGCGACTCTTCAGAAAACAAACAAATATTTCAGTCGTCTTCCTGTTCCAAACAAACTGCCCACAATTTGCTTTATCATCAGTTTATCATCACTTCCAGCTCTCGGAAAGGAAGTAAAGACGTAAATAGCCTCAATGTTAAAATGTGAATATTGAAAAAGAAAAACAAAACACTGAATATATTTAACTCTGTCTCTCGGAGTCAAAAAACCCTTCTGTTTTCAGAGGGAGCTCATGCATCACTGTCACTTACTTCAAACCATGGGACTTCAGATAACACATAATTATGACACATGACTGATGATGGTATTACTGAGCCTGAATATCATATGCATTCATATCTGTTAAATCAAAACTATGAAGAGCTAAGAGTTCAGGTGGCAGGTCAATGTCTTCTATGCCTCAATGTGGCCAGGAGGCTAATTTGTCGGGGGAAGATGTGCTCATGAATAAATATATCTGTCTGTATATGTCTTCACCTTGCATAAGCACATTTTTTCTCTGGTCAAATAAGCTGTGGCTGTGTCTGTCTGATATGTCCCCTGTCGTTTCTAATTACTTTATTAAATAAATATCTGTACCAGTGATCCGGTACAAATGAAAAAGGCTTGTACATTTTGGGTGCATGTGTAACATATTAATTAAAGAGCTGAGATCATTTTGAGGAGAAAAATAAAAATGGATCAAATTATGTGAAGATGTAGAATAATGGATGTAAAACAGGGGTCTCAAACTCATTTTCTTTAGGGCCCACATTCAGCCTGATTTGATGTCCAATGGGCCAGACCAGTAAAATGAAATTATAATAACCTATAAATAATGACAACTCCAAATTTTTATTTCATTGTTTTAGTGCAACCCCCCCCAATAAATTATGAAAATACTTTTATAAATTACCCAAACACAAAATAAGGTAAATTTCATAAGGAAAATAAGGACAATGTCTCATTTGTCCATGTGTATTATGCATCAATTCTACAAAGACACTTCACACTTCATAACTGAAGCAGAAAATGGTTCAAATTTTGTCTCATTTTCTTTAGACATTTCAGGATGTTCACATTTTATTGTTACAGGATAGTTTGTAAATGTAAATATTTTCATTATTCATTACTTTTTGCCGTTAAAAAAAATGGCAAAACTTTGAAGTTGTCACCATTTATAGGCAAAGAAAAACCTGAGACGAAAATATGGAATCATTTAAGAGGTTATTTATGCTCTTCATCCCGCGGGCTGCATTGGAACCATTGGTGGGCCGCATGTTTTAGACCCCTGATGTAAAAGGTTTATACTTCACCATACAATAATTATACCAATTGGGGTTTTGAATACAACTCAAATGCCATAACTGACTTTCTGGTCTGTACCCCGTGCCTATAGCTTGCAGATTAATCAAAAATAGATTATGTCCTTTCTAATATGTTACTTAACTAATGGAATCAAAACTGTAATCATTTGTGCTCCAGCTCGATACAGGAGCATGTAGTCATGTCCAATAACACAAAGATCTCAATCAGCACACGCTGTCTTTCTTCTAGCTCAACCTGCCTGAGATCAATCAGAGCAAAAATGAACCAGAAGAGAAATTTTCAATTTCACATTTACTGTATTGATTAGAAAATCAAGTCAATTATGGCTGACAACATGAAATTGAACACAACAATCCATAGAGTATGCACAACAGAAAACAGCTCCCATTATTATTGCCTAGTAACCACATTAGATATGATCAATTACAGGATTAGAAGGGACATAATGTTTATAGTTTCGAAGAAAAAAAAAAATCTAGGACAAGCTGAAATGGAAAACCAAAAAATGTGACAAGAAAACCTGAAACCTCTGCCTCATTCAGGACAATAAATAACAACTAGGGTGAAAGTCTGATTCAGGTCCCAAACATCATAACATATTCAGAACAAAACAAATGTGACGGAGCTTGTTCTATACTGTCATCTGTTTTACATTTGATTAATAGGATGAGGGAGAGGTTTGGTAAAGAGTATTTATGGTGTTAGAAGGCTGATGATGTTGCACTGTTCATTTGATAGGGTCTCAGTGGTAGTGAATGGATGAAGCCAAGTCTTTACACCCCCCCCCTCACCCACCCACACACACACACACACACACACACACTGCCTGCCTGCCCTTAATCTTATCTCCTCGGATCGGTTATTTTAATCTGCTTCATGAAAGCTTATGAAACTAATCGCTGCACACAGTGACAGAGCAGTGGTTTGACCGAAACATTATGTGCTTATGAGTCAGCAAAGGGGAATAGTTAGTGTGTTGGTACTGGCTGAAAAGACATTACAAGGCTATGAATGGAACTGACATTTTTAGTTACTTTTTGAAATTTTTCTCCCAATTTTGTTGTTTTATTATATTTAAAAAATGCTGTATTAAGATCCCTTGGACTCATCAATAAGGAAATAAATCCAGAGTAAGCATGTTCAAATCCCACCATTATCAGTAATACAGTAAATAAACCAATAAAGACCTAATGAGTTCAAACAGAAGACAGTGAGAGGACCAATCTAAACCCCTGTAAATCAGGTTTCTCTGGCTGTTTAATTTACTTGTAAATTAATGCACCATGCTGATAAATATTCATGTTACCTAAGAAAAGCACATGGATGTATCAGAGAGCAGCAGATTATATGGGCCAATCACCCACATTATTGGTATTTTATAGACAGCAGATTTGCATATCTTATGGTTCATGAGTTATGTAAAAACACAGTGTTCCCTCTGCGAATATTTTTTATTTTGCACTACCCCCACCTCATATTCTGTTTGCTACAGTCAAGTCCAAGTATTATTCAAGGAAAGGTGTCATGAAATATTGATAGATCTTTGATGAACAGTTTGTTTGTAATGTAACTTTACACTAATTTTACTAACTATTATACAGTGGAAGTTGAACTACCCCAGGGATAAATATAGCTAATTAAATAAAATCAAAGAGCAATTAGGTCACAACTCTAATAATAAACCTGATCTTGATATGCACTATATGGACAAAAAGATTCGGACACATCACATGCACTGTGTGTTGAACTTCCCTTTTCTATTTATGTGAAGTATTATCATGATAAAAACGTGAATGTCAGTCAACAAGAATTATCATAATAAATGTCAAATCACATCTATTTTCATTTTCCAGATAGTTTCCTTATTCAATAAGAGGTGAAAACATGAATAGTTTGAAATAATTATTAATGGTTGGAATATTTCAATAATCTGGTGGTAAAACATTTAACCCTTAAAAATCCAGTTTTATTTTTGTTTCAGTTCCCAAATTACATTGAACGTTTCTTTCTTAAGTAACTCATCACCATTTGTTATCGTCTTATCTTCTATATTTTGTGTATTTTTCAGTGAAAATCATGTATTTCCTTGTATTTAATTGAAGAATGTTGTATGTGTTCATAAAGCTTTGCTTAAAATTGAGGGTTATTATATATAAAAAAACAGAAAACAGAGGAAAAAGTTACTTTTTCCCTTAAAAAAACAAACAAACAAAACCTGTCTCTATCCACTCCATTGTTTTACTGGTGAATCAATGTTGTTGAAGAGCACGGTGTTTCCACATTCGCTCTGAATGTCCAGTGGGTCATGAAAAAAATAATAAACCATATTTTACAATAAGTATTTACATGTGTTCGAGAAATTTTAAACATTTTATATCAGTACATGGTTTTCATTACCAGTGGCTGTTTAAGTTTTTATGTGTTAAAATAATTAATCCATAAAGAATTACAATTTCTCAATTGACTCTGAAGTATTTTGCAAACATTTTTGGATAACTTGTAAAGAAAATGAACCCTCCAGGTTAAAACAAATGTGTATTGCAATTCCATTAATCACAATATTAAAAATATATACAGCATTTTTTGTATCTTATTCCTATTACCATTGTAACACCTGTACACTGTATGTAATATGACTCCCAGTACTTTTGTCCTGTAATACAAAGTGACAACAAAATGAGATAGAAAAAGTAACATGCCGGCAAAAAACGTCAAGGATTAGGGTCATTGTTCATTGACCGCCATGATTGAAATTGCTACATTGAGCGTGTGCAACACGAGTTGAATAGATGAAAGAAAAAATGGAGTCAAAAGGAAGTGGAGAAATGTCAAGAATGACTCCCTTTATTATTAAAGCATCCCTACATATAAAGTAGTTTGAACTTACCCACTATAAATACAACTAATATTACATATATGTAAATAAACTGACACTACAGTCTATCTGCAAGTACAAACATTCGGGCTGATTTCAATGCCTGTCATTTAAGAAATCTAATACCGCCAAACAGGGAACCCTCCTTATCCTTTTGGGAGATATCTGAGCCTGTAGGTTTGGGCAGGCAGCTCCACCACCTCTATTTATACCAATAAGACTTTACAGTACACTGTAAACCTGAATAAGTTAGCAGAACTCAAAAAATTTAAGTCAATTGATTGCCTCAATTATTTTAATTTGATGAAACTAAGACAAATACAAGTTTCCAGATGCTTATTAAAGTATACTTAAATTAAAACATTACTTATTAACTTAGCATTCTAAGTTTCTGTCAGTCCTACTGGGAGACTACATCACTGTTCAGTGTCTTTGTCCAAGGACACTTGGACATGTGGACAGACAGAGCCGGGACACAAACCTCTGACCGTTCAGTCATTGGACGACCCGATCTACCAACTGAACCATAGCCGCCCCTGAGTAAAATAACTGTTTTTTTTTTGTTTTTTTTTGGTGTGATAGATATTGGTGGTTATTGGGAGTGCTCAGAAATTGTATTTCATTACATTAGCAATTAAGTTTATTTTTTAAATCATCGTTATTTGAAACAATAGAAATAACAGTACAATATCATTCTCAGCATTTAATGACTTAATTCCACTCAGTTGTATCTCATCTATGTTGTTAAGTTATGTTCACTTTTATCCACAATAGTTCCCCTTAATCACAAAGTACTTGGAAGTACTTAAAAAGGAAGAACATGTTACAGCAACTGACTCCATTGAAGTTAGTAGTACTATTTCTGAAATTTTGAGTATTCACAACTTAATATATTTAATTTTTCTGGACATTCGGGTTTACAGTGTACAAAGGAAACAAACTGCAGCACATTCTGAATTTAATAATGATTAGAATACCTCATGACCAAATCTACAGAGGTTATTTGAGGGAGTGGGTCATAGGAGTTTGCTGCCTGATTTGATTCTTTCTGCAGGAGTCAAATCATTGCTTGTGGTGGTATAATTGACCTACATAGGCCATGGTAATTGACCTTCCTTTTGAGGACAGGGTGGTTTGGTGCTGAGCCAGCAATGTGAGGATCTGAAGACAAAAAAAAAAAAAAAAAGAAGGGGGGGTGATGTGTATGTGTAGCTTTCAGTATGTTTATCCTTAAGGGATATGTGAATGATATAAATGTCATTGTGGCTGAATATTCATATTTGTGCTTTGACTGGAAAGTGAATCTAGTGAATCACCCGTTTATTTTGCTCGTTTTGCTTTGGCTGTGATTACTGTTCTATGTTTTTTTTTTTTTTTTAATGCACACATCACATCACATCACATCATAACTGTGAGGACATACTGTACAGGCTCTTATCACTGGACAAACATCAACACCTCTCTGTTAAATCGGAGGAAGTAAAAAGCCGACTATTGGCTGTCTGCTAGACACACGCCCCAGCGCCACACAGTGATGCCCAGCTGGCTCCAGTATTTCATCGTTACGCACTTTGCCAGGCATTGACGCACCGAGATCAGGAGAATTTTTTTTTTACGTCATTGAGATTTTTTTTTTAAATGTATTTTTAAAGATGTATCCATGTATAGCTCTGTTTCTACGGTGTACGCTATAATCATCGTTTTAACAATATCTGACTGACATGTGTTTGATAAATAAAAATAAAAAACAATCGGAAACGAGTGGATAAATAGAATGAAAGATCAGATATTTTAGAGATCCAGACAATAAAAAAAAATACGTAGTCAAATCCTATGTATAATATAATTGTAATACTTGGCTGTTTTAAATACTACTGTATCTTTTTCAGCTGCAAAAAATAACCTGTACTTAAAATACCTCCATCTAAACGTGAATGTATTCTGGCTGGTGGCGCAGAGGGAATATTATATTCCTCTGACAGAGCTGCAGTCTGAACTGGGTGATTCTTGTTTACCATGTGGAGAGGACTGGAACAGATCCATCGCGAGTCACGTTCAAATAGAGAAAATATGATGTTTAAAATTCAAACCTAGTTGACAACAGGCAATTAAAAATAAAACTGGTATAGCAAAACACACTGTCTGAGTCAGATAGGATATACTATTTTGATCTAATTGTGTTTTTTTTTTTACAATAATGCTTTAAATGGTGAAGTCTGGAATATTTAGAGTAGAATAGTGATAAATATATATTCATAGCAGCCAAATACTAGATCGCAGGACAAGAGCTGCTAAAAATAAAGCCATAGTCCTGTCTTACTACGCACAAATGAGTCGGAAGAGGGCAGAGTAATAGTAGGAGGGCTTTTTCCGAACTCCCTCTTTGCTTTGAGCCATCTCACTCCAGCATTCCTCCCGTTTCCACCAATAAGCCCAATGAGCTGAGTGCGCACCGCCCACTGTCGGTGTGTGTATTTTTTTTTCCTCTCCTTTGCCTTCTCTTTTTTTCCCCCCCATACAACAGAGCTGGATGTGTAGATCGTCACATGTTGTTTCCCCTCCTCAGTTCGGACACCAGCAGACATGTGTTATTTATTGCTCAGCTGGGAAAGACGAACGAACGCACGAGCAACCGGCGCGTAAAATAGAGGATTAAATAAATATATAATTTTTTTTTTTTTTTAAAAAGCGCGTCGTTTCTTCAGCAACTCGAGGAAAAGGAAGCATTGTGTCTGAAAGTGAAGGACGCTAGAATGGCGAGTCCGCCAAATACTGGAGACCAACCGTTATTACCCAGTAACACGAGCGTTAACGGGAATATTAAGAAGAGCGGATACTTGAAGAAACAAAAACACGGACACAAGCGTTTTTTCGTGTTGAAAGAACCGACTGAAGGTTTCCCTGCCCGACTGGAGTACTATGAGAGCGAGAAGAAATGGAAAAACAAATCCACCGCGAAGAGAGTTATTCCACTGGACTGTTGTCTGTGCATCAACAAGAGAGCGGACGCAAAACACAAATATCTCATTGCGCTTTATACTAAGGATGAGTATTTTGCGGTAGCGGCAGAAAACGAACAAGAACAGGAGGGTTGGTATCAGGTCCTGACAGATTTAATGGCAGAGGGGAAAGTGTATGACGGATCCGCGTCTAACTCTGCGTCCTCCCTGGTCGGTTTTGACGAGGCCAGTTATGGTGTAATAACGCCTGTGTCCGCGATCTACAAGGAGGTCTGGCAAGTTAACCTAAAATCCAAAGGTTTGGGGCAGAGCAGGAATTTGACCGGGGTCTATAGGCTGTGTCTTTCCAGTCGGACTATCAGCTTTGTCAAACTAAACTCAGAGGTTGCCTCCGTCATCTTACAGCTGATGAACATCCGGAGGTGCGGTCACTCTGACAGCTTCTTCTTCATAGAGGTTGGACGCTCCGCAGCCACGGGGCCAGGGGAGCTGTGGATGCAGGCGGATGACTCTGTGGTGGCGCAAAACATACACGAAACTATTCTAGAGGCGATGAAAGCCATGAAGGAGCTGTCGGAATTCCGTCCGCGCAGTAAAAGCCAATCATCTGGGACAAACCCCATCTCTGTGCCCACACGGCGGCACCTCAACAACCCCCCTCCCAGTCAGACAGGGCTTCCCCGGCGGTCACGCACTGATAGCATGGCTGCCACTTCACCTGTGAGCAAATTTACCTCCTGTCGAATACGCACTGCCAGCGAGGGCGATGGCACCATGACACGCCCCATGTCAGTGACCGGGAGCCCCCTCAGCCCAGGGGTCCACAGAACCCTCCTAAGCAGATCTCACACCATTACAACACGCCCTACACGGACGTTTGAATCTTCTTCCCTCCAGCACAGTAAGTCCATGTCTATGCCGTTGTCTCATTCCCCACCCATGACTGCCCCTAGCCTCGTCAGTCTGTCCTCCTGTCCTGACAGCAGTGCGCATCGCCCCTCCAGTTGCAGCGCCTCCTTCTCAGGCTCTCCTAGTGATGCTGGCTTTATATCATGTGAGGAGTATGGCTCTAGCCCTGCAGACACAAGGGACATTAGGGTTTCTCTGACCCTACGTAGCAACACTCCTGAGTCTCTCAAAGCTGACACCCCTCCTTCTCGTGATGGCAGTGAGCTTGATGGTTACATGGTGATGGAACGGCAGAATCAAAATGGTTACCGTCGCATACCAGAGCTAGACAAGGCCTATCGAAAGAGAACATACTCCCTCACAACCCCACGCCAGCAGAGGGGCCCCCAACAAGTATCGTCAGCATCACTGGATGAGTATACTCTCATGAGGGCTACATTTGCCAGTGGAAATCTGGCTTCTCGCAGGTGTCACACTGCCTCTCCTAAAGGGACCTATCCTGAGGATTACAGGGTTGTCCATGTCAGCTCTGACAGTCTGCCAGTGGACAGTGGTTACATGCCTATGATGCCAGGGGTGGCACCTCAGACTCCAGGGTCCAAAGATGACTTCTATATGCCAATGAGCCCCATGTGTATTTCTGCCCCAAAACAGATCATCAACCCCCGTTCACACTCCACTTCAGCTGGGCTGGCCCCACGCACCGACTCCCCAGGGAGTGTTTCACTGGAGGACAGTGGTTATATGCGCATGTGGTGTGGAACCAAGATGTCAGTGGAGAGCACAGAGGGGAAGCTCACCAATGGAGAATACCTGAATATGTCCCCTGTTGACCCCCTGGTGTCTTTCACACCCCCTGAATACATCCTTAGTCCTACAGGCGGAGATCCCCACCCTCAGCAACATCACAGACAGCCTTATTTTTATAGCTCACTGCCACGCTCACTTAAAGGCCAGTTGCAGCGCAAAGGGTCCACAGACACAGACCAGTATGTAGTGATGAGTTTACAAAGACAACGGATAGACGAGGAATCAAATTACTGCCCTGTCTCTCCAGGAGGTTCTTTGGACAGTACATCTCCAGGTACACCAGGCACCCCTTCTTCTGCCCCGTCTCCTTTTAGAGTGACTCGAGTAGAGGGGGGGCTGGTACACCGAAATAGGGTGTGTCGGCCCACCCGCTTGGCTTTGGAGTCTCTCAGGACCTTACCATGTATGAGTGAACACCCTCTTCCCTCAGAGCCACGCAGTCCAGGAGAATACATTAACATAGACTTTAATAGTTCTAACAATGACCCACTGACATCCAGAGCATCAGACTGCTCAGAATCCTCCAGTTTGAATTTTTCATGTGCAGAGAAGGGAACGCCGCCACTCATAGACTATGTAAATGTCGATGCACACTCACAAGACCACCTTGGCTCAAGCCATGCTGAAGGTTCCCCCTCTGCAAGTAGTACAAAACACAGGCCTGAAATCTTGACGTGTCCTAGTCTGGTCAACTCCCAGCAGGATGCACAGGGAAGTAAAGCGCAAGAGGAAACAACTTTAGTGGATAAAACAGAGGAAGGGGGGTTGGTAGAAAATAAGACAGCAAAGGACGACTACACTGAGATGAGTTTCAGCCCCCCTGCTCCCCTACCTGCCCTCTGCACCAGTGATTCTGCGCCCCTTCCCATGAGCCCCTCTACCTGTGTACAGAGACTTAGCCTTGAGAGCAACATTGTGGATGAAGTACCACCTGCTCCCGTGGACTCTTTTCTCTTAGGGGGTCCATCATTGTCCGTCAACCTTCTGGATCCACACAGGGGGGCCAAAGTCATCAGAGCTGACCCTCATGGGCGGCGGCGGCATAGTTCTGAAACCTTTTCCTCCACCACCACTGTTGCACCTGTGTGCCCATCCTTTGCCCATGACACCAAAAGGCATAGCTCTGCCTCTGTGGAGAATGTATCCCGTAGCGTTCGTGCCTCTGAGGGACCTGATGAGGACTATAGTAGCAACAGCCCCATGTGTAGGGAGACGTCAGCTGGTTATCAAAATGGACTTAACTACATTGCCTTAAACTTAATGGAGGGAAACCTTGGTGGATGCAGACTAGGGGGCTGTGACGGACTCCTGAGGTTCAAGGCAGCCTGTGGTTGCAAGGGGGGCATGAACGGTTTTAACACTAGTCCCTATGCCAGCCTGGGATTCAAGGAAACTGCCACTGCTGTGAAAGGTGAGTGTATTCATGCACGTGACAAACTCATTCATCCACTAGGTTTTCATTCATAAAGTGATGTAGGGCTGTAGTAGGTTAGAGATCCGCCTTAGGGTTACTGTGCAACTCTGCAGGAATAGGCAGCTGGTTGCTAAGCAACGCATTAGAAATCATTTTCAACAAAAAAAGGAGAAAAAAAAGATTATTTAAAAGTGCTGAAATTGGTGGTGGTTTGTCCATAGAATCATGTATGCTTTAACAGAATGACTGCAGTGTAAAGCTGGAAGGTGGTGTTATGTCTGTCTGAGTGTTTTAGAGAATACATCTGATCTCAAGTTACACATTAATATAGTGTATTATCTCCACGGGTCTGTGTCTAACATGATAAATACAACGACGCAGCGTAATCATAGAACGTTGCACATGACAGTAACACGTAGCCTCCTCATTTTCAGTCTGTTTTACATTTTAGAAGCATATTGTATGACAACAGCAGTTTTCAATGTGTGAAGACAAGCTCAAAGATCCGTGGGAAGTGAAGTTGTTATGCCTTTGGGTGTAGGCTGTGATGTTTAGATAGGATTAGTCACTAACTCGTCACACCCCTGACGCACAAATCTCAAGGCTATGCGATGTAGAGAAGACGTGTTTACTATTATCTTTCATCTGCTACGATTTGGACATTTTACAGAATTTGCACCGGAAAACGATATTCTCCTCCGAAATAAAAGCATCACATATTTGTATGTGCGTAAACACAAACGCATTTGTGGTATTTTTGTCTCTATTTTGACTGCTGTTATTGACCAGAAGAAAAATAGTTCTAGATCAGCTCCCGTCTTCTTAAATTGGTTTAATTTACTACAGCCTGACTTGCGCATCATCTTATTTTGAAAGTGCGTACCATCTTGCCACGTGTATTCTTTCTGACTTGATTCTGCAGTAGTGTTTGCGTGAATGGGCTGCTGTTCTCTGCCCCACACTGACGCAGTTTTCATATCACATGAGTCACACCAGCAACATATATTCTAATCTATTGACGCATTAATCTTTATATAACCAATATATACATTATATAGAAATAGAAATGGCCAAGAAAGATTCACATGGCTTTTCTCTTATGTTATGTCATTGTAACAGGACTGTAATATCCGTACACAAGTTGAGAAAATGTTTGGAACTAGGTATTTTGGCTGGAAATATTGCACTTTCACTTAATTTAGGCAGTGTCTTTGTATATGGAATGTAATATTTTCATAGAGAAATGACCAAAGTGTGAGAGAGGCCAAAGTCAGAACTTGTTGTATGAAAAGAACTGACATTGTGTTCTGATCAGTATGTTGTCAGAAGTCGATGTTCCTGATGGTGAAATATAAGAGTTTAATTGCTATTTGTGGTTTCACAACCAAATTGTCTGTCTGTGTTTCTGTCCTTGTTGGCTCTCTTGCTGTGAGCACAGCTAGTGTGGGGCCTGGTGCAAGTCATCGGGTTCCCCAGAAAAACAAGTGAGTCAGTTGTTTATCAATTGTCAGGTACTGGGTTTCAGGACTGGAATGCGGGCAGTGTGCAAAGGTTGCTGGGAGAGATGAATGCTCACTTGTTTTTCTAACCTGGTGGGATGGACTCGGATGGGGGATGGGAGGATTCTTTTTTTTTTTCATTGTGAACAACTTCACAAACACGGCAATGAAACAGTTTGACATAGAGCAGGCACTCACTATTGTTTTTGTGTTAATACATATGACTCTGACTACACACACCCACACACACACACTCATGCACATGTGGCTACCTCATACCTGATGTGAACCTCACATCTATTGTCTCGTCACTTCCATTATGTCCTGTCACCTTTTATGTTTGAGAAGACACAATCTAAATTTTTAACTTTGAAACTTAGTGGAGATGTTTGTCTGAGGTTTTGAAAACGGACGAGAAAGAGGAGGAGGCAAAAGGGAGGTGGAGGAACAATGGTGATGAAGGTTGGATGACATGTTTTGTTTTCCCAATAACAACAAAATAGACAATTGAGCTGTTGACTGGAGGGAGGGAGAGAGTGAGTGAGTGAGGGGGAGGAATGGAGGAGTAAAAAGGAAAGACAGAAAAGAAACACAGCAAGAAATAGAGATCAGTATTGTTCTAGAAATGCTTGGCCTGTGCTTGAGCTAGTGTATTTTGGTTATATAAGCCTTTCCTTGTATAGAAAACAAAAATCTGGGGGATAAAAACATACATGTACATGCTAAGAAACTGTTATAAACAGCGATGTTACCAGTGTGGCAAGACTTTGATAGTGGAAAGAAAAAACAAGGACACGTGTCTTACTATAGCATGACAGGCTTTACCACATTCTCATGCTATTACTAACTGAACCCTACTCTGCATAACCCACAGTGGATCCATTGAAAACTGGCAGATTAGGGACACATACCTGAGCTAATTTTGGTATCAGTAGTTTAACCATGTAAGGGAGAAATAAAGGGAGAATTATATAACTAACATGCAAATATTGCAACATATCCATTTTGCCTGCATTTGTTGGTTTCCTTGTGGCTCAGTGATGAAAGGTGAATGTTGTTAGATGATGGTTGACATTGCTGTTTGGGTTTGGACTTGACATGAGGGGCAGTGACAGAAGGAGGTGTTCATCAGTTTTCAGTGCATGCCTCCTGGCCCTGTTGTCAAAGTCAGTTCCATGACCTTTGAACTAGTCCTGTGTGTTTGAGACACATTGTGAAAGAGCACATTAGAGATATTATGCACAACTCCATCTCTGGGTGATTAAAGGAAAACAATAGCTATCAGTGTTAGCACTATTTTTTACTTTCTTTAATGATCTCTTTCAGTAGTGAATCCCTAATATCGCTTTTCTGTTTTTCATGAAAGACGCTTTACCCCCCCCCCCCCCCCCCCTTTCTTTATTTAGTTTTATCTGCTGTTTTTGTCTCAGGCGGAAAATAGCTTACATGTGCACAGACAAGGGAGAGTACTGACTCACAGTCTCCTTGCTTTTCATTTATAATATGCCTAGACTACCCACCCACTCTTAAACCCACCCAGACACACACATACACAGTCACAATCCCAGTATTTGTGTGTCTTCTTCTGCTTCCCGGACATACACACAGCCGTCAGCAGATGGTGGAGGTAGCGGGGGAGTCCTGGGTTTTGCACCTGCCCCGCCAAGCAGTGCTCACTGGTTATCTGGCCCTTCAGAGGAGAGTGACAATACGCTAATGACTGGCCACCATCTGCCACAACAACAACAGGGAGAAGGTGGGGGTGTGGCGAGCCAGTTTCAAGAAGCCATGAACCAACCCCAAAACCCTTCCCCCTTCTGAGTCCTCCTCTCCTGTTTCTCTAGTATTCTCCAGGCACTGGTTTCTGTTTTTCAGAAATCATGTGATTTAACCCACCCCCCGAACACACCCACCTCTTCGCCACACCGGTGCATTTGAGTGCTTTGTTTTTGTTTTGCTTTTTTTCTGTGTTATTTTCTGACCTTAGCGGACTGTCTCTGATTGGCTTTTCACAACAGTAGATTCTATAACAATGCATTAAACAATCAGATGATCAAATCTGATTAGAGCCACTAAGAAGACTCTCACTCTTGTCTCATACTACCCACAAGTACAAACAACTAACAGCCAGGTTAACTGATCTTAAATGTCTTTTGGTATGATTTGGTCATGGTGCAAAGGCCTAATACTGTATATAACGGCTAATATGTCTTCAAATCTAAAGCAACCAAACTCACAATTTATGTTTCCATTTTTTTTTTACATCATATATCATGGATAAAATGAGTTTCTGCACAGATGATTACAATATTTTAGTATATTCTAGTCATTTATTATGCCTTATGCTGCTTTATTAGAGAAAGTAGTGTCTTTCTGATTAGTTGTCCTGATGCATTATTTTGAGGAGTACTTAGTCTATTTTCTCACCTGTTCTGTACTTTCCTTTTCCTCACAGACACACATAACACTCCTGGCTGTCTAATACATAACTCTTTTGACAAAGTAGGCCGGGATGTTCCAGTGCTAGATAAAAACAAAGTCAACCTAGTGTTTCCTCAATTTAGCTTTCAGGTAAGAAGGATTACATTCACTTTGGGATTAGACATTCTTGAGTAGGCTGTTTTGTCTATGGGTAGTAGATACAGGACTTAAACACACACCTGATAGGCTCAGCTAGCTGCTTTATGCTTAGAAAGTTACTCATCATCAGGTCAGTTCACCACCTTTTCTCCAGTGTGTGTATTCATTTTATGTTTAATAATCCAGGTGTTCATACAGTCAGACTTGTATACGCCTCCATTACTGGATTTATTCACTACTGATGTTGTAAGATTAGTCAGACAGCTCATTGTACAATGTGGTAGTAGCTCAATTTCATCTGTTCATTTTGTAATTTGAAGTGTAGCCTCTTGGGTAATTATCACAGCATGTTTGGAAACCTTACCTTACTGAAACGTGCCGTGGATACACTTTAAATAGACGAGAGTGAAAAACATAATTGCTTGTGTTATGTGGGAGGTGTGTAAAATGGAGGAAGAGAGTAAATAGTGGTGGTGTTTTTTGTTTTGTTGGGCAGACAGAGGAGTAGGAGGTCAGAGGTGAGGAGTCAGCCAGTGTTTGTTTGGTGAAATAGTGGTGTAGTTCAGTGAGAAGTCAGCAGAGCAGGTATATAAACAGACCAGATCTGTACTCACTGTCTATAGAAGGAAACTGCATCTGACCTTAGTTTTAATTGATTGCAAAGCTCCATTTTGAGTCTATTAAAAAAAAAAAAACAGTGGATGAATACTTTCCATTTTGTGCAATTGGTGTTTAGAAGAGCCCATTCATTTAGAATTGTAACAGGGAACTACTTGAGCAGATAACACATTAACAGACATGGGGACGTGTTTACTCTGCTTCTGAAGCAGTGGAGAAAAGCCTGCTAATACATGCCTATGTGTGTGTGTCCTATCCCTGAATGGAGCAGGACTAAATTTAGCCTGTGAGAACTAAATAAATAATGAACACAGCCGTGGTGTGTGTGTGTGTGTGTGTGTGTGTGAGTTGGGACAGGGGGCACAGTCGCGTTAGGAGGGGCGTTTTGGTTGTGTGGAGGGGTAGTTGGAGCCATTGGGTTCATTCCCTGCTGGACCTCTGTCCCCTTCTTTCAATAACACCCCGCCTCCTAAAATCTTCCTGCCCACCCACACTTTTCTGTGATCAGCTTTTGTTTGCAGTAGCAGTGTGCGTACTAAGTTGAGAGCCTCAACTCTGCACATTGTCCCACAGCACCTCTGCTAATGCAATCATTTTACAAGAATTGACAGTTGCAACATAAAAGTGTATATCATTCAGTGTTTATGTTCATGTTATCATATCTACACCTGGTTGCTAATCTGAGCTGTTAGTGATTCAGCTCTCCTTCCCGGCACATCTCAGTCATTCTCACCCAAGTGTCTGCCTCTACAGGCCACTGACTAGCCCAGCCCTGCATGAAACACACACAGACTGTTAAGGACCGTTAGTCCCATGACCTCACTGCATTCCCATTCCTCCCTGTCAGGTTGATTCTGTTACTGTGGTTTTCCACCACCTCCTACCCTACTGTTTCTATTTTGTCTCCAGCAAAGAACAGGCAGGGTCCAGCTTCCTCAGGTGGCCTCATAAGTGAAATCAATCACTATTATTCTTTCAAAATGAACTTTGATTTTAGATTGTTGTATCACAGACATCCATGACCATCTGTGGTAACACACTATGAATGGAGACCTGGTATTTATGTATTTATTTATCATTGTTAGCGTTTGAGGACATTCCAAAGGAACCTGCTGCCTGTGTGATGTTTGGGTCATCATTAAAACATACACTAAGTGTTTACAATGGTTTTTATCTTGATTTAAGCTCACTGATTTTCATTCGCCGCGAGTATGTAAGGGGCAAGGAGCGAGAACAGACGTGTGTGTGTTTACGGTGGGAGTAGTTGAGGAGGGGGTAACAGTGAGGACTGTGAATGGAAGGTTTGTTTTAGAGAATGACGATCACATCCAGCTTTGTGAAAACAGCTCTTGTTCACGGCTAGAGGAGACAGCGAATGAGGGAAGAAATGCAGCCACGATGAACGAGCGAGAGTGTGTGTGTGTGTGTGTGTGTGTGTGTGTGTGTGTGTGTGTGTAAGAGACTTCCGCTCCCATTTGATAGCTGCATGCAAATGAAACCTCACAAACAAGTACAGAGGGGCAAGGGTCAGCACAGCTTTCCACTGGGAGAAAAGCAACACTTTGAAGACTAGGGTTTAAGAGTATATGAAAATAGAATGGATTTGTGCGTACTGGAACAAACCTGGCAGATTTATTCATTTGGCTTTAGTAGGTACACAATCAAGGATACCTGCATGTGCGTTGGTTTGTGTGTGGGAGTGTTGTTGCCACCTCTCGCCGTCATTGGAGACTGCTCTGTGTCAGCTGCACGGTGCTAAATGCCACTCTGTTTTCACCCTGCTGTGAAAGCACCTGCCACATCAGGGTCTGCTAGCAGAGGAATAGAAACATACACAAAGGCAGGTCTATAAGAGCACTTACTCCTTACGTAAAGAGTAGAGGTATCCTTTTGATGTCTCCCTCCTCTATGTATTTCTGTCCTTCATAACTAATTACATACACAGTATTATAAATGGAAGATGGTACCAACAAGGAATCAATTTTAAGACAGTTGAAATCATGCTTTAACTTTAAACAGCATTTTACCAAATGTTACAGGTATAATAAACTGAAATACATAGTGTTTTTAGATTAACTGAGTAAAATCATTAAGTTTCACGCAATCAACTTTTTAAAAAATAATACTGTTTTTTTTTTATTTAGCCACAAATGTATTCTCAGTTGAGAATAATTTGGGAGTTTCTCAGCAACCACCATCAGAATTGGGAATACAGAGCAGTCAAAAATAATGTTCTCAATTATTGTACTTCATTATCAGTGAGTTGCTTTTTGCATTTTGATTTGTGCTTGCTGGCATGTAGTATTGATTAAACTTTAATGTCCGTTTGCATTATTAAACATGGAGTCACTCAACAGCTTTGTTGATATTGTGTTAGAAATGATAAAGATCACTGAAATGATAATAATAACCCTATGACTATGTTGGTGTAACCCAGTCTTATGTTGCGAAAGAAACATGAGATCTAGCATATCTGTCTTTATTCTATCTTTATTACATTATAAGTAATTCACATATATGCTTTCTTTTTTTCTTCTCATTCCAGAATGAAGGCCAGTGGGTTCCTCCCACTCCCCTCCTCTACCCTCCGCTCCTGTGAACACAGGATTTCACTGCTGTTTAGTAACAAGGTCGCCACAACGACAGCTGGACCATGTACTGCAGCTGAAGTCCTTTGACCCCTTCGCTGCCTTCAAGGGTCACGGGGATGGCCATCACCATGGCAACACGGACACTTGTCCCTTTCCCCCAAATCTTCCCTCCGCTTTTCTCGGCACCAAAACATTCAGGCACCATCTCTGCTGCTGTAATAGATGACTTAAAAAAATAACAAGAACTTAAATGGACGTTTAATTCTAACTATAGATAGTCGACTATTTATATGTGTATGTAGGCCTGCAAAAACTATTCTGCAGTATATTGTTATGTTACTTATTATTGTCGTTACTATTATTCATACACTTTCAGCTGGTTTTCTTTTGGTTTCAACCAACAGTTGCCAGATACCCTCACCTGAAAACCTGTGAACCAAACCTGGAGAACACATGCAAAAACCTTTTCCGGCATACAGATTACATATATTTATTTATTTATCATGTATGTATGCATTTGGAAAAATGTGTGCGTGAATTTTCTATATAGATTGTACTGCAAAATGAGGTGGCATTTATGAACATATTTAAAAATCAAAGTTAACCTTTTTTTTTTTTTTTTTAATCCTACCTCAACAAAAACCAGGTTGGTACCAATTCTCACAGTCAGAAAATTATTCTATATATATAATATTTATTTTCAGAGGTGAATGTTTTTGAAATCACCAATCCAAAGCCTTACTCTTCCATCAGCCCCCTTCTGATGGATCTTTTAGTTCGGACCTATAAATGCGCAGTATATCAAAGACGTAAGCGATCACTTATAAGACTGAATGTTCATCAGAACTGAATGACACACAGCTTCTCTGAGATTAAGTTCCCCTTCTCCTCACATTTCATTTATTACAAAAGTATGTATTCAAGAGCCAGAGTAATATATTTATTATATGCCTGAGATGGAGGAGTAGTGACTCATACACACTTAAAGTATCCCACAGGACCTTACAGGATTACTTAGCATTGTGTTGCATCACACATACATGAACACCACACAACTACTGCAACATGAAGCAGGTCCTCCTCAACCTGAAAAACAGATCTGTGGCCTGTCTGAGCCCAAGCCTCAGCACCTTTTATCCACTTTACTTCTGGACCTAACCTATCCACTGTTCATCTGTGATATCCTGTACGCCTCATGGCCCGCAGGAACGGACAGGGACATGAATGTTTGTAGTTATAAATAGTAAATGACTAGCACAGAATCTTATATTTTCTCACCTGATGCCTCATTGCAGAGCCCTGTCACACCAGCTGGTTGGTTAGCAGGTGCAGGCCGCGCCGAGCAATGCGGTGAATGCAGGACATGGACTGACTGGCTGTTCAATGAGCCACTCAAAAGCTTGAACCCATGGCCTCTGCTGCCACTTTGAGCTGAGAGAACCGGACGAGACACACCGGAGCTAATGCATGGTCTTGCACTTACAAAGTTTCTAGATTGTAACACAAGACACGTTGAATGTAGTACATGCTATGTTCCAAGCTTCCAAGCAAAAAAAAAAACAACCCACAACTGCAACAATAACAACAAAAACAACAATGAAACATGCAGAAATACTGAATGGAAACAATGACACAGATACAAACCGAATAAAAGAAACAGACCAGGGGATGTATCTCTTAATTTATCTGAATTCACTGATACTTAACCGTTGCCTATATACTGTAAATAGTGTGATGTTAACAGAGAATTTCATCTAAGCAAACGCTGAGAAAACTTTTGAGAGATGTTAAGTTAAATAACTTATGTTGTTTGTACTGTATATAGTATGTGTTCGAGTGAACTGATACAACAAAAGCACTAATTAAGTTATACGCTAACCAGAATGGTTTGGCTTTGATTTTTTTTTTAACTGTCATGGGATGGTCTTGTGAAATAAATGCCACTATGAGGACATTTTCTAATGCTGTATGTAATTCTAAAAAAGACTTTAAGAGAAATCATTAATACTTGACATAATTAATTCTTGTTACTTAGGTACAACACATGGCATATATGCAATATTTACACTTTTGAAAATTAGTTTACAAAGACGTACCAAATGTATAAATACTGTTAATAATATTTGTTAAACCTTAAAATCAGATTTTTGCTGTTTGTACATTTTTTTTCTTCAAATTTGAAATGAAAATTTTTTTTTTCCTGTTTGTTTTTGCTAATCGAGCCTATTGGTGTTTTGAGCAGTGTTTTTGCATTTGGATAATGTTTCAAGTTTTTATTCAGCATCTTAAAGGTTACATTATGGGCCCTGGCTTATCTTGCTGTGTCTTTCTTTGTAAATATTTCATATCTTGAATATTGTGATGCTACTAAGAGACGATAATTTAAGCTTAGTTCATTGCTTTAGATTGTATTGATTCTTTATAGACACATGCAATAAATAATGATGTTATTTAAGAAAGTTATTTGCCTCAGTTTCTGTTCTTCTTCTCCTCATCACATCACCAAAAAATACAAGCTTTTCATTTCATCTCATTTGAATAGGCACTCACTAGAGCAGATGTTTCAATTCACTGTCCTGGCCTTGCTATTAGGATGAAGAGGCCATATCTTGATTATCTGTAATTTCCCTTGTCTGTCTTTGTTTTTGTGAGTGTTTTCAAGCTCTGCACCCACATGATGAGCACATCAAGAATTGGGTGTAGGCTTAACCTAGCATTGCCTGCAGCTTTCGCATTGTTATTGTTTTTCTGTACTCACCTCCCTGTCCCCACCCCCAGCAATAGCAATTAGACCAGCATGTTGAAACAGTCCCTGGAACTGGGAGGGAATGAATAACACTATGATAGGATTATGATTTTATACCCTTACCCATATGTTGTCAGATTATACATTCTCACAGCCTTGTTAATTAAAATGGTAATTAATGCTGAGAAATGGGTCTGCTGTGAGCTCGTATTTGGGGAGGGGGAGGTTGCTTTTAGGCTGATGAGCCTTTTTTTTTTTCTTTTTAACTTAAATCTCAGGCATGTGAGCAGTAAAAAAGAGGGCGAGTCCGTGTAAGGGTGGATGAGAAAGAACAGCTGGAAGAGTGTGACAGTTTGTAAAGAAATTCAGCCACAGAAAAAAGGCACAATGATAGCCTGAAGGTACATGTCCTCCACTAAGCAGATTTGTCCCTGTGTTACATAGAAGCCAGAAGGCTAATGAGAGGGGAGCAGAGCGAAGTCCTAGACATATTCTCTGTAAACCAAATCTCATCCATCACTGCTCTGCTCTGCTCACGCTCTCTCCCTCTTACTCAACTTGCTTCTAAAGTTTAATTAAAGACTCTTAATTTATCTCATTAATTTCTAAAGAATGGTTGGAGGGTAAATTGCATGCCATTTGGAATCTCATAACCTCCATTTTTTCTCTTTTTATCAAGAGAATTTTGACATGTTAAAAAAAAAAAAAAATACTAATGGCACATGAGAAACTGACATGTACATTTAAGAATAAACTGTGCAGGTAGATAATAAAACCTCAATGAACTGTATCTTTAAAACATGTATCTGTGCCCAGATTGAGGACCTGACTAACAAACTGAACCAATTTGGGCTGTTTCCCTCTTACAGGTGGATATACAAAGTACTGAAAGGGCGTTAAGGTAAGATACCAAGGGAATGCATTGTGCTAATGAGTGTCCTCGTGATACTTTTTGGTCCAAATGTGTGTGTGTGTGTGTGTGTCAGATGGCTAGTTGCAACAGTAGATAGGTTCATAAGTAGCTGGTTTGCCCTAGGGAGTCATCAGCCTTATGTACAGAGACCTGCAGTAGCTCCAAAGGAAGTGGCATGCTTCCGGAAAGCTGTCTGGGACACCACCGCTGCATTAGCGATTGCATGTCCATGTGTGTATGCATTTAGCTTTGTGGCCATTTGAGGATGTCCCTTGTCCCAGTCAATCTTCTTCAGCTGGTTTATGTGACCAACCCTTTGCCAATGTGCAACATAATAGTCTACCTATATAGTGGGCTGAGTATATTACACAGAAACCATGAATACAAGCATTCACTGTATGAAAGACTGTAAAAAAATCCAAAACATTTACACACATTTTATCCTTCACATTTTTATGGCAATTTACTAGGGGAAAAAAAATGACATCAAAGTAGTGCTCTCCATATGTGAATCTGAGCCTTGAATACATTCATGCAGGTACACATTTCACAGTTGGCATAATGGGTTGATCACAATAATAGTTGTGAGCCATGTTGTATTGTATTGTTGATGCCTGAAAAAGTAATAACATAAAGACAAGTGACAAATTAGAGGAGAGACCACTATGCCATGGAATTGATTCTGCAAATCTGTGAACCTAGATGCAAGCATGAACACAATTTTACCAAAATATATTCATATAATTTGCATTTAATGATAGTAATACAAAGCAAAGTCCAATTGCTTTGATCCAAAATCAATGATTAATACTGAACTGAGATGAGATTTGGTGACATTAAAAGCCATAGCATGTGACTCACTTCCTTTTCATACTCCTCCACCTTTCAGTAACCCCTCATCTCCTTTGGGTCATTCTCCAATTGACCAGTCCCATGTACATTTCCTCATATTACCTAGCCATCTGTAGTATGTATCAAGATACTGGATTGTTTGTTTTTACCTCCACCAAGGAGGCTATGTGATCAGCCTTTTTTCTGTCGGTCTTAAGTAGGATTATACAAAAATACTACTTCAGTTTTCATTGACAATGGAGGAAGGGGTAGAACGTGGGCCAAAGATGTACCCATTACAATATGGAGCAGATCATAACAACAAACAAGGACCTAGAATTGTTTTTTTTCCCCCTTCTTCTTGTTTTGAAGGGAAAAACCACATACAGTTGCAGAAAAAAATATATTAAACCACCTTTGTTTTCTTACATTTCTTGTTAATTTTGATGCCTGGTACAACTGAAGGAACATTTGTTTGAATAAATACAATGATAACAACAAAAATAACTCATGAGAACTTAATTTCAGAGCTGATATCTATGAATTTCCCATGGTTTTCCTGATAAAAACCAAAATCACTTCAGTTCTTACATCAATATCTGTCACTGTGCTGAAAAAAAAACAGTGTGTTTATTCAATCCGTGTTTTCTTTTTTGTCTCTTTTAGTCACATGATAGACACAGGAGTTAAGACCTGAATACATAACCATTGTTTTTGCAGACTTTTGATTGTCTAATATTTTTGTCTGTGACTGTAGTTAATAACCAACTGGCACTTGCTTGTACTTGAGGTTGTCTGAGGTAACAGTTACCTAAACAGTGACACCAGTTGACACAGCAGACACACCTGTGGTTTATAATTTGTGGTTTTTGTCTGGCTTATTAATATTGTGGATCATGGAGAGGAGTAGATACTAGCACTGTCTTGCCTTTCTAGATTTATACAGGATAGTACATAGGAAAAGAATGGATTGGATATAATATATAACAAATACTGTTTGAAGTAAAGACACACCTCATCCTCTACTAAATGTACAAACCCATGTTTGATGCTTCACTGTGAAATCTAAGAACAACACTGACTGAATGTGCTCTCCTTTTGTGATCATAAACCAAATTTGGTCAAGTCTACCTGCAGATGTAATGTGGTTCTGCAAATCCCCACAGACATAGCAGGCAGGAATGCAAACACTTCAACAATCACGGACGTTTTCACCATATTTGTATATATACTATAACTCCTGCATCAGAGAAAATGGCAGACAGGTTCATGGGAAATATACAGACAGTGCATGTACCCTGAGGCACATTAGTTTTCTGTACTAAGGTGTAACTAATCCTTCTCTAATTGTGGACACCTATTCACATAACACTTCCTATTTGTATGGGGTTCTACCATGGTGTGTGACTGTCAACAACTTATCACTTCCACACTCTCTCTCTCTCTCTCTCTCTCTCTCTCTCTGTCTCTCTCTCTCTCACTTCTTCACACTAATGTATATATATATATATATATATATATATATATATATATGTTTAATAAACTGGGAAACTGACTTGAGTCATCGTTTCACTATTGCATAATCACACAGTGAATTTGAAGTAAACAACTTAACTTCCTTTTGATAGTGAAACCTGATAAGTCTCACAAACTCATCATTTTTTACACACACACACACACACATACACAAACTCACACACAAACAAACATACAAACTCAAATATAATCTGCATGATTAGTTAGAGGGAGAACAAATAGGGTAAAGAAATTATGCATTGCTTTGATGGTTACTGAAAATGTAACTATTGTAGGTGAAAGCAGAATCACATTTGACTCAACTCTTCTATTATCTACAAGTTCCCAGAAATTGTAATTCTTCAGAAATGAGTCAGAATAGAAACCCCAGTAGGGTCTGACCCAGCCTGTATTTTACAGGAATGTATGTGGGAGTGATTCCTATTCACTTGAATGTATTATTGTGTGTGTATGTATGTGTGTATGCACATTTGTGTTTGGTCATCCTCCTCAGCAGACATTCCCAGCTGTTTTCCAGGTAGTGTTCTCACGCTTCTTGTACATCTCCTGTTTCTCACGCTGACTGGTTTGACTGTAATCTCTACCAATGCACACACATAAACACACACAACACACACTGTCTACTTCTGTACCTGGCCACCAGGTGACCAGAAACCCACGTCACTCACTAACTCACTCCTTCACACACCCCTTCCTGTCTATGATGATAGAGAGGCCACAACAAAGACAGGACCGTGAAAATAAGCACAGTCAAAAACAAACACCAACACGCACACACATGCAGTGAAAGAGGGAATGAGACAGGTAAACAGTGAAGAGGGACAGGGAAAGACAAAGGCAGATGGGGTTGGGGGGGTGGGGGGGGTGGGGGGGGTGGGGGGGTGGAGGGGTGTGGGGATATGGTGTGGAGATGAGATGTGGGAATGTGTGGTAACCAACAGGATGAGCTCATTCTCTCTCCAAGCCCCGCCCACTGCTTGACTCATGCTTGGCAGGTGCGTCTGCATGTGTGTTTACAGCTGCAGGTCAGTTCAGGGTGTGTCCTCATTACACTCCTGGGGAACATGTTTCCTCAAGCACAGGTACAGCTATTCATCATGCCAGAGTTTCAACAGCCTCAGATGTTCAAAACCACATTTCCAGGTTTAATTGAAACAAGAGTAAGAAATGCATTACGCAAAAAAAAAAAGACCTGTAAATCCATATGATGGAAAACTCATTAAAATTGACTGTTGCCCTGTTGTGCTCATAATATAAGAGTTACAAATTTGGAAACTTTTAAGTGGTCCCTTAAGAGTGATCACATCATCTCTGGGAGAGCAAGGTACAAAAGAGACATTTTAGGTTTACCCAAGTCCATATGCTGGGTTACTCCCCTTTTGCTTTAAAGGAATAATATGTCCCATATGTGAACAAAGAGGAGATTGTAGCATACCCTAATAAACAAGCAGCTTGCTCAAATGTTTCAAGTCATAATTGTTCACAATAACTCTTATTTGTGCTCATCTACTCAAATGCTCAGCTTCCACCACACCAAAACACATTTACACACACACACACACACACACACACACACACACACACACACACACACACACACAGGTGCAAATACAGCATATCCGGCATTTGAAGAGATAGTGTGATTGGTGGAGACAGTATTCAGTAATGACGTATAAATAAAAAAAAATAACTCAATAAACTCTCCTATTTCCAGCTTAGTAAATACAGTCACAGAACAAATCCCACCTCCCTTGCTCACATTTGTGACCTGATTTTCCCTCTCTCTTATCATTGCGAAATGAACACATTTTTAGTGACTGTGACCTTGACCTTTGACCTACATTCACCAAAATGTAATGGGATATATTCTGGACTGTCTTGCACCTTTACTGATTGGTCCAGTAGCTTTTGTGTAAACCTGCTTAAAACAAACAAACAAACAAACAAACAAACTGACTCAAACACAATAGCCCTCTCCCCTTTGGGGGCAGGGTAAATATTAGACCCTCAAAAGTCATCAACAAAAAAGGTAACTGACTATTAACTCCTGTGTGTGTCATGTGACTAAAACAGATAGAAAAGAAAAAAAATATGGAATAAGTAAAAGGATTGTTTTTGTCAGTACAATGCCACAGACCCTGATGTAAGAACTGAAGTGATTTATTCATCTGTGTGTGACCTATTATTAAATAAAATGTGGAAAAAATAATCAGAAAACCATTTACCATGCTAATTTAGAGTGAATATAACAGCCTGACTAGTTTTCAGGACTATTGTGTTCTTATAGTGTTTTTGAGATTAAAACACTGTCATATTATAAGAGAAGAGACAAGAGTTGAGGTAGAGTATCATAAGGTCAGAAATTATTTCTATGGAACATTTGTTTGTTAATGTTAGTCATGAAGCTCACTGATTAAACCACACTTAAAGATTAACGTGTAAAAACATAACTGAATAGTATATGTCAGAAAGAATGCTTATAAGATTAGGTTAGATAGATAGTTTGTTCATCCCAGATGGAAATTTATAGGTTACAACAGTACAACAATGAATAAAAAAAAATATATATATAAATGTTTGTTTAGGTTGTCATTTGCCCAGGTCATAATTCTTCTTGGTAGTTCTTCTCAGTTCAATTACCAAGAAGTATGCTTTGAAATTAAACTCTTCATTTGCAAGACTAGCATCATCATCATCATCATCATCATCATCATCATCATCATCATCATCATCATCATCATCATCATCATCATCCTCATCCTCATCATCCTCATCATCATCATCGTCGTTGTCATCACATTGTTATGAAGTAAGTTTCCTTAAAATATCAACAAAATACAAAAATATATAATATTCAGAGCCACAGGGGAAAAACAAAAAACAACATAAATACAAAAGAACAGAGTTATGTTTTTTCTATTTCTGCACATTGACAAATGCAAAACCACTAATGAGCCTCTTTGTGTTCAGCTACAGATGTCTCGTGTTAGATGATTGTACAGGAAACAAAAGCAAACTCATTTCTATTGTTGTTTATGTTTTGACAGCTGTTTGGCCAGCCATACATACCATGTATTATTTTAAGGTCACAATCTAGATGGCACAAACTAAGATGTTGCAACTAGTGTTACCAAGTATGAAGAAGAAACATCATGTGCTGACAGTCCATTGATAAAATGACCAACAATGATGTGTTCTATACCAACACACACAACATGAGCGTTAGCGTATCCTTCTGCGTACCTCCGCTCCCCAGTCACAGCTCTCACCTGTTCCTAAATACATTTGTCATCCTAACTGATGGCCACAAATGTTTCACTTCCTCTTATCTTTGTGTCGCCTCTATCTTGGTTTTTCTTTATCTCTGATAATGTTCTGAATTCTCAGGGCTCATGTCTTATCTCGGCCACTCTCTGTATGACGCACAGAGCTGACCAAGGACATGCAGCCTCTCTATTAAACTGAGACAATGTCCTCCAGTTGCCAATCTGAGAAAAACTCCATGTCCTTCTGAATGTTTCTATATTTGAGGATAGAAAAAGCGATGGA
This sequence comes from Siphamia tubifer, assembly GCA_020466265.1. Lineage (NCBI taxonomy): Eukaryota > Metazoa > Chordata > Actinopteri > Kurtiformes > Apogonidae > Siphamia > Siphamia tubifer. The sequence continues at coordinate 26,358,852 of CM035803.1, read as the reverse complement.
TGAGTGTGAGAGGACAATGGCATGGTTCTTTACATATACACCTGTAGTGAGGAATGACATATTCAGCCTGTGCACTGACCTTAGATTAGGTCAAGTGTGTATGTGTGTGTGTGTATTCCTATCTTTATGGGGACATTAATATGTTTACACAGTCACACCATGGGGACCTGACACTATGGGGACCAAAATTCAGGTCCCCATGAGGGTTAAATATAAATAACAGTTCCCACTAGTAAAATAGAAATGATGTGGCTGTATAAATACATTAATTTATTTTTTTCCAGAACTTCCCATAAAGCATGTTGGAAACACGTGTAAATCAAAACATACACCCATAAAATAAAAGCATTTTAACCAAAGAGCACCATCCCTACTGAAGACAAGTTCCAGGTAGCACTCCAAACAGACTTAATTCTTCATTATTATTTATTTATTTTCTTTTTAAATTATTTTTATTTATTTATTTATTTATTTATTTATTTTTTTTTTAATAATTTTCAATTTTATTTTATATATTAAAAAAAACTTGAATACACTCACTACCCAATGGCTATTTGATTACAAAATTGGTCCTCATGAGACATAGAAATAAGTATGTGTGTGTGTGTGTGTGTGTGTGTGTGAGAGAGAGAGACAGAGAGAGGGAGGGTCTCATAAAACATACAGAAACAGGTGAAAAACAAGAATGATGGTTGGGCAATTAAAAATGTGCAGGACTGGAAGGAGAAGTTGGGGGAGGGGATAGTCATTTGGGAATTACCATATTATTATATGAATGATGGAGGATGGTCGTGGTAAAGGAGAGATAAATAAATAATTAGGGAAACATATGGTTATGTGACAGAAGGCAAGACAAATGAACAAAACCAGAGAAGACACACACATAAAACTGAACACTGGATTTATTTTATAATTTATGTATTTTAATCAACTAAGCAAAAAAGAGAGACACAAAAGATTTCCTTGTTTGGTGTTTCTAGTATCAGTGTAATGAAAGCTGTTTTCCTTCTCACAGCAGGTTTAGAACTCCAGAGACACTGACACTGTCTGGAAGTGGGCCATCAGTTTCCTTCAATCACTCTAATGTGGAGAGCTGCGAGGCTGACAGCCATCTATAGTGGACTGATACCCCTCCCCCCAGAGTGCTAATAAACAAACACACTCCCTCCCTCAGAGTCCCCCAGGTGGTCTCCATCAACACATTGAATGGAGCATCACTCAATGATGGATCAAAAGAAAGAGTGTCCACCCATTGCTCATCTTCTCTTCCAACGTCCTCCCAACTGTTCTTCTCCTCCGCTCCGTGTTCCACCACTCTTTGATCCACCCTTTCTCATTTAGACCCCCTCTCATCCATCTTGGGTGTTCCAACCATGCTCTGAGCTCCAGACAGGCCGAGGGGCTTTAGACCTCATCCCTCACCTCGCTCTTCCTGCTGGGACAAATAGGCCTCGCTGGGTGAATGATGAGCCTGTTACACAAACGTTTTTTTTTTTTTTTTTTAAATCAGTGCTTATGTCTGGCTTTTTCATGCATGCACCCTCATATTCAGATACTATATTAAACTAAGCTTCCATTTTTTTTCCATAAAAGCTTCAACAGGCTAAGAAAATGAATTAATTTATTTTAGATATAACAAAATGTTCCCTATGGTTTTATTACCTACCTCATTTTCATTTGACTCACACCAAATTATACTGGGTCTCCCTCCTGTCTGTCAACTTATTTGTTTTTCCATCCTATGCTCTCATGCAAATATTAAAGCGGCACTGCTTGATTTTTTTTTTTTTTTAGCACCACTATGTAAAAAACAAAACAACTTTCTCCATATTGTAATTCAATTGTTCTAAAAAGATACATAAATTCTGCATCGACTCATTCCCTGTGGTTTAGGACGACTGAAATCCCACCTCATTCAGTTTATTTACATGCACGTCTAAATTGAACTATTGGCAGTAATCCAGCTAAGGACTTCACTGGAGTTTCTGAGAAATCTCATTTTAAAGAGAATCAAATTATTCTTTGACACTGAAACACTAGGTGGCGCTACACACCTTTTTGCAATGGAATTTTTCCGGTTGGCACCATAGAAGTAACTTGACTGTCACCAGATGGTATCATGATAACACCTGGGACCCTTCTACAACCAATCCATTTTCAAAGGAGGGGCCTTGCATGTGATTAGATGAAGAATCTGTCCATCATCAGATGTAGAAGGAGGACAACAACACAGAACAATGATATGGACGATAATGATGCAGCAGCTCAGTATATTTCATATGTACTATTTACTGTGATTTATTACAGGTAACATGCATGTTGTCATGGTGACTCTAGTCACTTTCAGCTAAGGTTGGTTTGCATTTACATGCACAGAGAAGCCCGATTAGAACTGCATTATCTGACTTGGTTAGTCTGACTTCTAAAAGGTTGATTAGATTATACTCTGACTGAGGTGCATACATAGCTTTTAAAACTTTGATATTAGTCGAACTACAGCAATAATTCAAATTTCTCTAAGTGCATGTAAACATACTGATTGATGCTTCAATTGTCTCAGGTGTTTTCAGACATGAGAATGGTAGTTACAATAACAATCACTGATCAGATTATGTCAAATTCAACAAGGATCTCTCTCATATTTAAAAAAAAAAAAAACACCTTCACTTTCAAAAGAGCATCTTTACTTTTCCACAGTGAAAAAAACATCAGTATTTTGAATGCACAGCAAAATGTAAAAGTATAGAAATAGGTGTTGAAAATAATAATAATTAAAAAAAAATCTTAAATTTAATAACTGATTTAATGGGCTGTCTAGATAATCAAACAGCTTAATAACAAAAACCTCAAATGAAATATGGAGTACAGTGGTGGGGACATAACTTTGTACTTTGGATTAGTTTGTGTGGGATTCAACATTCATACCAGGTATTGACAACAAAGGATTTAAACAATGGCCAAATAAAGGTACAGTATTATAATAATGTGCAAAATAACTTAAGGAAGAAAGCTGCAGAATTTTGAAAAACGAAAGGAGAAATTTGGATTAGAGGAACAAGAACATCACCGATATCTACAAAAAAACATAAAAACTGAGACAACAAATAGAATAATAGGTATATTTTAGAAAAACATACGAAGAAAACTTAGGGAAGAAATGCAGAACAATCTAAGCCTTATAGAAAACTTTGGTGTCATGTAGAAATAGTTCCTATCTTTATATCGAAGAGAAATGTTAAAAGGAAATAACTGAAGAGGATATTATGTGTGGAACACAGTGCACTTCCATTAACTCTAGAACCTGTAGAGAACAACTGGAAACATTTAATCTGACATTTTATTACAAGAGGGGAGTGATAACAATCCAGCATTATGTGGACTCATGGATGTAAACCATACATTTATATTTTGGACTTGCCAAAGATAAATCATACTGGGAGAAAATATGGTAGACTTAAAAAAAAAAAGATATGAAATACCCAAATCTTATAAGGCACAGCACTTAGGACTTTTGAGGCATGATGTAGTACAAAACGTGGATCAGTACCTTATTAAAATATCGTTATACGGAAGTAAAAAGTCCATCACAAGACTGTAGTGCAGACTAACACCCCTGACCATGGATCACTGGACATGCACTGTGAAGGAGATTTATGTTATAGAGAGACCTACACACAAACTGACACTGCAAGAATCACAATTCAAAAACAAATGGGAAAATTAACAAATTACAGAAGACAAGAAGAGGACACCACCACCATTTCCTCTACCACCGGACATTACGGACATGATGATTCACCACAAAGTAGAATACTTCACCTTTCCACTGTAATGGTTCAAGAAAACGTTAATAAAAAATAAGTAAAAAAACAAAACAAAAAACATGGGTTCCTTTGTATTTGTATTCTTTCTTGGATTTATTCCTCCTGAGTTTGGCTTTTGCAGCTAGTTTGTTTGAGCTGTTCTTTGGAAAAATTGATTCACAAAGTAGAGGAGAAACAGGAAGAACTCTCTTTAAGTATTACAATGGCTTTGGAAACATAGAGGATGTTCAAGACTATGACAGATCTGAATGAGCTGTTGATTCAAGGCAGATATAAAAAAATTATTTTGACAATACATGAAGTATTGCCAGATTGTCTGTGGCACGCAACCCCAGCCAAAACATGTTTATTTTAATCATAACAGTAAACATTAAATTATCTACTAGATAAAAGCATTACTACGAGGTAAACAAACCCTCACATTCCAACTAACTATGGTATTTGTTTATCATATGTTCTGAATAGATATCCTTGGTATAACTACTGTGTTATTGAAAATGTTGTCCTTTAATTTTTGTGCTGAAAAAAGTAATAACTGTGCTGCTTTTTTAATTTCATATACAAATGAACGTGTTGACAGCAGGGTGAATTAACAAAACCTTCATAAGACCCTCACATAGGTATAATGAAAATTTTAAATTATTTCAAATTTAGGAGGGGGGTACTCATATTAAGATGCATAGTTTTTTGTCATGGGCATGGCTCTGTTTTCATTTTGCGTAATTTTATCCTTGTAAACCATGGACCATTAAATCATTGGCAGATAATTCCACTTGTTTTAAACTGGAGCCTTTATTGGTCTTTCTGAGCAATTCAAAATGTTTTTTTCAAATATCAATTTCCATGTATGAGTTTCAATGTTGTATCATATTTGATACATCAGGTCTCAATGGTCAAATATAATTATTTTTGGACAAACAAAAACATAGTAACATAACAAAAAATGGCTAACACATTGGTTATTCCTTTTCAAAATTGTCAAAGTTCTGCCTCCTTCCTCATTAATGACAGTCTTGTACTGACACTGGAAAGGACTCTGGTGAACAACAACCCCCCCCCCCCCCCCCCCCCCAAATTATCTATAATCTATAGGTATCTAATTGTATATATCAAGTAAAAAAACAAAAACAAATAAAAAATATGTTCTGCAACTTTGCAGTCTTGTGTATACGTGTATATGTGTGTGCGTGTATGTATGTGTATGTATGTGTGTGTGGGGGGGTGGGGGGGGTGGGGGGGTTAAGTCTACAGTGATGATGATGATGATAAATTTTTATTTTTTTTGTATGATATGTATGGTTTTGCAGCAAGGATTTTGACATGGCACAATACCACAATTAAACCTTACCAGTGGAAAGACTGTGTTTAAAATGTGTCACTTCAGCACCAAGAGATTTTAAACAAAGAGACTTTGGACATTTCCATGCTACCAAGTTTGTGGGAACAGTTTGGGGTGGCCCCAACATGACTGTAGACAAGTGCACAACGTCAGGTCCATAAAGACATGGATGAGAGTTTCATGTGGATGGCAGCACCTTGCATAGCAGCAGCCACGTACTGGTGTATAAGTGTGTGTGTGTGTGTGTGTGTGTGTGTGTGTGTTTGTGACTGGGTGAATGTGAGGCCTATATAAAGCTTTTTTCAGCACCTTGAAGGTGGAAAAGCACCATATAAGTGCAGTCCGTTTAGCAATCAATTAAAGTGGAGACTGAGAACCAGGCCTTCTCGTACAGTGTCAGTGTGTGATCTCACAAATGCTTCTGGGAAGAATGGTTAAAAAAGTCTCATAAACAAACTCCTAAACCTTGTATAAAACCTTCCCAGAAAAAAATTGAAGCTGTTATAGCTGAAAAGGGTGAACCAACAACATACTAAACCCTATGGATTAAGGATGAGATGTCAAGTTAATATGCAAGTCAAGGCAGGTGAGGAAATACTTTTGGTAAATATAGTGTATCTCAGCCCAGGGTAGTGTCCTAAATACTGGAGCAGTCCTTTGGTGTGACATGATGATGGCACATCCTAAAAATGTAGACATTAAGGATCCTTTCTAGAATTTGAGTCAAAGAGCAGTTTTTACCCACTGGCTCCAACATTAATTCAGCAGAAGTAAAAGAACTCACAAAAACTACAAGTGATCTAATCTCTAGCCATACATGGTATTTTTTGTGTCAAACTGAAACACACATCTATATAAGCCTAGTTAGAAAGGAGTGTATGAGAAGTGTATGTTAAGGCACTGAAATGGAAACAGACTACCAGAAGCAGTGTTTAGACTAGGCCAGTGACTTGCAGGCTGTTATGCAAGGTCTGGCAAGAGCATAGAGCATCATAACAGCTGTAATGAAAACCAGACACACACACAGAGTAGTCCAGTGAAACGGAGCAGCCTCCCATCCAAACTCCATCCATAGTGAGGATACTACCCACAAGTTCTTTAGGCTTCACCCCCCTGTTCTCTTTTTTACTCCAGTGTAATAACATGATAGGTTTTTCTCCCTCTGAGTACTAGCAGAGCAACAACACATTCCTGTCCACATTCCAGCCTCTGGAAAAACAGTGTCCGGAACATAATAAAAGGCCAAGCACGTCATTTGTTTTTAAACCCACTTGCTTGCTGGAACAAAACTGTGCTGAGGGGCTGGATTGAATAAATGTGTTTGTGCATCAGAGAAAGAGACAGTGAGAGTGATGTTTGTGCTTAAATGCATGGTGTGTTTTCTGTTTTTCTCTGCAGTTGTGAGTGTGCGATGAGCTAAGGCTTTCATCAACAGCAATACACCACATTACCTACACAGAGATAAACAACATGAAATGCAAATATGTGATAACAAAAGGCATTGTGGATTCCTAATACCCACAACTGCAAGCGCATATCATTTCATTGGAAGCTTTCCCTTTTTAGCCTGATGCTGTTTACTGTTTTATCCAAACAGATGTAATATTAGATTTGTGTTATTCATTTGCATTATTATTCAAATTATATTTCATTTACTATACATTATTTATTGTATTTTATTTACTATATATATTAGTCATTTACATTTTGTCTTTCTTTGCTTGTTATATTCCAAATGTTGGTTCCTACCTGTTTAATGTACGACACATTTAAGTGTAACACAGAGATGAAGAGAGGCGTGTATGGAGCTGCTAATAAAACTTGCTGAACTGTCCGGCCGTTTTGGATCATTCATTAGCACGGAAGGTAGCAAAACATCATCCACATCTGAACACTGATTGTAACCCGCCTTACCCACAGCCCCGGTGAGCCGATGAACATATTTTAAGGGTTACACAGATTTAGTTCATCTTTATTTTTACGGTCAGATATGAGGTCAACCTAACCACCAGTGTTTTATTATATATTACTAATACATTGAGTATCAGTTTTAATCATGACTCTGCGCACTTGACATTATAGATGCATATGGTAGTACAAATGGACTGCACACCTTCATGGTGTTCAAAGCGCTTCACATTCACCCATTAACACACACACTCATACACCAGTAGGTTTTTAAGGTTGTGCCAGTCCAACTGGGATCCTAAACTTAGGGTTCAGTGTCTTTGCCCAAGAACACTTTGACATGTGGACAGCCAGAGCCAGGATGCAAAACCACCAACCCTTCAGTCATTGGACAACGTGCTCTATCAACTGAGCCACAGCAACATTATATTCTGGCTAATGAGTCAACCATGGTCCTATTCTACTACGCAAGTTTATTTTGATCACTATGACTCATCATCAGTTGGACTCATGTCCATAAAGCATATTAAACTTGGGTCAGGCTCACATACACACCAAAAGGTACTTGGAAAAAAGCTAAATTTACTTTAAGGACCAAAATCAAATGACGGCAATTAAGAGAGACTAAAATAAACCTGGCTAATTTGGCACAGTGTGACTTTATTTTGGTAGCCTACATTCACAGGTATCTCCTGTTGAAATGATTTATAAATACACAATATTGTAGTAGGGAAGTATTTGGCTCTATACTCTAATTATGAAGACACAGCTGTTAAGAAGAGTACAGAATACTTTGGCCCTATCCAAGTTGGCACTTTAGGCTGTTTGTTGTGGAGACAGCCTTTTGTGCACACACTAAAACCTTGATTACTAGCCATGCAAACAACAGTCTGCGTGACAGTGCTGGCAGGTTGAAGGTCAGGGTGGTTTTAATGGAATGTTTTGGTTGTGGTTTATCCTTGGTCAGAGAGCCTCTTGACCTCTACATCCTGTCTATAACAATATTACTTTCACTCCTCCTTGTCCAGGCCAGTCATCACTCTTCAATGACTGTGACTGATTTTGTCACGACACCTCAGGGATGACATTTCCCATCATTCAACCTATTTTTGTCTTTACTTCCATCTACACATATGCAGCTCCCCTTCACCCCCCCCCCCCCCTTCTCCAATATGGTTGTATGGGAACTGATACTAAGAGCTTCCGAACCACCAATCTATATCACTGCTGACCTCATCTAGTCCTCCTTTACTCCTGCTGCTCCCCCACTGCCGGTCCCATCAGCTCCTCAGGAAGCTAATAATCTCCTTCCTGTATCTGACAGAGAACGTGACAGCCGGTCCATGTGTGAGGGGGGAGCATGTGTGCGCATGTACATGAGTGTGCGTGTATGCACGAGCCCATGAACAATGATTATTCAGCCAGAACGGAAGTCATAAAGACTTCCTCTGATCACTATCAGTGTAGACAGAGGGAGTGGAGTGATAATACAGCCACGGGCTATACACACAGCACTATACTGGAGTTGTACTGACACCCAAACAAAGCTGCTCCCTGAAATACTAGGAGATGCAACATACCACTTGCATTATATCCAAATGTCACTAAATGTCATCCTGTGTCAGTTAAAAGCCAAGGTTATGACTGGCTCATATAAAACATGATCTGAAGTGACTGAGTAACTGCTTGACAATAAATTGTTTGCATGAAAGCTTCATGTGTGTGCATATGATTTGGACTTATTTGTTGAAATAAGTATTAGTGGAGTTTAGTTATGCCCTTCCTCGTAAAAATCATATTTCATGCTTTAATCTCTGACAGCACTCCTTGTACTCTGTTAGTTTTCCTCTTATTTCAAGCTCCAATAATGAAGCAACTGAATTATCTGAACAAATTTTCTGCAAAACTGTTTGAAAATAATAATAATAATAAAAAAAAATGAACAGAACTGTTGGAGGCAAACGTCAGTGATGTCAGAGAGTGCCAGTGGGAGTCAGTGGGAGAGAAGAGGACAGCAAAATGTAGTCTGCATCCATGACAAATGGAGTCCCACATGACTTTACATCTAAAAAAGATGAACATCAAAGTCCTGAAGTCACTGCTGGTGAAAGATGAGTGGGCAGTATTTTATAGTTTAATAGAAAGGACCACAACACATGACCATTAAAGAAGTGGCCTTTTCAAAAAACAGATATTTATCAATACTGTTGGACTTTGAGACATGCTCCTTCATTATGTTAAACACAACTGTATTTGCATAGAATTAGTTTCTGGAAATACACAGTTTGTTTTTTATTCAAGATTACTTGAATCCACATTCACATAGAAAATTCATATTGAAATAGAAAAATAGAAAACTGAGTAGATTTGCTATGTAACCATGCTCCATGAAGCAGGTTTAGTACAACCTGTTGGTTCAATGAGGGAAACTGTGCATTTGATTGTACAAAGAGTGTCTGACCTAACCTGCTAGCTAACAGGTTCTCTTCATTAAACCTTGACTTCATGTGTCTCCTCCTCCTGAATTCACAAAGAGCTCTGTCTTTGGCTACTATCATTTCCTCATACAGACCTGATCATCATGCATATCGAAACACTGATTAGAGTTTAGAAGTAACTAACGTTAGTGTATCATTTCACCTATTGTGCACTTCTGTGCATCTGTCAGCAACATCTGGAGCTAAAGAAGTTACTCACATTAAGAGAGTACTTTTTATTTGCTATAGTATACGTGAGACAGCATTAGCATTGCAATAATGACCTGTTTAGGGTGACCATTTCGTCCGGACAGTCCGATTTTAGAGCCATCTGTCCGGCCATCTTTCAAGTGTCCGGCTTTTTCACATTTTGTCCTCCTTTCATTGTCCTTTCATTCAATTGTCCACCACTGTTACATTAATCGTCATAAATCCCCACCTGCTATGCAATGTAAATATCCGAAGCAGCGCACGGAGTGGACACAGTGAAGGCCCATCTGTCCTAACTGTAGGGCTTTTGTCCTCCTTTTTGGACACAAGGGTTTCCTCTTTCATGCCAGTGGTCACCCTAGACCTGTTGCTATAGGTGAATCACTAGTGGCTTTTCCATTGGACAGCTGTGCAAAATGTTACCGATATATTGTGTAATGTCAGTTTTTCCTTTAAATCACAAATGTGATGATATGTTTGCTTATATTCTTGGAATAACACAAGAAGTCATTCCATAAACATGGTGACAAAGATAACTATCATGTTACTTTGGAGATATCATCATTATTATTATAATGCTGGCTCTAAAACCGGACTGTCCAGTTGTCTGTCATGTGTCCACACTTTTTATATTAAGTGTAAAAAGTTTAAGGCAGTGGCCGCCAAGACACACACCACACTGTCCACATCATGTTCGGGGGAAAAAGAGCGTGTTGTCTACAGCTGCTGCTGATATCACTCAGGTTGACTCTTCAGATGGCTGTGCTGGTTTATTTTTAAACTAAGGTGAAGTATTTCCACACATGCGATGTGTGTCTGTCACTCTCTTTTGTTTTGTCAGACCACCACTCCTGTCTTACCTGCAGCAGCCATGTCTTGTTTAGGTCTGACTGTTTACTCGCCGAAAGAGAGAGAGGGAGGGAGAGAAAGAATAACATGTGACTTGTCCACTCCTCCAAATTTAAGTCGACTTATGCTACGGGAGTCGACGTGTCAACTAGTCAACGTTTCTGTTAATGCCGTAATGTATGGTGTAACCCACAAAGACATCCCCTCATCTACCAAACCTAAACCAATGATGTCATTCTGTCCATTCTTTACTTTTTCTCACACTTCCAACACATCTACATTTTTTCAGATGTTCTGCTACAGTATAGTATAATGTGATTACAACAGGCTCAGGCCACACTGTTGGTCCAGTTGTAAGTGATCTCACAGACTTATCCCGCACAGGAAACATCAAAAGGCCAAAGTTTAACAACCCACCAATAAACGAGCAGCTCTTACAACCTGGTTTTATATGACCCAATATCACACCACCACTCTGTTAGGACTTTGGGGACCAATAACTTGTGTCATTAATGACCGCTGCTTATCCTGCCTCTTGACCCGGACATCTCTCGTAAAAGTACCAGAAACTACTGGGCCCCTCCTATTTTCCCCATTCTCACCATGATACTCATCTGTAACAAGGTGGTGACCGCGAGCTTCGATTATTTTTGATCAATAAACAAGAGCAAAGAGTGTAGTTTTTAATCCAGATTTGTAAAGCTGTTATTTATCACCTGAGGATGTATCATCATTGAATTATGTATTCTTTCGCTCCTAACAGTTTTAAAAATTCTGCACAGTACATTTAAACTGTCAGAACATATTACTTGGGAGGAATTTAAGACTATTTAAAAAAAAAATAAATAAAAATAAAATATCACACTTGGTAAATGACATTAGTAATATTTATCTTACTGTTTTTTGCTTAATATTCCTTGATTTCTTGGTGTTCTTTTTCTACATTTTGCCTTGCATTTATAATAAAAAGTGTAATAACAAGATTAGGAACAGAAGAAGAAGAAGTCTGCCAAGATGTATTTAGAAATGTTTAACCTTTGCTGATTTTATTTACTATTATATTTGCATTTTTATTTATTTTTGGTTTCACTTTTTGACTTACTTCAGTAATAAATATTGTAATTTGAGGATTAACAACAGAAAAGGTCACTATCAGTGTTTAGTAATATTTATCCACTTATCTTTTTTAATTACTTATTTGTTTTAATCCTTTGTTTATTTTTTGTTGCTCTTTTCCTGTTTTTTTTTTTTTAAATCCTGCTTGTGCTTCATTGAACTCATCTTGCCTTTGGTAAGAAAAAAAAACACAAAACAATCTTAATAACATTTGAGTTTTGAAAAATTCTAAATTCTGTCCAATATTTTCAGTCTATTTTCCCATCTCTCTCCTATGCCTTGTTTCTATTCTTAATCCTGTTTTCCTTATAGCTGTCTCTGTGTTGTAATCCA